>JAUKNK010000040.1:355000-793215 GCA_030765055.1 Mantis religiosa | reverse complement strand
ACACAAAATTTTATGTGGGTCTTATTAAACTACAGAATTTATGTCAAAAACTTTCTCAACCACGTGCATAGTAGGCAGAGAAAGTATTCCGTTTGAAACGAATAAGATGGGTAGCGCAGGGTAAAGCAATGAGGTACTCTCAGGGTATGCGTGGATATGTATGTGAGTAAGGATGGTTCTAATGACACTGGAATGCACGTTTTAAACTGATTTAATGACTGCTTCTTTTTCTTATCACATCAAACTCATTGCCGACCAAGGGTTACCGATATATCAATGTTCAGAGTTGCCGTATGTAGAATAGTTAGTACACGATAACACTTAAGTCATTACGTATGACCCGAAAGGTATCTTTTCTCATTGCTTCTGGTCTGACTTGCCCAAGACAGAACCAGATAACCGTCTTAATCGGCTGCCAGCCGCGGACTGTTTGTTTACTGGGCACAGATGCGCGCGCGCGCGTGTGTGTGTCACTTTCGCCTCTGGAAGCCCTGTCTTTTCACACCCAAAACTCCTTTGTGACTAATTTGTCCATTGTGATTATTAGTCTCGGTCATGCCATTATTAAGGGTCCGAAGAATACCTATTCAAACGGAGTCAAGTGCTACCCACTGAGAATTCTGTTTCTTCCGTGTCTTTTGTTACACGACTCAACCACCTGCCCCTGCACGTATTGTAACAAAGATACACCATTTCTTTGAAATCCGTTACGATTCTTTACTTATTGCAATCCTTTAATTTCGGTATCACATTCCGCCCAAAAATTCGATACCAAGGTTTTGACGAAAATATACGTTTTTAAGTTTCCTGAACTTCTTTTGTTATTTGATAAAGGACCTATTCTTGTATATGTAAACAGCATAACTACAAAAGCGAAAAGTTCGAATCTCGGTCAGGGTTAGTTACCTGGATAAGGTTTTTCCGGGGTTTTCCCTTATCCTGTTAGACGAATGTCGGGTAGCTCTAAGCTCCATGGACCCCGGTTTCATTTGAGATTCCATCCATTCCATTCATCGTCCGATATGACTTAACGTTGGAGGACGTAAATTACAAAAAAAAAAAAAAAAAAAAAAAAAAAAGAGCGAAAAGTAATTTATTATACCAAAATAAGCATTTAATTGCCAACATCTTCCAAGGCTGCGACACAAAGATTTTCAAGAAAGTCCCTCCACCGCAGATTAACCTTTGCATAAAATATTTTTTGAAATTTTAATTATTCTGAAAAACTTTTAACATTTTTATTACAATACGATATGCTTAAGTTATCTTCTTTAAAAAAAGAAATTATATCTTAAATTTTCTGGGAACGTCCTCAGAAGTCCTCTTCACTCTGGATGATTTTTGCATAACTGATAAACCGTAATACACTAAGACACAGAAAAAATCCTTTTACATAAAAATGTAGATCTCGTTAGAACATGCAATTTATGGGTTTTAATTTTGTGGACTGAGCCATTTCCGGGATATTTTTTTGTTATACGTTGGCTATGCCAAGTTAATTTTTAAACCATTACATGGCAACCATCTCTTTAAAACTATCACTTTAAGCCCTCTGTATTCCTTTTATTATTCTACCTACAGGAAAATTAGCGAAGAGGTAACTTCTCTAAATGTTTGTCCCGAATAACGTGAAATAGATGTTTGCGGAATAATTTGTACAGGAGTGGCGAAAGTGAGTGCAGAACAACAGCTTTTTTATTTTTCCTACTTCCTCTAACACGTAGTATTTCAAATTTCGCTGGAAATACATTTGTTGAAACTTCCCTGAAACAAAAATATTTTATGCATACACTCACATGCCGTTGTAGAAGCTATTCTTACAAATCTCATTCCTCTATCAACTTCTCGTTAATCGAGATAAACATTTGCAGAAGTTACCTCTGCTAATTTTCTAGCAGGTAGAAGGAAAATGTGGAATATACTGAGCTTTAAGCAATATCAGATCAGATCCTGTAAGAGCTGGTCGTTATATGGTGTCTTTGAAATTTCTTTCTTTTAGCATAGCCTAGAATAAAAAAATGAATAAAATTTTTGAAACATGTGAGTGCTGGAAAATTCAAATAACAAGGAGTATAAGACTTTCTCTACTCGCAGTTCTACTTGTATATACTGTTCTTAAAAACACTTGTCTTATTCTATTTCAAGTTAATAGAAATAAACTTTTTTAGAAATTTTTTAATTACCTATTTTCCTTCTAGGTACAGTAGGAATAGGGGCATATAGTAGGTCTAAGCGATGGTTAGATCTATAAAAGACCTGGTCGCTATTGATACCTTTGAAATGTCATTTTCTTTGCATGCCCAGGACATAAAAAGAAAGCGAATAACGATTTTGTATTTGAGAAAAGTAGAAGTATTGAAAACCTCAAATAACAAGGGATGTCTCAAAAAGGTTCACTCTACAAAAAATAAAGTATTTATACAAATTGTATGTATATTTATTATTTATTTGCTGATATCTTCATTTTTATATAGTAAGATTTTATCTCTTTTATCTCATCTAATATGAGAACTTAATATAACATTCTCAGTAAATTCAAGACATTAATTATATCTTTATTTGCCATGAAAATATCTTAAACATGTTATTTTAATAAACAGGTAAAGACCATTTTTGACAAAATAGAAATTTTCTAAAGTGTCGGCCGGTGTCGGTTACCGGTATCCGAACTGGCTGTCGGGAACCGTAAAGTGTCCCTGCCCTCACCTCCTCCCGAGGGTACCCCACTTAGAGGCACGGGTTCAATACATCAAGACTGGTCGCAGTAATCTTAATCCCCTTCAGCTGGCGTGGTGCGGGCGCTGCGGACCCCTGGCAGCGTTACTAGAGGAACCTCGGGCCGGACATTCGAGCCCCTCCCTGATAGTAGAGGGTAGTAGAGGGTGTGCTCTCACCGAGGACATATCCATTTTGGAAAAATAGGAAATTCTTGACTTGGAACGTGCTGCCATTCACGGTACCGCCGTCACAGAGGCGGTCAAGATGTTCTTGAAAACCTTCATGGTTTTAGGTTATGCTGATCATAGACACTCTGTCACACACACCGTTAGAGAGAGATGTTTTTAATTTTTTTTTAATTCAGGGATTCTTAAATCCTGTACTTATTCCGGTGTAATTCCGGTTTCCCTTACTACTACTTTCTTCTTCTTTTCCTTGTTCCATTTATACCCCGCCTTTATCTACGGTCATATCGGCGGCCGTTCTCCTTTGGAACATACAGAAGGTGTTAGCTCGTTATCTTTTTTGGTTTTTTTTTTAATCATTACACCACGCACACATTCACACTCTCATTCATACTTCCAGACTCTGGGGAAGATGGGGAATTATCTTGGTCGGAGAAAAATCCCCACCCCTACCGCCGGGAATCGAACCCGGGACCCCTAGCACGGTAGGCAGGTGCTCCGCCGACTGAGCTACGGGGCCAGCCCTCTTCTGTTACTCTTTACTATGAAAGTTCCTATTAGTGTCGACCTCAAAGAACTTTTGCTACCATGTGCTTTCCTTCATCCCCACCTATTTATACCTGTTCCCTTCAAAAAGTTGCAGGTCCTCCTAGGTCTTCTCCGATATTCCCTCTCTCTCTTCGGCAGGCAAACCCAGTATAGCGATTTTTCCCGTACTTATTATACGCAGTTAGAAAAAGTAAATATGTATGTTATCAGGCACGTATTTAGAAGTCAATTTCCAGGGGGGGGGGGGGGGGTGGGGTCCAAAAAATCTACGTTGAATTATTGGCTTTTAATAATTAATTAATCAAGGTTGTGTTTTTATCATGTTAGTAAAAAATAAAATCACATGTAATATATTATATTCACTTGACTTTCTCCACCCAAGCTTCTACAAATTGTTCTTAGAAAAGTTTGTTTTTGTCTTGTTTCTTTGGATAAAGTCTGCAGAAAGGCCTTGCACATTGCGCATTTTTTGTTCTTATACCTGGGATGAAGTGATATAAGCGGTAATCAGATACTTAAAAAGCGAACCACTGATTGATGCATTTGAAGTATTAGTTCTCCTTGAATGAAAAAGGAAAGAGGAACTTAAAAGTTAAAGATTACATACCATATCGGAATTGGTTAACTTTGCAATACATTATTGTAATTTACATTATTTATGTATTTTAACGAATTCTACAGCTGCTGCGCAGTAACTTTCGTTTATCTCTTAAATAACTTAATTTTTGTTATTGTAATTTACGTCCTCCAACGCTAAGTCATATCGGACGATGAACGAAATGGGTAAAATAATGCTCAAATGAGCCCGGGGTCCATGGAGCGTAGAGCTACCCGACAATCGCCTTTCAGGATAAGGGAAAACCCCGAAAAAGCCTTATCCAGATAACTCACCCTGACCGAGATTCGAACTCAGGACCTCTTAAATAACTTCATGTTTGCCTGACAGTGAATAGAGATGTTAAGATGAGAAGCTTGAATAAACTTTTTCAATTTATTTTAAACTAAGTTTTATTTCAACTATTTATTAAAAGTTTGAAATGATAATTCATTTGGGGGGAGGGTCAAGACCCCCTGGTCCCCTCCCTTAAATACGTCCCTGTATGTTATATAAATATTTTAACGAGATCTACGACAATTTTTTGTGCAGTAAGAGACACACATACAATGTGCGCGCCGACCTGTTTCTGAAAACACTTCTTTAGAATCAGGGGACCTCAAAACGTATGTTTACAGTGAAATCTCTGTATAAAATTTTTGGGTGAAATGCAGCACCGTACCTGGTAGAGGATGTAAAAATTATATAAAAAGTGAGCTTAGTATGAAGAAGAATTTAGAAGTTGTAAGCATTTAAGCAAAACGGGGATAATGTATCAGGATCAGGATTGTGGGTTCTTAAAGAAATTGGCTTGGTTTTCTGGGTCGACTTACTTTGCAAGGTCTGGCATTTGAAACGTGACCTACTCTAATTTGCGGTTTAGCTGATTACAATGTACAAGGTGACTTATGTTTATCTTGGATGTGTAAGTAAATAAATCAATGCCCTTATACCTGACAGCGAAGATCAACAACATAATATAAATAATGTATGAATGATGAATAATGTAATGAATGCAAGCGTACCACATTAGCGAGGTGATAATGAAGTGAATCACAGGTGGCAGTGCGGTTTTATGTGATGTGGAGCTCCCTGAACCGAGTAAATTGCAGCTTGTAGTTTGTCGCGTAATTGCGTGTCATATTTTGTAATACCTGTTGCTCACAGCGAGCTGTTGCTGAACATTTAGTTAAACATTAATGTTCTGATGCTTATTTTGAGTGTTATATATTATTATTCTTTCTAGAATCTCGAAACACTTCTCAGAACGGCGGGGAAACGGAAAATCAGTTTGCAGTATAACCGATGGCATTTGTGTAAAACCATTTATTGGCTTGAACAAACAATGCAGCGGCATACTTTAGCACTTTCCGATATGACAAAACTTACCACGTCAATACATTGTACATATAATATGCATATTTCATTATATATTTCGTGAATTCCATATAGATATTAAAAGAAAAACACATCCACATAGGCGATTCTTTTGATAATAGTGTCTATATTTTGTGATTGTGATGATCAATAATGCACATTTAATGTTTAATTAATTGGTCATCATGGATAAGATCTCTTTACCTATTAATCTAGCTCTTTTAATTAGTACCATCCAAAACATTTCGATAACATAATGAAGGCTTAAAAAGGTTATTGGAGTTGCAGTCAGTGGTACTGTTATTTATCTGTATTAATGAAAAATATTTCGTTAAAAAACGGCGTTGTCTATGTGCCGGAATTTCGTCCCTCGGAAGTTCTTTTACGTACCAGTAAATCTACTGACATGGGGCTCTTGCTTTAAGCACAGTTTAAAACCATTGGTCTGGGACGGGTTTGAACCAAACACCTTGGGATCAGTAGGTCATCTGAGCCACCCAGAACGACACAGTCTCTTGTTCCCGAGGTTCCGGGTTCAAACCCCGCGGAGGGCCATGGGTTTTTTGAGGCGTAAAAATTCTTTGCATACCTTTCTAGGGAAGTGAAGTCGTTGCCCCGTGTTGTAGATTTATGACGCATAGAACGTTAATCCAGATAAAATGGCATTTGAAAATTAAGTGGTCTTTCACGACCAATAATGGAACGCTGAGTATCACAGCAGTTAAACAGCGCCCATAAAAAGTAAGATAAAAACCAACACAACATTATTGAGGCAATTAAACTGCATAGTTTTAGAATCGTTTACATCTATCTATGTGTGCAATGCGCATCTAAGGGCAACCAAACGTGAAATCATTAAAAACACAGTCAAAGATCATACAATAAAACAGTTTAAAAAATTAGAATACTGCGCAATTCCAATGAATCACTTTAGGCTGAGTCACTGAGGTTACTTAAGAAATGTTTTTGTGCCCTACTCATGTTGAAAAATTGGAATCTAGAAAACTTTAAGCTAATGTTAACAAAAGAATTACATTGAAAAGAAATGTTGGGCACTTAGGGTAATTTGTATGCATTGTCTCCTTCAGGTATATAGGGCTACAGTTTTGTATGAAATGACGATTCTTCGTCTGTTGCCAAATAGGAAGACGATGCTCCCCTCCTTTTCATTCTTATGATATATTCTGCCATACAGGTGTGAATTTCTAACATACTGTTAACAATACATATACTGCGTTGCGTTGAATGCTGGTAACAATTACTGCTCTTTTAGTTCTTCGACTACTTTCTCTGTTTATCCTCTTCATATGGAAGACTTACAACCCCCCCCCCCCCCCCCAAGAGTTATAAGTGGGCGCTTGGGATCAGATCGGTAATCCTGAGTTCCGTGCAAGACCCCTGAAACCGCCTGAATTCCTTGCGGGCTACCTGAAGGGTACGTTTGAATTTCGTGTAGTTACCTGCTATGTGTCCGGTTTTCTTTGCAGTCTATTACCGTTTTTATGCAAAATGTATATGTGTGGATGTATATTTTCCTTACTTAACTTTTTTTTATTGTTTCCATTTGTTTTACTGTTTGTTTTCTGTAGTTTCACACGTATACTTAATACACATAAACGCCCATGTCCAAGGCGGGACTCGAACCCGCGACCCTTTACGCGGTGGAACGTTAAAGACATACGCTCTAACGATCACGGCTACGAGGGCCGGCGCGTTATCCAGGAGGCACCACGAGAAGGTTCACTGCTTAAGATTCCATTAATTCTAATTTTTTTTATTTTTTATTTTATTCGTGTTGTCTATATAAAATAATAATAATAATAATAATAATAATAATAATAATAATAATAATAATAATAATAATAATAATAATAATAATAATAATAATAATAACAATGCCCGCCTCGGTAGCGTAGATGGTAGCATGTCTGCCTCATGTTCAAGAGGTCCCGAGTTCGAATCTGGTCAGGGTGAGTTACCCGGATAAGGTTTCTTTTCGAAGTTTTCCCTTATCCTTCAAGACGAATATCGGGTAACTGTAAGCTTCATGGACCCTGGACTCATTTGAGCATCATTTCACCCAATTCATTCACCGTCCGATATGTCTTAAGGTTGGAGGACGTAAATTAATTAATATAATAATAATAATAATAATAATAATAATAATAATAATAATAATAATTAATAATAATTTTATTTTATTTTAGGTATTTATTTTTGTTTTACTTTTTCTGTTTATTACTTAGTATTAAAATGCTTGTAACAATTGAAAGAGCTTTAGACCTTGTTACGACGTTATTTTAGCAACCGTTTTTGTGCTTTGTCAGCTTGGCATTAGTATTAATTGTTTTAGGAGAAACATAAATGACATTTATTTTATGAAATCCATCCTCGATTTATTCCTAATTTGATAAAGCAGCATCTGATCTCTCGGGAAGTTTTCCATAATGAATCCTTTGTTCCTTTGATGATCTGTTGATCGAATGTATATACTTCGGACCTGGATGTCCCTCAAAACAACTACAGGTATAAACATATTCGGATGTGCTGTGGAAAATATCCTGTTCAATTTTTAATGGAACGCCTCGCATCGGTTTGTTGTTCTATAAATTGAGGTGTCAAATCTTGCCTAAATCTTGGGTGGAAAAACACTTTCTTCGGTGATGAAAGTTTCCAGTATGTAGTCAGTGAAACTCTGAACATTTGCCATAAGATCCTCAACGAAACACTCATCTACTTCTTCCGCACTTAAAACTGTAGACCAAAAAAGCATTTCCAAAAATGTGCTCACCATCTTGTCTCCATTGAATTTTCTAGTGAGGCCCATTGCTTGTATTTTTCACCACCAACTCCAACCATGATGAAAGCGGTATCCACGAATTTCAGACCCAGGCAACATCTCTTGCTAAGCATTGTGAATGGCCATTTCGAAATCTAAAGGCACTTCTTTTGGCTTGAAGCTTAGGGCCAAAAGGAGCACATTATATTTGTCAAAATGTTATTGTAAGACTCCTTTCATTTGGCAATAAGCAGAACACCCAGGGCACTGTTAAATTAATTATAACTGCGTGCAGGGTGAATAGCTGGCAGAAGTGTGGTGGACAGTGCTTAAATTTTCCATCTCCATAAAATTGCGGGGCAGCTGAAAATCCCACAATTTTGTCATTGAATAACAAGAATGCCTCACCTGTGACATTATTTGCATCTCTTCGACCGGTACCAACGGCACGGAAGTCGGTTCATTAAAAGTGTCATCCAGGTAGTTCGCAGGGAATTCATGACGAACCGATCGATGTCTCTTGAGAGAAAGTAACCAGGATGGGTGGTCAGCTCGAAGCCTATGGGATGACAAGAAATGAGGGTGAAATGGATGAAGAAAGGTGATAGTGAACCAATTGCTGGAATGAATGGCAAGGGAAGCAGTAGAACTTGGAGATCTGCACATATGCTGCTTTGTCCAGCACATGCGGTCCCCTGGGATGGAACCCGGGCCGCCTTGGTGAGCGAGAGAAGCGCTCTAACTATTCGGCCACGGCCCCGCCCTCTTCTTTCAGCTCTGAGAAATCCATATCCATCGTGAAACAGATTTCATGACGCTATGTTCCAAAACGGCACCTGGGTAATTTGCCTTTCACATGTGTAGTTATTACTGAAGGTCATTAGCATAATTAAATTGATCGGCTTGAAAATGTCATGTGGCCATTGTAAATGGACTTAGTTATGTTTCGCGAGCTGATTTCCTTATCCTCAACACAGTTGTATTTTGATTCAAAATGGTAAGCTTCTGAGGCAGTAATAAGGTAATTAACAAAAACAGGAAAGTTCTTTGCATTTGGGGGGGGGGGGGGGGGACCTAGGCTGCAGCGACTGCTGAAGCCTTCACGTAGCAGTTTTGAAGCGACAATTACAATAAGTGACAGTGATTTGCGTTTGAATGCTTGTAATAGTTATTGCTCTTACAACTCATTTCACATCCGTCATCAACATAGTAATCGTTCTGAATTAGATTCCGTTATGCTGTGTTCCAAAACGGCATCTCAGATAATTGTTTTTACATATGTTGTTCAACAGGATAATAATGTTATTGGTTGGCTGAGGCTGAAAGATTTCTGGTGGGCATTTCCCTTTCTTGAAACTTTGAAGTGGGCAGTTTTAAAATCCCACGTCACATAAATACCTGTATAATAACTGTCATATTATGGAAACGTAGAGTCAGACTGAAAAATTCAATGCCATAGCCGGGATTTGAATCACGGATCTTCTGGTTTCCGTCCAGCCGCTCTACCATTGAGCTGCTATGGCCAACGTGCCGATTTGACAATGAATAGGACTATGGCATTGAATTTTTCAGTCTGACTCTACGTTTCCGCAATTTAGCCTACACACGGCCAGTGTGAAAGAACAATTAATTTCCAACTGTCATTGTTACGCAGTGCACCTCTTTACGATCGGAGCGTTACTTCTGTAAAGGGTATAAATTACTGGAACGATTGCGTAGTTTGGTGGCTGTTATTTTGGAACTGTGGAATGACCTGATGGTTAATTTTTCATACCTCTACGATATATAAATTCTGATGGCTAGGTCACTTCCTTGCCCCTAGCACAGATGCAGATGTACTTCGGTTCAAAATAGTGAAGTTCTGATTACGTGGCTGTTGTAATTAAGAAACAAGAATGCTCTTTGTACACGTAAATTTATTTTCAATAGCTTAGATGTTGAAAACCTACCAAACCTAGCTTGCAGATTACTGAAGACTGGCGGTGCAGGGATGAGGTGACAGCTGCAATACGTGACACTGATTTGAACCAAAGAGGGGCCGAAAAAGGAAGTAAGATTTGAAACATATGTGGGAGGAACTTATAAATATCTTGCCCAAGACCCTCTGGTGATTGTGTCACCGGAAACTCGCTCAGTCATCCGGCTTCATTGGGATCTCATTAGTGTGAGGGTGTCTCGCCCTTTGCATACTTAACATTCCAGTTCTCTCACACATGAAAGGAATGCACTTATAAATCACACTAGTTCTAGGTATCCTCGAGTAACACATTTAGAGATCAGTATCTAAAGATTCGTTGTCTAAAGATTTTGTGCATTGGGGCACATCCGACTGAAACCTGTGGCGATGCGTGCTTCGCGGCATCATTCCACCATTGTCACTAATAATTGTAATAATAAATTCGTTTAATTTATCAATGGGTGTCTCCAACAAATTTGAACACACTATTCTTCGCTAAGCCACCGTCCTACAGTATTCATGATGTAGTAGCGATGATTAGTTAATTCTGTTTTACTTAATTACATCCATTAGCGAAATTCCTAAATACCAGTGTTTTCGACCAAAGTTGTTCAAGTGTTTTTCCTAGCATGCATTAGTCGTACAGTGTCAAAAGTTTTGTTTTTCTTATATTTTATTGCCATAACAAGAAACTTCCTGATAACTGTGGACTATTCTTGCATTGGCATTTTTTTTCATTTTTCATGTTAAAAGAGAGAAACCTGGCGAAATTGCATATTTCAATATCATACATGGGTCCCGAAGGAGTAAGACTGTTAAAAAGCCTGTCTCTATATGCTGACTTTGAAACTCCACACTCTTTCCAATAACATTGCAAGAAATAAAAGATTTCTGACTTAGCGCTTGAGAAGTGTATGACAAAGAATTGTAAAAATTCAAATCCTGGTAACCAATATATGAAAAATAGTATGTTATCAATTATTTGACACAAATTTTGTGTTGTATGTGTGCGTGTGTGTGTGTGTGTGTGTGTGTGTGTGTGTGTGTGTGTGTGTGTGTGTGTGTGTTTGTTTGTTTATTTGCTTTCCTCTATCTTGTGGTTTAGAGTTACACCAAATTATGAAATTTTCATTCAAAATTAAGAAGGATTCAGAGGTTATTACCAAAAAATTCCAGGTATACATTTTTATAGTCATACAGCTATCTGAAATACGTGACTTACTAGAGCGGTTTTGAAAAACTCAGAAGTAAGGAAAACTTATATAAGTAATGGAGGGTTTAGGGTAAAGGATTTTCTTGAAAAACGTCGTGTTTATTTTGGGAACTTAAACACCGAGTTTGGTATTTATCCAAATTTCCGTTTCTGTGTTACGCTGTTCTCTCTCTCTCTCTCTCTCTCTCTCTCTCTCTCTCTCTCTCTCTCTCTCTCTCTCTCTCTCTGACACACGCATATAACCACGGACTCCTTTTAATGCGTTTTTATTCCTATGTACCTGTGTTTATTCCGGGGTTCGGAGAATATGTATTTCTGGTGAAATCTCGATATCGATTTTTGCGTGGAAATGATATTTATTCTACTATAAGAATCTTATATAGAGTTATATAGAGAGTAACATTGAACTTTCTAATATTACGCTCTAAATGTTTTTCCTTAATCCTGTTAAATCCTTGTCTGTGTATCTACACTCTTAAGAGTAATATCAATATTTTCCTTCACTATTTATTAGCTTGTGTTTTAAAGTTCAGCTGCCTTGTGTGGACAACGTAATTGCGGCAAAGCATAAGAAGAATGCGAGAAAATCTCGTTTGAAAATACTGCTCATGTTCAACACCGTCGTGTGTAAACGAAAATTTAGAAAATCACGTGATGCAGTTTAAACGCTCCTTACAGAAGAAAAAGTAATTAATTAAATTAAATAAATAGTAAGCAAATAAATAAGTAAATAAATAAGTAATTTAAGTAGAAAACTCGATTTATTCACTGTAAAATAAAAAAAAATGTGTTTTCTAAGATGACTTATTTTTTATTTAATTTTTTCCAGAGAAATGAAATAGCTTTTCTTTTCATTGCAGGTATGGTGAAATAATTTCCGGCAATCTCAGTCACTAAATAGAATTGTTTTTGGAGAACGTCCCCAATTGTTTCAGGTGAGTTCAGAACAAACATAATGAGAAGCCATGGCAGATAAATAGGGAGGTTCAAAAATCTTAATAATTGTTAGTGAATAAGCATAGAATAAACAGTAGATATTTCAGTGTGCAATATGGACATCCGTTTGAAATCAATTGTTTGATTCCAAAGTATCATCTAGCCATGGTTTAGGTTAACAGGAGACGTTGCATGACGTCAGTGTGGTGATCTAGCATATTTTTGTCTATAAGTGGTTGGAATTAAGGGGTAAAAAGTTCTTCAATTTCCCTAATTATACCACTATCGTGGTTCTCTATCCTTTTTAAGGTCGGGCCTGAGGAACCAAAACTTTGGATCCGTTAGAGAACCAGGATAGGTGATCAGCCCAATGCCTGGTGTGACGGTGAAGAAAGTGGACGATATAAATGAGGGCGAAATGTATGATAGGAAAGATGATGGAGCAATTGGTGGAATGATGACGGGGGAAACCGGAGAACCCGAAGAAAATCCGTCCCAGCGCCATGTTGTCAACCACAAATCTCACTTTGCGGTTGCATGGGATAGAACCCGGGCCGGCTTAGATCTAAGCGGTCTAACCACTCAGCCATGGCGCGGCCGTAAAAAGTTATTTTTCTTAAAAATTTCGAGGTATAAGGGTTGGTTAGTACAATCGCACAATATCTTGACCACATGGATTAAATAGTACATATTTCTACACAAGGTACTTAAAATACTTCAGGGTAGCTTTTGATTGGTCCGTAATTTCCATTTGGTTCTGCAGATTTAAATGCATAAACGAAAGGCGTTGATTTCTATGTTGGGGTTGAAGAAAGGAATTGAAATTTAGGGTGGCAGAGGTTTTTGTAAGTTGAAGGAAGCTTTCTAAAAACAAAGTATTTTACATTTTGTCAAAATTAGTGATCAATATTCGACACTGATATTGATTTTTAAGCACTGATTGATTACTCAGTGCTCATTACTTTCCTTTAAAAAAACTGTAATATATTATATTAGTAATTTTTGTGCATAAGCGCATGCAATTAGTTCTGTACTGTGGCTAATTCCCAAATCATTCGTGCATGACGTTGCTCCAATTGGCAGCAATTTTTTTATCTTGATAATGCCATAGCTTATATGTCTCCAGTTATTACTCAAGGATTCTCCATCCATGAAAAATAAATACTAGCAATTCTTCTTTATTTTTTAGCCCCGAAAATATACATTAATGTATACTTTACATGAAACTGAAGCAACTAAAAATAGCATGTATGTTGGGCCATTTTTATGAACTACCACATAATATAATCTACTTTTCGTCCGATAATAAGTAGTTAGTCATAATAACATTCAGAAATATAAAGTTTGTGGATTTAGCTATCCCATACATTTGTATATAATGTTTAATACAGTCATTATGGAGTCAGTTAAACTTTTGAAGAATAAAATCAATAAAGATGTAATTTGTTTCTGCTGGATTCATAGATTTTGGCCAGCGGAGTAGGTAAATGTAATGGCCGAGAATGAGTCACCAAGCCAGGCTATTACAAAAACGTCATTTACTTATTCGAAACTCAATTAATGCTACATGTTACCTTCTGCCATTGTTTTGCTTGTTTTCATTTAGACACGGAATGTTGCATTGTTTCACTCACTGAAAATGCAGCCCAAGGTTTAACAAGAAGTATAGTCCAGTAACACCTAGGGAACATGTGTGAGGAAGTAACTTGAAGTCTCGACTTCCTTCATTCTTAATATATCTCATAGCATAAAGTTGACCTAACAGCTTTCAGTAAAGCAAAACTTGAAGGTGTAGAAGCGTTACACTCCATTTACCTCTTTGAACCGGAAGTCATTAAAATCTGCCATGTTCGTAATAAAGTGCCCAAAATATCGTCTATACACAGGTGCAGCGACCTAACCTCCCTCCCAGTATTGCTGTGTTGTGTATTTTCCGTCTGTAAGACCAGTGCGGTTTTGTTGTAGTAGAATTAACAGTATCGTGTGTATGGTTTCGAGATTATCAATACTTCCCCCTCCCCACACCAACACATTTTCTTTCTATATTATTACTAGGTAGGTATATTTATATTGTTACTATTTTACAGATGTATTCACATTATAGAGTACAATTTTCATTGGCCTAGTTCTTGAAAGTATGTTCATGGAATATCATGAATCATATTATAGGTTCCTAAACCATTAAATATGAGAAAATATTCTTAAAACTTAGTGCTAAAAACACATTGCTGTCAACCTAGTAAGAATGTTTAATTTATCGCATATTTTTTTTTTATAAATAGTTTGCAAAATTACTAAGCTGTATTTTATTCGTTGCTAAATGTTACTAATGCTTCTCTGACAGTGTTTGCAGAAATGTTGATACGTATACTGGTCATTACGGTTCTATTGAAAGAGTTACACAAACGTTTAGAAAATTATAAGACGTCCTTAATTAAAAAGCTATTTTATTGTTACAGCTGCGAAGTTTTCTAAGAATTTTTAAAATACCTAAATGTAGGAATAATGTACAGTATGTGTTTCATTTTAAAATATCCTAATTAATGGAATATGTAATTTACCAGGTTTAATCTAATTATTTGACCGCGTCTAAAGCCATAGGTATATAATGTTCCATTTTCTCAAGTGAAGCCCGATATTATAAAGGTTTACACTCCCGGTTAAGTTTAAACTATAATTTAAAAGTTTACTTCTTTTATGAACGTTTAGTTGAACTTCTTTAATGTTATGTTATAAAAACATTGCATTTCATATGATATCGGGGAAATGTTTAAGGAATTGGCAAGTAATTAACTTATTCAGATAATTGGAATACTTTTGAGACCCTACGCTTTCTTAAATAAACCTAATCAGCTTTAGATGTGCAATGACCATTAATTTTTGAACAGATATAGACTTACGAAACAGAGTCGTAACCGTATATCGCCAAATTCGAAACTGGATAAAGAAATTGACTGTAAAACTATATTTTTAATTCGAATTTCTAATAAAATAACAGTACATGCTTGAAAATTAAGCGTGAACGTAATACAAAATGGCAAAACTACCTAAATTGCTACAAACTTTGTTAATGTAAACCTTCTTTTTCGTTCGTTGTGAATGGTAGCCTGCCACGTTAATTTAGCTCTAAACTGTTATGCTTATTTTTTATCGCACGAGGCCAGTATTTCAGAACATGAAACCTTTTTTTTTTCTGCGCTGGCAGAACTACCGCATTTAATAACGGTGTAAGGAGATTAGCGATCAAACTTTTTACTGCAATCTTCACTATTTTTTACGTTAATTTAACATTGCACTGAATTTTCGTCATAAATGATCATTATTTGAGAACATTAACTTCTTTCTAAGCTGGCAGACGTATCAAGATCATTTAGTTGCGGCGTAAGAAGATTAGCGATCTTCGTTTTTTCTCGGTCTGAAGGTATACCACCATCATTGCAATATACCTAGTCTAACTAAACTAGGAATTATTAAACATTCTAATTAACTTTAAACAAACTTAGACACACTACGTTTATAGTGCCGGGCCTAAGCCCTCCATCTCCCCTCGTGGATCTCGCCTTATAGTTTATGGATCACTACTGTAATGTTCCGGTACCAAAAATATATCATACGAAATATGACCTTGGTGACTAGAATAGCTATTGGAAGCACCGCAGTTTATATTATTATTATTATTATTATTATTATTATTATTATTATTATTATTATTATTATTATTATTATTATTATTATTATTATTATTATTATTATTGCTGTGCCGTGGTCGAGTGGTTAGACCACTCGACTCTCACCAAGTCGGTCCGGGTTCGATCCCACGCAACCGCAAAGTGAGATTGCTGGTGGACAACATGGCATTGGGGCGGGTTTTCTCCGGGATCTCCGGTTTCCCCCCACCATCATTCCACCAATTGCTGCATCATCCATCTTTACTATTATTCATTTCTCTCCTCTCATCCCAGGATTTGGGCTGAAACCTCAACCCTGGTTCCTCTCTCTCAACGGCTTCCCTCGCCATGACTTTCCGGACTAGTGGAACCCGAACAATTCCTAACAAGGGATCGGTGATGTAAGGGAGGAAAAAATATTGCTACTATTATTTATTTATCTATTTATTTGAATCACGGAACCTCTCATGTGTTTACGGGGAAATCTTGAGGGCAAATTTTGATTACATTGCACTTTTTTCTCTAAATTGGTAGAAAGAGATAAGGTATAAAATTATACTTTCGCTATCCTTCTATATACTGTTTCATTAATGTTCATCGATATAAGATAAATGTTCACAGAAATGGTTTCGTTACACATTTCAGTGTGGGTACAAAAGGGAAATAGGAGACTGATGCGATAATGAAATGTTTAAGAAATGCCATTGTGATTCCACTCACGAGAAACAAAGAAATGGTGACTTGAAAAGTGTAAATAATTTTAACATTTAAACCACTAACAGTCTAATATTTCGGTAAAGTTGAATATAATAATT
Organism: Mantis religiosa; assembly: GCA_030765055.1. NCBI lineage: Eukaryota > Metazoa > Arthropoda > Insecta > Mantodea > Mantidae > Mantis > Mantis religiosa. Next base: position 776,423 of record JAUKNK010000040.1, on the reverse strand, counting down.
AAATTAAACACAAGATACCTTACATTTTTTGTTCATGATTGCAATTTTGATTCTTTTTCTCTACGAGGGCTTCAATTACCTTTTCCACAAATTCATGGATCCTAGATGATTTAACTTACTTCCCCCCCCCCCCCCCCAATCGCTAATGTTGACACACTGGACAGTCTTGCATTAATCAACTTGTTTTGGAGTATGTTTTCAGTGCTTCAAAGTACTCTTCTTCTTTCACATAAAGCTGACGTTCTTGAAAGCTCAAAATTAGTGATTTCACAATTTCTTGCAGACCGTTTTTTAATTCGTTGATTATCAAGTAGTTACTTAAAAGGAGTTCTTGTGTGTTAACATTTATCCTCGGCTATATATAGCTAATTCTGCTTTTATCTTTTAAGAAGAAATAAGATCTTAATTAAACTTTCTAAACTAATTTCTGGAAAGCCCTTTGGATGACTTTATTATTTTAATTTTCCTTTGCTCAGAAGTTGAATAATATTTATTTCCGGAAATCTGGAAAACTAACTTACAGATGAACTGTGATACAATCTAATATTTTATAAAGTCTTCTAAATCTGTTTATGTAATTCTGCACGAACTTAACTTCACGCATTCGTTTGCATGAGTTACTGTTTGGAGAAACTGCCCGCTGCTAACACCTTTGTGACAATTGCACGGAACTGAATCAGAAATTACAGTTGAGGAAAAAGCCTATATTTAGAGTAAATTAAAATGAAAGACCGGACTTTATATTTTAAGATGGGCTTGCCACTACAACCTTGCCTATGCAAGTTTCTCCATCTCTTGAGTTATCTCGTGACGGAAAATATAAAAGTACGATATTTATATACTTTGTTTCCCATAAATAGGATTGCATTATTCCAAGAACCAAAAGCCAGGACAAAATCCAAATACATATAAGCCGATTGACCTAAAGAGTTGTCTTTAAAAAATTAATTTTAGTTTGCAAATAAATTTTTAGTGAAAACATGATTACTACATTGTACTACATTTCTTACATCTGTTGAAATTCCAAAGGTTCTAAAAGGTTGTAAAATTCCAACAAAACCTACCTTATTTGGCCCCTTTCGCAAGTGAATATATCCTAAAACCGTGAAATATTGATAAAATTCCTTTTCATCCTTATTTTACATTTAAAGATATTTTAGGTTTTGTTGATTGTGGAACCATCTGAAACCTTCCACTCTGTCGGCTTAACAATGATTTCGTGGCCCGTCTCTGTAGCATATGTGCTAGAGTGTGCGCCTTACATTCAAGAGGTCCCGCGTTCGAATCTCGATCAGTAAGTTATCTCGATAAGGTTTTTACCGGGTTTTTTCTTGTTCCGACACATGAGTGTCAGGTTTCATTTTTACCCTTTCATTCATCGTCCGATATGACCTAACCGGTTAAAGGGCGTTAATTAAAAAAGTAATTTCGTGGAAGAACGGCAAGTTGTTGGAGTGGGGTTCCACTTGTGTGGATACTGTTAATCTGCACTTCATTCCCAGCTTGGCACAGCTGCAGCAATCAGCTAAAAAGGAATAATTGCCGCATCGTCTGTTGCCGTGGTCAATGGAAAGTAAAGAACATGTTCGGGAAATGGTCAGACTCTAGCAAATGTTTTCTGCGTTATTCTGTTCAAGGAATAGCTATCGCCTTGGAATAAGGAAACGCCAAGCATCATGAGGACCTTCCCAGATTCACTATCTTTCGAGAAAATGTTCTATCTCAGTAAGATCCCCACCTGGGGTATAGTCAGCGAAAGCAGTCAAGTAATTTACTCCAAGTGGGGAAGGTACTTGGATGTTTCTGAAATGTGTGTAGTGTTTAACGCCTTTTACTATATAAGGTACCGCAGGTGGTGACACTGAGATGCACGAGATGAAGATGAAGTACCGGTGGAATGAGATGGCGGGGGAAACCGGAGAAAACCCCTCCCAGCGCCATGTTATCAACAAATCTCGCTTTGCGATCGCCGGAGATCGAACCCGGACCACCTTGGTGAGAGCCAAGCGGTCTAACCACTCAGCCACGGTGCGGCCTTATGTATCTGAGTGCTTAAAGTTAGATATGAATCGATTTTTTCTGGATGGAAGTGACCGCAAAACCAGCGGGATGGCTCAAGCGGTTTTATCTGTGACCCGCATTCGGGAGACCCGGGTTCGATTCCGTGACCGGCCTATCTGACCCATGGGCTTTTTCGGTGGTTTTCTGGGTCGCCAGACGAATGGGTTAATTATTTCCCTGGAATTTCCCGTCCCCCATTTCATCTCCATTATCATTTCACATCATCTCTCATTTGGTGGTGTCTTTCAGGGCGGAAGTGTCGGCGGGTATCTCGGTGCTGTCGGGACTCCTTGGTTCGGCTGCCCTCTGTATCCTCTCGCCTCATCCTTCCTCCCGGAGATGCCCCTCTTGGGGCTTACGTAGAATAAACTACAAGTTTCGGTGCCGAATTCCCTCCGTAGTAATCCGAAGTGACCGAATCCTTAATTCGGTGGAGTAGAGTTCGTTGCTACCCTGCTTCCACCCAGTAGGAATCGACAAATCCACACATTTCTAAAATGCAAAACACGATTATTCAAACCAATATTTATCACACTTATTACGGCCACTTGAAATTCGTCGACTTTTGTCTCTTCGTCCTGGACATCATCTGTTAGCGTGAAATCGTGGATTATCCGTGAAATTCGTGTCGTATGGCAATACTGTCCATGGGGAGTCTACGCGCATACTTATTTTATAGGCGATTTTTATTCAGGATTTCTGTAAACGTCCAGCAATCGTCCTTGTATACCTTCGGTTATCTGCGCAGTCAGGTTTTACAAATTCTGCGCACGCATGTCTTTTGTTTTAGCGTCCAAGTGCACGGGGTTTTCTACTTATTTGTGATGCAGATGTTGTCCAACGCTGCAACAGTTTTCTGGTTAATTAGGAACAGTCGTGCTCGTGCTATTTCCAGCCGTGATGGTGAGCCACGCGAGTTGCGTGACTCAGGAGAACAAATACGGGCCTTGTTGAGTCTTGCTGACATTCTTTCTGCATGATAGTCGGAAGGAATTATTGCATTCCATCAAAAATTTGATGTCGCCATCCATAGAAATGCCGACTCTGGGGTTCAACCAGACATGTTGGTTGTTTGCTAACGGGGACACCCCCCCCCCCCCCGCCATTTGAACCAACCTACCACTTCTAAGTAATTATGCAGCCGTTCTATTTTACGTGACAGGAATAAGGACAGAGAAATGTAATTTTATCTTGATCTCTTTTTAAAAATGTAAAATGTCTCTGAGGGGTGTATTTCATTTTTTATTAATACTTTAGTTAGAAACTGGACAAGCTGAACAATGTCTTGTATGGTAGTTTCCTCTTACTTAAGCTACAGTTTTGTATAAATATAATTGTTTAAGATTTACAAAGTGGAATTATTCACTAATATCTAATTCCTTGCAAATATCGGTGTTCATAATATTAGACACTGTAACTTACAAAAATGTGCAATTTTTATCTCTACAGTCCCTCCCATAGGAGGCAGTCATACCTGGAAAAACAGAAATGCAACTGTGGACGATTTTCTCTTCGTTACATGCCTCTAGCTTGTAATCGAATTTAGCGCACAGATACGTGTAGCCTTGGTGAGGAGCAAATTTATTTATCCCGTCCCATCCGCAATTGTGTGGAATGCTGACAAAGGAATAGTGTTTTGTTTCCATTAGTTTTGTGTCCTCACAGTATTTGCGGAATTAATTAAAATGATCCAACTGCTGGAAGGTCTGAATGTGTACGTTTACATCAGTTCAGTGATGTTCTGTATCTTGATAAGGATATATTATATACATTTGTTTTTATGATAAAACACATGTATTTTAAATAACTTTTTTAAAAAGTTTTGGGCAATACGAAACGTCAGGGGCGGCTTCTGAAGGGGGTAGCATGTTTGCGCTACAACCAAAAGGCTGGGTCTCCCTTTAATGTAATGGCATGTTCCATTTGTAATTCATTTCGACCTTGTCTAGTGCAGGGGACCTGAGCGCGCTGTATTGTTTGCAGGTGCCAAGTAGTTCACTCCCAGATGCAAACCACTGGCATACAATAGGGAGGTATGGGGCAGGACGACCTAGGATTTGCCAAGGCAAGTAGGGGGACGATGCGGGGCGTATGGCTGCATGTGGTTGGTTAACCTAGTTGCCAGAGAATAGTGGATGCCTAACCTGGTCGTTCTTTCATCACAGCAGCGGCATCTATTGCGCCTATGTTGAATGTAACCTACGAGTACATAGCCACATGGTTTGTGTCGTGTTTTGTTAGCTCTGCCGTGTTTTGAGTAGTGCATCAGAAATATTTATATAAATACAGGTAACTTGTGTTATAAGAAGAAACAATGAATGCCATAAAGTGTCTTTTAGCACATCCTTTTTCAAACATGACCTTAGAAGGAAAAATTGAACTAAAGCGACTTGGAAGACCCACGCTGAAACTAAACATCACACAGATAGTTAAAACAAAAACTAGATGTTTTAACAGGAACTTTAACAACGATGTATATGATAAATATTCTAGATTATTTATGAAATGTGAATGTTGTGTTATATGCTGTGAATTACCGTCAACTTGTGTGTAGAGCACTCTGTAGTGACAGGCTTAAAGAAATTTTGTTACTTTAAAAAATTAAGTTGCATGGATAACTTTGTGAACCACCAATTTTCAGAGCCACCAGCCGCCCCTGCGAAACGTATTTGTCGTATTTTCACATTGATCCTACGTTCTCATAAGAGATTTGTTTAAACATGCACATAATTAATATCCATTGCCCACAACCTTGCGTATAGTCGCGCTGCTCGAACCATTACAATGGCTTTATCTTTGTTAATAGAAACTTTAAGATAACGCGCTGATTATTCTTGTAAGAGAGTGAGAGGGGAATTGCCGCGCTTCCCGGCCCTGTGCTAAGTATCAATGAACGCATCACTTCAGCCAATGGAATTTCCAGGAATCACAAATGACAGATAGATGTTCACTCCACGTGGAGTAATCAGTGCGTTATTTGAGAGGTATCTATTACCAAAGACAAATCCATGGTAACCGTTCGAGCAGCAACATCTATAGTCTCTATACCATAGCACTAGGCAACTGATTGATCGGAAGACAGAGCTAAGTCAGCGGTACAATTCAAAACGTTATAATTTTTTTCCCGTATGGGAGCGAAAGCCTAGGCACGGATATTTTTGTTTTCAATGTATTTTATTATAACGAATCTTAGCTCAACTAGTGACATCATTGGGGCAATGGCCCCTTGTTAGAGAAATTCGAAACAGAACATAACAACTTGCCGCATTCTATTTAGATACACTTTAGCACCCTGTCGTATACAGATCTCGATGACCTTGACGTCGTTGGTCTCTTAATGCTGACATGGGTCGCTGCTCTTCCTTACGGCTGTCTAGTTGTACAAAAGGTGTGCTATTCAGATCTTAAGATGTTCATTTAATTGTCCATACCACTCTGTCATGTAATAAAAATTGTTTACAGCCGTTTTTAAAAATTAAGATTTGTGAAAACTGTTTCACGTAGAAGGTACCTTGGTTGGCAGAATTTTGTGAAAATGTTCGTATCATATTCGTGGAAGATGTTTACATAAACACCAATCAACATGAAAAATTCAATGCCACGGCCGGGATTTGAACCACGGATCTTCTGGTTTTCGTCCAGTCGCTCTAATCCATTGAGTTACCATGACCAACTTGCCGTCATTACATTAAATTCTCTGGAGTCCCAGGCTTCATCATTTAACTGTTATTATTTTAGTGAAGTGTGAAGAAATGATTAATTTCCGTCAATTAACTAAAACCAATTTTGCTATTTATCGACTACTCGTTTTTGAGTTAATGTTGCGGTCAGTTACAAAGCAGCGCCTTCCGCCGATTCAGATTCCATTTTTCCTCCCACTTCGGTTCTCATCTAGAATTGGTATTTGGTATTAGGTTAATGTTGTGTGCCCAAACTGTCTTCAAATCAATGAAAGTCTTCTAAGAAACCATCTGCATTCTGCAAGTTTGCATGTAATTGAGTATAAAAGCGTGTAACATTAGAAATCTTACCTACAACAGTTGAGTAACTTAACTAAAACGGTGCACGATTGCTTCCCAATAAATTTTGTTATTGTTAAATTTTTGCTCCGAACACCCTGTATAGTAAACCAGTCAGTTACACAAATTACGCTGGATCAGCGAGGCCCAGATATAAATGTGTGAAATAATGCAACATGACGTTTTTTCCTCGAGACCTCAGCAGCTGCAAACAATGAGATCAGCTATTAAGGTTAGAAGCACCAGCTTGCCACTTGTGTTGCTTCGAGATGGTTGTAAATGGATTACTGTGTCGACCGACCGCCAAGGTGTCAGAAGGATGACACGCAAGTGTGTATTATATTCACAACTACCCCCCCCCCCTTCCTCGGTCAAGGATAACTCGCGGTTTCTTGGAGCAATTATCGCTTTGCGTTTGACGATATCTTGCAATCGACTTTAAACAAGGGAAGAACCGGTTCACGGGGATTGCTTCAATTTCTGCGACGGATATGGTATCTGTTAAACATTAATTCGAGGAGGAGCGGATTACACATGCAGACCGGAGTGTTTTCTGAAAACGTGCGTTCGCATCACTCAGTACCGTAATTTGATGATCATGGCACGAGTGAATGACTATTTTCCACGTGTTGAATACACAATTTGATGCAGTCTTTGCATTATTGATTGCAGAAAGATATCACGGAATGGTTGGCATCCATGGCTAATATCGTAAGCCTGCATGTGTTCATAAATTAGACGTTGGCTCCTCTCCCTGATTATTATTGGTAATTACCTGGTGTGATGAACCGACAAACAAGACCGCCACTTACATGCATTCCCTTCCTGGGAGAGAAGTGAGCAGGTGTCACATCTGTGATGTAGTCTGTTATGAGCACAGCATAACAATGAATTAAATCTCAGTTCTTAATTATTCTATATTTAATAATACACCGAGGTTCTTGCATCTTTGTTACATAGAGGAAAGAATGTCACAAAGTGGTTTCATCTGGCAATACCGATATTACGTCATTGCTTTAGGAAATACGTCATTGTTATTATTGTCACACGTGCCATAATGACTCAAATATTTACTTGATGAAGCGATGTGTGTCTCCATCTCGTTCTCCAGTGAATTTGCTGCCGACTGCTCCAGGATTGTGAGATGTTTTTCTATGCGTGAGTGGGTGTGTGAATAAACAAAAGTTGACCTTTTAACGTTTTGAAGTGAGTTGCCGACTGTTTTTGAATCTGATCTCACGAATTTGTAACTATTGCATTATGTTTGCTAACTTCTGACGACGCCCGCCTTTGAGCGTAGATGGTAGCGTGTCTTCAAGTTTAAGAGGTCCCAAGTTCGAATCTCGGTCAGGGTGACTTATCTAAATAAGGATTTTCCGGTATTTTCTCTTATCTTGAAAGATGAATGTCAGGTAACTCTAAGCTCTATGGATCCTGGACTCATTTGAGCATCATTTCACCCATTTCATTCATCGTCCTATATGACGTTGGAGAACGTTAAAAAAAGAAGAAATACCTCCTTACACATCTAGATTTTACGGTGTAGAACTGTTTACGTAATCATCAATCGAACCCTACGTTGCCGTGTGTCGCAGAACAGCCACGTATAAGGTTCCCTGACTTTTACCGCTAAATATGTACTTATAACCCGAGAGCAGACCCTTGGCGCTGTGGTTGCCGATAATCGAACACAGTAACACTTTTGTAAGATTGTAAAACATGAAGGAAAAGAAATGCATTTTTAGAAATACGCGCTCTTTTATTAAGTCCCGCCTAGTATCACTTCCGACTTGACTTTGCTCAATCCTAAGAATTTTTCTGATTTTCAGATTTATGTCTTACGTGCCTTAGTGACATCTGCGAGAGCTAAACATAAGTGAATTCCACGGATCTGGCCTCTTAAGCTCATGTTTTTCTAATTCACTTACCTTAGCTATGCACGAATATTCGTAAGCTTAAACGGCCGGAGTCTAATTTGAAGATACAAGAATTTTCCGGACTCAGGAGCCGTGGTCTGAGTCTTCTGGGTGAAGTTTCAGTCACAACTCAGAAGCCTCAGACCACGCCACCACTGAAGATGTTCACCGCAGACGTGAACGAAACGTATGGATGTTCCAACTCCACCAGACCACGGCTCCTGAGTCCGGAACATTCTTCTATCTTCAAATAAGCTATGCACGTTGACACTAATTGCCTTTACCTCAACCCTTAAATTGAATTGCTAATGAATTTCATGACAAAATCTTACATCTGACTTACTACATTGTTTATTGATGACGTACGTAAATTTTTATTGCAATTGTTTATCCCTCTTCCTATCATATCCTTATAAAGTGATTAAGCTTACGGCTTAATAATTCCAGTATAGCAACCTATTCGTAATACTAGAATTGCATAAATAGAATTAGGTGTATAGTTTTTGCCCGCCATCACTGAGTGCGTTATCGTCAACATAACAGATAAAATGGATATAACTGCAGTGCCTCATTTGAAGGCACTAAAAACGTCTGTGAAAGAATGTGGCTTAATTATCACCATAATAGAAGAAGCAGAGTTGCCAAATTGTTTTTAACAAAACTAGGTGTATATGAACATATTCGTGGCCAAATGTAGCCAGTTTTCTGCGTTAATGTGTTACAAAGAATGTATTTATGGAGCGAAATATGTAAATTTAACCCTCATCTTACTGACAATCTGTCAAGAAAGTACCGGGAGTTGATCATATAAAAATCTTGTATAAGAGGGGATTCAAAATTATTGTTGTCACCAAGTGACCCACACGGAGTTTGTCATTTGTCATCTAGTTTGTTTATAGGGCACCACTTTGCTAATGCATCGCAATGAATAAAAAATATTGAACAAAGAATCTGTCTCAAATTTTACATTGCAAATGGTATTTCGTGTGCCGAATCGCTGAACATGTTACAGAGTGCTTACGGTGAAGTGACTTTATAAAAAACACGTGCGTATGAGTGGTACAGCGGATTCAAAATTGTTCGAGATGTAGTGGAAGATTTGCCTCGATCTGGTCGGCCATCAACAGTTTCAATTGAACTGAACATCGCTAAAGTGAAGGAAATGGTGTCTGATAATCGTCATTTAGGTCTGAGAGAGATTGCCGTTAAATAAAGACTATCTGAGCGTTGTGCGGCGTTTAAGAGAACAAATACGGCGAAAAATACCAGATTTGTGGAGAGACAACTCAGACTCTGTCCGACGATAACACCCCAGCTCACAAGGCTATCATTGTGAATGAATTTCTGACCAAAAACTTAACAAATGCCATCGCATAACCAACTTATTCACCTGATCTGGCTCTGGCCAACTTCTTTCTCTTTTCAAAACTCAATCTACCACTTCGAGGCACCCGTTTTCAGGGATACAATACATAAAGGAGAATTGGCGGCGACAGTTGAAAAAAAAAAATACTTACAAAATATTTTGATAATTGGATTATTCGTTGGGGGCCTGCTTTGAAGGCGATAAAATGAAATTGGATGAATAATGCATATTTTGTGTTTCATTGACCAATTACCGCAGCGTTCTTGACACAGTAGTATACTATATATTACATTTTTACTTTCTGTGCCGCGTATAATACATTTTATAATTATATTTACATCCTATGGCGTACTCAGCAGTAAAGCGGAATTAACTCCTATCAGGTCATTTAATCCACGCAAGGAAGATATTTTGAAGTCTCTGGCTAAAGTTAGATATGAGTAAATTCCTACTGAATGGAAGCGGAATAGTAACGAACTCTATTGTAGCCATTAAGGATGCGACTCCAGAAAGAGTCGATTCATATCTAATTTAGCTAAACAGAGACATCGAAATATCCGCCCAACGCGGAGTAAATTGCGTGATAGGAGCTCGTTCCGCTTCACTGCTGAGTACAACTTGCGATGTTAGTCTAATTATAAAATGGACTATATATAATAGCCGGAGAAAATATTGCATTCGGAGATTTTACTACTCTTTGAAACGCGTATTCCTCTACTCCATGATAAACATTTGCAGAAATTAAAGCAAATTTTCTTGTGCGTGCCAGGGGAATATGGAAATATAGTAGTATTTAAGCGATAGCCATATATTTGATGTCTTCGAAATTCCGTTCTGCTTGCATGGCCAAGAGATAATAAAGGAATGACTCCCTTTGAGAAAGTTTGGACAGTTCAAGTAAATAACAAAGAATATATCCGAAATGGTTCACTCTGCCAAAAGAAAAGAGTAGTGTGCAACATTGTGTATTTTTCCGAGGTCTGCATATTTTGCATAACAAGATTTTGCCCAACCCTTACAGTTTATCGGTTGTGCAAAAGTTATTCAGAATGAAAAAGACTTCTGAGCAGATTTCCAGAAAATTCGAAATATATTTTTCATTTGTCATGAAAATATCTTAAATATATATTTTAATCAAAATCCTTAGAGCCATTTTTGAGAAAACCAAACTTCTTTTAGAAGTCTTCCAAGTAAAAGTAAAGAGTAGTCTGGAGTGGAGGGAGTTTCTGAAAATCTTTGTGTCTCATCTTTGGAAGATGCTGAACTAAAATACCCAGTTTGGTATTTAACTGGCTTTTCGTTTTTGAGTTAGGGGGCACTCACATAAACCATTTGTTCTATTTTTTTAGATTCAGAGGGTCCCAAAACATATATTTTCGGTGAAATTTCGATATCCAATTTTTTGGTTGGAATGCAATAGTTTCCCTACTTCCTATATGTAGTAAAGTAAAAACTGTGGTGATAAACCCCCATTCGAAGGAATTTTGTATATTTTTGTATAACGGGTAACTCACAAGAGATTGCCAAAATGTTACCACAACAAAATATGTAGATCTTTAAAAGACATTTATTGCTATCCCCTATTTGCAATGAAACTACGTAAACTCAGCTAGTTTTATTTTTGAGTTGTGTGTATATCTTTTTCTAAGAAAGCTTTTTCGGGGATTTAGGGGGTGCAAAACGTGAATTACCACTGACATCTTCGTAGTGGGGTTGCAGTAGATACTTCCTTTGGTTTTACAGGTAAGCGATTTAGGAAGCCCAAAATGCCTGCAAAACAGCAGCGCAAGAGATATGGAAAAACAAATGCTTTGTTTTGGTAATAAAAATTATGTTGGGCAGGCATGGTTTCCAGTAACTGGCTGTGCACCACGTGTTGATTCAGTGGTTGGGAACTCCTCACAGGCGCCAAAGTTGACGTTAGAGGAAGACCGGAAATGTCGTAATTGCCCTATGCGTCACGGAGGAATTGCATAAGGTAAATACTCCCGTAACCTACCAGTAGAGTGAAGTGTGTAGTCGAGGAAGTAACATGCCACGGGCAACAGCAGGAAAGAAATACTTAAATATTGAGATAGGTAAGTCACGGCAAATGGCACTGTTGTTATTCTATACTTCAGCCTGTATTCTACATTGTTTGTTACATAGAGTTTTGGATTGAATAATATATAGAGCAGAAAATGAGAACGTTGCTACGTAAATGCAAATGCAGTGACTTAACAATAATGCATTATTGCACATATTCATTTGTTTAAAGTGACACCATATTTTCTGTCATGACTTTTGCGTAGGTACATCTGTTGGTATTTATAGTAGGCACAGGAAGTTTTGTACAGCATCCATAAATACACACTTTGAGTTCCCGAGAATAAAACAAAGTTACGTTGCTTCCCATACGGTCACGGTAAGGATAACTGAAAACGATTTGAGTAGTGATTCCGTACCGATTACTACTCGCATTTCCATGTCGGAATTCAATGCGTAATGAGATCGATTTGAAGACACGAACTGGACATTACTTTGGCTAAGGTCGAAACGTGAATATGCGATGACCATGTGCACCATTTTGGATCAAGATTTTTACCATGGTGAAATACTGATTAGACCACGATGAAGTTATGATGCATTGACAATGGTAAAATTTATCTAAGATTTTACGCCGTTAAATCGATTATCTCCCACATAACGTCCGTTGTAATCTTAAAATGGCGGAACTGAATAGGCTAGAATTCCCAACCAAAATACAAAGAAGGCTGTCTGGTACTTACTAGTAGTTTTTTAATACCTTAAGGCTTTTTGTGCCGCAGGTGTCTTAAATATACTGACCTAAGATGTTACGAAAACCCAAACAATCATGGCGTTAAATATCATAATTATATTATCTGAAGCATAGTTCCGAGATCAATACAGAAATAAGAGGAGCAACGGATAATGTGGTGTACTTAGTATTTCAGGAATTTTAGGATACATTAATTGGACAGATACAAAAACAAATTGCATATACCAATCGGTAACTTAACGAAGTCAGAACCGTAGATGGAAATGGTCAATGTGGGGTTACGGTAGCGTGTGCATCCCATATTCAAGAGGTTTAGATTTCAAATCTTGTCTGGAGATAACGTGGAAAAGAAAGAAAAGAAAAAAATCCGTAATAATTGAGCATTTTTGTAGTCAATTGTAAGGCCAGCGTTACCCATCGGTTCATCTTTAAATTATTACCTCTTTATTTTCTACATTTTATCACAAGTGAAATTGAATAACATTTAAGTACTTTGGTTTATAGAAACTTAGGATACACATGGAAAACTGAACAAATACGAATAGATGCACGTGCTTCATCAAAGAGGTAGAACAAATAAAAAAGAGACGACAATATGAATTATACTTTCCAGTCTGTTCATTGGTATGGACCTGCAATGAGCGCTTTCAACTATGGTGATCGCCCGCTCAGCCAAACAGTGCACCACTTTGTATCACCCTGGTCCAATTGCTACCGCCGTCAATGCTAGTGCAGAATGCTGTTGCCAAGCGTAGTAGGCGTGTACAGCCGGTAACTTTATACATCAGAGCACATTAAACTCCTGTCTTGATGGATTTAAACCATGATACACGTTGAATTGGAAGCTTTTTAAAAGTTTGGATAGGCAGAGTCAGACTGAAAAATTTAATGCCTTAGCCGGAATTTGAACCTCGGATCTCCGGTATCCGCCCATCTGTATGCAACCATTGAGCCACTACGGCCAACATGCCGATATGACATTAAATTCTTCAACTGACTCGTAATTTTCCGGTGAACCACTAGGTGTTCTCATATACAATGAGACACGTACCGTTTTTGTGGCGACTTACTATGCTGGAAGTCTGAAGTCCCAGGCTTCATAGTTAAACCACTATTATTAGGTTAGTTGATGGAAATTAATTGTTCTTCCACACGAGAAGGTTTAGATAAGTACAATCAGATTGAAAAATTCTATGTCATAGCCGGGATTTGAACCACAGATCTCCTGGTCTCCGTCCGGTTGCTTAACCATTGAGCCACTATGGCCAACATGTTGTTTAAAAGTCGTATACATTAAATACAGTGTTTCTGCTCTGAGCATGTATTACTTCACGTTTGTTATTCGAAAAATCACTTGTCCCAACTTCGATGAATATGTTTACAAACACTCGTATAATGAACACGGAAAAATAGAAAATACAAAACTTTCATTTATCTATTAAAAATATTTGAGCTCGATTGTTGAACACGACATAACATGCTCAATTATTAAAAGTAGCACCCCGCTACTCTGAAACAGAATTGAACATTAACGTATTCCTCTTCAAAATTTAACGTTGTATTTTCAAGTGCACTGTTTGTATATATTTGAGATATTTATTTTCAGGAAGAAATGATTGTATTTTCGTAGTATACTTACTCTATGTGTATATTTGAGATAAGCTTTGTGAGGCAGAAAATGAGTGTTTTGTCTTTTCACTGTTGAATGACGTAAACAATGTAAAGATAAAGGGTGCATAAGCTTAATCCTAGAGAATAAAAAACTGAAATACTGTCTAATTATAACATTGTCATCTTTTTCTTACTATTTATGTGAGCGTAATTAATGATCATATTCTCAGTTCAGGTGTGTACCATATTTGGCAGCGCTGGTAGGAAGGGCAAACAATTGAGCACCCGCATGCAATAATGGGGTAAGTCTGGTTACCCCATTTATGCAGAGTATATGAAATTCGGAATCCTCAATGTCTGTTCTGTAATAATGGGTCAGCATTATACTTCTATGAAATGGACGATAGATTGTTGCACGTGTTTTGTTACAATGCTGCATCTTTCTATGGGTCATGTGCTCAGTGTTTCATTGTCCGTCAGCTGATTGTTACACAGTCGTAACAAAGCAAAATGAGCTCAGATTCAGATTTTATGGGTGATTTGTCCCTTGCTGAAGAAAAAAAGAAATAAAGAGAAAGGAGGGAATAGGCATACATACAGTGTATACCTTGTTAATGAAGTAACATATGAACCGTGCTGGAATATAATAATATATATTTGTTTCTTTGAAGAAATGCTGTGATAAAATGTGTTGTAAAACAATCTTTAAATAGAAGCAAGAAGAAATTTTCACATTTTTTTTTTTTTTGTGATATTGGAGACTATAATCAGCAGAACTATTTTCTAGCTGGGTTAGTGAAGAAGAGTGAGCCTAAGGCTAAAACAGCAAGTCCAAAAACAAAAAATCGAAGATGTTGTTGGAAATACTTCATAGATGTAAGAGGTGAAAATGTGGTGTATGTAAAACATTTGTGTATGAACACAAGTGAATATCAAACGAATTGATGTACTTCAAGCCAATAGTATCTGTTCTTTTGTGTATCTGCTTCTACGCCAGAAAAATCTTACAGTATTTTCTGATGCTTGCCCACTGCAAGCAGGAATCAGACTGTAGTTAGAATTTTTCTGTATATTTTTGTGACGTTGGGAATCACCATTGGACATATTTTTCTTGTTCGGAGGCATAGTTACTGCCAGTGTGATCAACATTTTGCCACATATTCACAAAAAATTAAGAAAAGAGAAGTCATTGAAACACCTAGCGATTACATCAACATAAAAAATGCTAAGAAGCCTTCCTTCATTGTTCTTAAGGGAATTGTGTTAGATTATCATACAGCACTAATGCAGAGTAATCAGTTGAAACTACTGAGTAAAGGACTTAACCTTTCCAAGGCTCAAATGATATCCTACAAGCCCGATGGTACTTTACTTGTTCAAGAAAATCACTCTAACATTGGATTATTCAAAACGTACAAGGTATGTCCTAATAAGAAGAAGCTTCAAGCTATACAATTTGTGACAGCTCCGAATATTTGTGTTAAGAAGGCCAAATTAGATGACGTCAAATCCCTATCCTGTTACTTGTCAGAAAAAGGCAAAATGTTTATGAGCAAATTTATTGAACAAGAAACCAAACCTCAATCACAACAAGCTGACAGCAATTCAAGTGAGAGTGACTAGTGAGACATGCTTATGTGACTAGTAAACATATAAGATTAACAGGTGATTGAATTATAATATTCTTTATGCCTGTAATTAAGTTTCTGGCTTCTAATTGGTGGTGAAAGTCAAATTGTACCTAAAAGTGCAGAGAAATTAATGTTTTATTTCATTATTTCGAATAAAGTTAAATTTTTCTGAACATTCGTGCTATAATGTGGTAAGTAATTTTTCACTATTATTTATATATATAAAAACAATTCAGTTCAGGTACCATTAATATATCAGTAAATACATTCCCAAATGTTGCCAGATAAAAGACCTGTGAGGTCTTGAAATATTGTAGACATCTGTTATTGAAATATTATCTTCTGAAATGTTTATATGACTACAGCTCAATTAGGTATTTTAAGTTTTACCCCATTATTGCATGCGGATGCTAAATTATTCACTGGGGTCTTTAATATCTCAGGACCTTCATAGGTCTGTGATTTTTGCACCTGCTCTAGTTTGTTGTTCTGTGTGTGGGCAAAGATTTTGAGGTTAGTGTACTGTGGTTTTGTAAATATTTTTAATGGGTGATATTAGGAAAATGGTTAAAACGATTTGACAGGAAAGAACTCGAATCATTCAAGCAGTAACGGACCAAGAGTATAATGAAGTTAATATTTTGCTTAAAAACCGTAGAGATACTCGCTTGTTTTAAGAAAGCAAGTGTTTGTTGGAATTGGAACAGGTGGAAGTGTTTCTGAAAAATAGTATTTCCTCCATATCAATCATATTCCAAAGTATTTATTACAGCCTGCGTTCATTATTTGAGAGAAAATAAACTGAAAACAGCTATGTAAAATGTACGCCATAGCAATGTCATCTGTGTTCTCATAACAGCTGCTGCTGCTAATACATTCTGCATACTTAGATCTATTGGAGCGCATTCCTGACATTACCTCTATGTGATCGTCAATTGACTTGAACAAACAGGAGCCTTAATTATAGCAACTTCATTTGTTTGATGTGGTGTAATTCACAGAATATAGCGTGGCCATTTACTCTCTGGTTTAATCAAAACGTGTAGCGAACTGGGTGGCAAATAACAGCAGCAATTTTAACGCCTCTATTTATGAATTTGTTTGTTTTTAAGCTGTAAGTGTAAACTATAGATACTCTGATGTGTAATCAAATCGTACGGCGAACTGGATAGCAAAAGCAAACAGAGCACAGTTATTTGTTACGTTGGAAGTTTATTTGTACGGTTACTGAACCTGAGAGCAGCTAACTGCATGAACGTGTTTAGTGAAACATAAACTGAGTTATTACCGCCACAACGCTGTAAACGTGCCGCTTCGTTTTTCTGCTTTAATTGCCTGTTCTTTCACAGCTGCAACGGGCGGTTGTTTTTATATCCTCATTTGTTTTCTTGTGTCGCCAATTATATTGGGTTCTTTAATTGCTTCACCGATTTCATTTTTCTTTATTAATTATATATTTTTGTCTTAAGTCTATGCCAATTAGTTAAGTAATGTATATAGGCAATTTTATGTAGAAGAAAAAGCTGCAGGATTCATTTTGAAGTCCATGGTTCACTAATAAGGTTCCCTGCCTAAATTTGATCGCATGTATTTAATCTGCAATTTGAAGGTTGCAATTAACAGAGTTCCTAATTTGTGTTTTATTGATGAAGGTGTTATGTATTCATGTTTAAATTTTACTTCAAAGCTATTTCTATATAACTAATAAACTATACACTTCCTTTTGTAACTTTTAGGGAGGCTGTAAAACAGAGTTAAGATTGTCGTAGTTGTTGCTTAAACCGCAGATTTGACCCTAGAAGTTAAAGGTTGCTAAATAAAAACAACCGAGCGAGGTGGTAGGTAAGACTTAAGGCTTCTGTTCAGAAGATCACCACTTTAAAGCCCGTATAATGGGCTAATATTACTTTTCTTTCGTGGTTTCCATGTTAGCCGGCCACAATATAAGTACGTTCGGTGGGAAGAGGAACTAATCAGTTGAAGAACAAGTGGACGGGGTTTGGAAGTGGAGTCGCCGCAGTTCCGAGTTGTATTGTTTTGATTGTGCAATTGTACATTTGCATTATTGCCCTGCCCCTCACTTCCCTCTTCACTAGCACTTATGTTACGCATTGTCAAGAACATAGTGACACCCTCCTCCAGGTGTAATCATATCATGGACTACTAGCTCGCATAGGAAGTTCTGTACAATGATACAAAGTTCCCTATACAGAGAGATAGAGATATAGATAGAGGGAGAGGAGGGAAAAGATTGTTCAGGAAAGCTACTATGCAACTAGTACCCTCTGTCCCATGCAAAGAACAGCAATAGTTCCACGATCTCACATTCTGCCAAAACCCAATAGCAACTAAATGGCACAGGAAGGCGATCATACAAATAACACCATTTGTTAGTACACACTAACTTAAGTGAACCAACAATTCTACAGTGACCACTCCGATATTACCAAGAAGTTAAAAGCTATTTAAACAAATATTGTAAGAAATTATTTACATTTGATTTATCTGCACTCTAATGATCAGAATACTGTTTTCATCCAGGAATTTTGAATTTTGTTACTGACTCAGAGCAGAAGCTTTGTTTGTAATAATACCATAAACTCCTGAAGTGGGAATTTGGGAGTGAATGTGAATAATTTTATTAAAACATATTAATAACTTAAAACATTACGATTTTATTAACAGCAGTTCACTCTGTAAGTCAAGTGTCTTTTTGACCATGGATGTTATGGAACAGCGAAAGAGGGGAATGCGGATTTGCCTCCACCTACCTATCGCCGAGCTGAATAATTCATGGTACTTGAAAACAAAGCTATTTAATGCTTAGTTACCTGAGTGAGGGGGAAATTGTTGTTGCAGAAAACGATGAAGGTGACGTCATTAGTCCATTAAGAAGTCGTTGGCCACCATTGATACATTAAGTGAATGTTATATTTACATTGCCTTTTTCCAATAAATGCTTGCTAGAACATATTTGAAAGACATATGGCTTAGGTATATATCTGTTTAGTTTTAGTAACGAGCTCATTCCAAGAAAAAGAAAAAGGAAGCATCGGAAACTTGTTCCATCAACTGGCGCACCTGCTCTTGCGGAACAACACGTGTGCTACTAAAGAATTATTTTACTCAAATTGTGTATTTTAGTCAACTCCTCGTTGAAAATAGTTAGCGTTTGCCCATCTCTTGTGGTTTCGAAATTCAATTCAATGAGATGACTTCACAGGATATTCACAGAACTAAACATATACTGTAAGATGTGATGACTTTAGCCTAAATTTCAATTTTAAACTTCCCACGTATTTGTAAAGATACCACAAAGTAAAGATGCCGATTCATAATCTGAATCTCTGTGAATTCACGCCTTAATCTTATGCTACCTTTACAAATAGATTAAAAATGTCAAAAAATAGAGATGGGCCAGAGCTTCACTTTTGTTCCGTCTTTAGCATGGGGATCACATCAGCGGCTTTGCCTTGGAAACGATTTCTCATATCATTGGTGTTCATTCATGTACTGTTTGCGTTATCTTCGTGTGGAATTTGTATTTACGCACGTACGCCATATTCACGCTCCAACTGGGAGCCAAACCCGGGACTTCTTGTTTTTTTCTGACTACAAAGACAGTCGCATTTTATTTTATCAGCTCCTAAAATCACGAACAGAGATCCAGAAAGCATCGTCTAAACTCTTCTTCTTTCCCTATGTATGTGCTCCGTGTAAGGAGAACATACATCGCCCCCCCCCCCAACCCCCACGATTACAAATTAGGGCCTGGAGTCGGAAGCCTGTCGAAGCGCAGATAAATCCTGTATCAAAGAGATTGAGGAAGAAGGTGATATGAGGGCGAAATGAATGAAAGAAACGGGACTGGTGGAGCAGATGGTGGAATGAATGTCGGAGAAACCCGACCCAGACGCCGCTTTGTCCATCACAAAACTCAAATAGATCCCCTGGGATCGAACCGGGCCACTTTGGTGAGAGACACCCTACTCGGCCTCTGTGTCGCCCAGTTTATAACGTTAGAGTAGCCAAAATAATTGAGGGAAATTTCTCATTTTTGAAATGGAGAGGTAAGAACCTACATACATGATCTGGTGTTTTTTTACAAATTTGCATTTTGTTAGTTCGATAATATTTTTGAAAAATTGCTCATGTGTTTTAATTTTTTCATCCGTGATGTTAAGAAAATTATTGGGTATGCATCTATTCGAGCGAATTTTGCTTTGGGGATAATATATGTAAAATTGCGGAGAAAATGGATTTTGAGCTGACGTCATAGAAACTGTTTTTTATTCAGGTATCTCATTATCGCCTCAGATTAAATCATAATTATGTCGGTGACATAGTCAAATATTTATGTTACGCCAGTGTTTTACCTACTTACGTGTTGTGGGAACGTTGGGATTTATCACTTGTTTTCTCTTAAACACCTTCGCATTAATTCTCACATTCGTACTCTCAAACTTTGAAAATAGGATTGATTCTGTTCAAAGAAACATTTCTACGCTCTAGAGGTGAATCGAACCTGGTACCTCTGGGTTGACTAGGCGACCTTAAAAGGCAATTTATTTTTTATATATAAACTAAATAAAGAACATACGAGTATTATATTTGTATTTAATGACTTCAATATATATATATATATATATATATATATATATAAAATACTCGTTTTCATTGTTTTAACATTGTTTACTGAACAGTCCACTCGATAAATAGTCTTAGCAAATATAAATCATGGTCTCAACTGTTTCAATGCTTTCCCTTGCGCCCCTTACATTTTCGACATTCTGTGGCTCCGCGGTCGACTATGAGTCTCCTATTTTGGTAGTTTCCGGGTCGCCGCATAAAAGCTAGGGTGCTTTTCCTTTGTCATGAATTTCTGTCACCGTCACTTCCATTCCGCCGTTCCATCTCATGTTTCATAGTTATGGGACCAGGCGACGTCGGTTGGTGTGTTGATGCAGAACGGTGGAATTTGCGCTATGGAGAGATTTAAACCTGGCGCTTCGCGGTACATTTGGTGTCTCCTTGGCGGGACCCTCAGGTTGCTAATGTTTACCTGGCCGTGGGATTGGTGTCAGTAGAATCGTTAGGGACTCCGTCCTTTCTAGTAAACACTGGTTGCACTTCGGGTCTCTTCTTCACCACTTTCTCCCAGTGGTAACGTTGATAGCATAAAGGAGCCACTATGACGTATGTGAGGTGCTGTACTGCAGTTACTGGAGGTCCCTCCATCTGACTGCACCTAATTCCTAAACACCAAATCCGTTGTCTAATTATGTTACGATAACATTAAATATGCTTTCCCTGCTGTACATAATGTTTATTCGGCAAACTCTCCCCCCCCTCTCTCTCTCTCTCTGCATCCTCCGACACTCCCTACATTTACAACATTGTTGTTATGGACTTATCGGTATGAGAGAAGAAAAAAAGGCCGACGGGACAGCGATCTCACCCAGCGCAAACATTAGATCCGTTATCCAGAGATTATGGGATTGTTCTGGAAGATTCTTTCTCTCTGCTCCCCGAACATTCTAGAACGCTGTAGAAATTTCCAGCAGCTATACAAGTGAGTGTACCTGTATGTGAGCGAATTAATGAGTGACCCAGAGTCTCGTGCTGCGAAATAGAATGCGTTCTGCGAGTGAGGAGGTCAGGATAGTGGTCATGTAAAACGATTGCTGCTATCGCGGAAGTTCTCAAGTTCGAATCCCCAGAGAGTGAACATGGGCAGTTAGTACTTGTGGTTCAAGAGAAGAATTTTAAAGAAACGTATACTAGAGGTCCTGCATGACTAGTGAGCTTTTATGAAGTGTGTGTGTTTTTAATAATTGTTCCTTGAGAATAACTGCACAATATACGAGTGCATTAGAATGATATAAGCTGCAAGTAAGTGTTAAATTATAACTACCAACCCTATTGTGCCTGAATAAACGCGACCTGGATTAGGATTACTACGGAGGGCATTCGGTGCCGAAACCTGTGGTTTATTGTACCTATCCCCCAAGTGAGGCAGGATAAGGCGAGAGGAGACAGAGGGTGGACGCCCCAAGGAGCCATGGCAGTGCAGAGTGCAGGGTCCATACTATTTACCGATTGGAGACCCCGGCAGGCCAAGACAACCAGCACCCCGAGGCCGGAAACGACCTACCAGGTCGGCCCGGAGACCGGAAACCGCCCTGCCGTAAGAGGGATTGTTTATCAGGAACATATCATTCTGCCGACATTTCTACTTTGAAAGAAACCACCAGATGAGATAGTGTGAAATGATAAGGGACTTGAAATGGAGGGACAGGAAATTCGGGGGATGTAATTAACATGCCCAGCATTCGCCTGGCGACCCGGAAAAATCTCGCAGAAATCCGTGGGTCAGGTAGGCAAGGGAATCGAACCTGGCCCTCTCGAATGCGGGCCACAGACGAAACTGTCTAAGCCACCCCGCTCGGTAAACATCCGTTACTCTCATCAAATTCTGTTAGCTTCACAATACAAAATCTTCTGATTTTACTCAGTGACGTAAAACACAAACTTCTGTATTTTTCTGCTCTCTGTTGATTACCCAAGTTTTACTTTAAACAAAATAGGTACATATTTAAACAATTAAAGGCTCTAACTAATGCCTGAGTTGTGTCCCCAGACTAAGCAAATTGGGGTGTGGTTGGAAGTTGTTCAGTTTACTGAAGCTGATAGAGTAAAACGGAACCTGTCAAACATGAGGAAATTGCGTTTTTCCCGGGTAATGACGCATGCATATAGGTGTCGGCTGTTTTCAGACTTCTTACAAAGACATAGCTAGAATTACAGTGAAACTACGTCAATCTTGCTAATTTGGGAAGACTTACAATAATAATAGTAATAATAATAGTAATAATAATAATAATTAATAAATTTGTAATCCAGCAAGAATTGTAGGTGCTCACGATAAAAAATATTTGCTCTCCATTACAGTGCAAAAAGTACTTTTGGAGTTTCCGTTTCAGTTTTTGCATAACTTTTCACCAGAATTACGGGTAAATTTTGCATTTTAACACAGCAGAAGTTATTTGAGCATTAGTTTACGATATTTAAAGTCTCCCATTGCCCCTAATGCATTAATTTCTCCTTTCTTCGCTCTATTTTAGAAATAGGCAAAACTAGGATTGGGACACAGGTAGAATATGTAAGAATTTAGGCTAACTTCCCTGGAGAAAAGGAGATAGAACTGACAAATCTGTGATCGAGAAAGTTATTAAGCCCATTGGAAGTTTTAAGTGCAGGAACAGTCACTGTAACAGGCAGAAGTCATCCAGACTCTATTTGCCACCAGAATTGAACTTTGGAAAACTATGTTGTTTTTTTTTTTTTTTTTTTTTTTTTTGTGCAAAGAAAAGAAGTGAAGTGTGACAACCTGCTCCACATATAAATATAAAAGAATTTTCTATTCTAAGTTCAACATTTGCTTTGGTAATCCGCATAACGGCGTGTGTTCTGCCATAAAAGATTGGGTGTAAGGATGTAATATCCATTGCTGTATTCTTGGTGGAAACAGCTTCAGGGGGGGACAACAAATTGTATAACCTCTTAAAAACTGACGCCAATACCGTAAAAGTGCGTTTTGATATTCAGCAAAATTAATCCATACCGAAAGTTTCCATCACAGATGTGTTCTAGAGCAGCCAGGTGTGGCTGTACAATCTAACAGTCATGTTGTATAAGAGTAGTAATACTTAAGTAACCAACACAGTTACCAAGAGTACAGCCCGCCTCGGTAACGTGGTGGTAGCGAGTCTGCCTCACGTTCAAGAGGTCCCGAGTTTGAATCTCGGTAAGGGTGAGTTACCTGGATAAGATTTTTCCAGGGGTTTCCCTTATCCTGAAAGACGAATCTCGGGTAACTCTAAGCTCTAAGGACCCTGATCTCATTTGAGCATCATTTCATCCATTCCATTCATCGTCCGATATGACTTAAAGTTTGAGGACGTAAATTGAAAAAAAAAAAAAAAAAAGTACACACATTCATAACCATATATAATGTTTCAGTATTGTAAATTTACTGTACTTGTGCGTATAAATGATAACCCTAACATTTCCTCCTAGGGCATAAGGTTTTATGTTTTGGAGATTCAATAAACAAATACACAAGTGTACGCAATATGTGGAAGACATGTCTATGTCTGGTTAGAGACAGTCAGGAAGAGAAGCAAATAAAGTATATTCTGATGTTTACCTTTTTTGGAGCATCTTGGACGTGATTTGATAGAAGCAAAAGCTGTTTCTATTTTCTGGCAGTTGTCAGCTCTGAACAAGGACTCTACAATGCTTGCAATACTGATGCATATTTTTTAGAGAACAAAATGTTCAATGAGTTATGCATGTTTTGCCCGTATATGGCCGCCTGATCAGATATCTGGGTTAACAGTGAAAGACCATAAGGCTTAAATAAGTTATTTCTCCTCAACAGTTCTTACATATTGATGAAACATATGTGTCGTCAAGACTGAAAAATATGGGATGTCTAGAGGGCACTATGACATTGAGATCCAAATTACCATTTCAAATGTCGACAGCAAACTTTCTTAGGCTAATAAAGGGAAAGTGAAGTGCCTTTTTCGATCTTGTTATTTTGAATAAAACATGAATGTGAGGGGCTAAGGAAGGGTGTTAAGGATGCAAAAGTGTTTACTAAAGCCAATGAATTTCTTCAAGCGAATCATGCGATTAGAGCAGAAACGGGATGTTGAAAAACTAATATAACAGTTTTCAGTTCCAGATGACTATGCCAATGTGATGTCTACAACAAAGAAATAAGCGTAGTGCTTATGTTAGAACCACTTCCTTTTGAATTACACAGCATTGCAATCGAGTGACGGCCGAGTTTCTTCTGCTTCCATTTCCAGAATTTCTGTTCTGAGTAGCATTTTGTTTATTTATTTGTTTCATTTCACTGCAATCGTCATATCGGCGGCCGTTCTCCTTTAGAACATATCGAAGGTGTTAACGCGTATTCGTTCAGTTTCACTCATTAGATCACGCACTCTCATCCATACTACCAAACTCTGGGGAAGATGAGGAATTATCTTGGTTGGAGAAAAATCCCCACTCCCACCCCGGGAATCGAACCCGTGACCCCTATCACGGCAGGCAGTGGCTCTACCGACTGAACTATGGGGCCAGCATTCTACTGTTGCTGTGTTACGTATTCACATAAATGTTTCTGGGTATTTCATGTTTGTACTTCTAAAGAGAAACTGCTGTATATGGGCTGAATGCATATTGGAGTATCATAAACGTCGAGTAATTACCTGCAAAGGTAGGTAATGATATGTAATATTATAACTGCACAAAATACGCTTTAGTAATAAACAGTTAAAGGTGCATTGTTTCATGTAGATATCGGATTTTGTAGGAACTTTTGATATTCTAATTTAAAGACTTATTATTACATTAATAACATTAATTACATAATTTTCTTCTAAGTCAAGGTATTAGTATCTTAAAGATGTTATAATGTACATTTTTCTGAGAAGAATACAAGTGTAAGTATAAGCATTTGAATATAACAAAACTACACTTTGTGTAGTTATTAGGTTAAAAACGTCCTGTATTTATGTGACGTAATAAAAACAAATATTTGTTTAGCATTTGTGTGTTTAAATCATAGAATGGAAACCTGAACGTGAAAGGATTAATAACGTAAATTCTAGCTGATAGTGTATTGGATAGTGTAAATATACACACATCAAAGCATTTAACGATAATATGTAACAACAATGTGTAAGAACAATGGGGGGAGGGAGCTGCAATAACTTCTGAATAGTTAAAACTTTCGTTGGTCACTTTGTATCTATTACATACGTGGCTTAAATTTGCCTCAAAATCCGTAGAGACTTACCGTCCCAGTACATCTTTACATTCTATCTTTAATTTTGCTGTATAAAAGTTTCAACTTGATCACTGAAGTAATAACTTCGTAATACAGACAGATGTCAGCACATGTATCATTTTGTGCCTGATAGATAACATCGTGCCAATTCACGGAACACATTGTCGTCGCTATGTAATAGACAGGGAATTACTGATAGCGATTAGTTTGTATTATAATTTGTGGCCAACTGTCTGTTAAAAAAAGAAATATTGTGTAGCAAATGAATTCTTATTATGTAGAAGTAATTAAAATGTATGCTTTTAAGGCACAAACGACAGTTATAAATAGAAAACTCAATAATCAGTATATGAGTACGAAACCAATCATGATGATGAAAATGATGTTGATTCAGATGCAGACGAAGAAGAAATTTGATAATATTGTATGCGCGTGGAAACAAAGCTAGAGTAGTCATGAGTTTTATTATTAGCTTAATAAAAGCTTAGTAGGGTCAGTTTAATTTACACCTGGCTCTTTATTACTCATTTAAATATTCATTTTTATTTTTGAGAATTAAGTGCAATGTAATTTACAATCAGTTGGCATACGATGATATAAGATATACCTAGATCGTAACAATGAGCAAATTAATCGAAATATATTTCAAACTCCAAAAAAGATCACGTGTATCCAATAGTTACATCACGTCACGAATGACTACGCGCCCAATGAAGGGTTAAATGTTAACACTGTAGACACTATAATAAGTTGTACATTTGGTTAGAACTCTCGAACTTGCAGTTCTCATCCTTGAAGTGGTTGTCTTGCAATCTATGTTCAGATCTTACGACTTCTCAAGCAGGGTAAAATATTCTCCACTGTAATCGTGTCTCGATTTTGTAAAAATTGTCAGTTTCCGGCTTTTGAAAAAAAAAAAAAATCCCTCAATTATGAATAAAAACAGTATCGTGATGGTTATTCAAATAACATTGCATAAGTGTACAAAAAATACAAGATAAAAACTATTATTTCTTCTCCCTTATTCCGAAGCAACTTGATTGCTGATAGCACATTCTCTTCGTACATTGCCAATGGTCTCTAACATGAACTGAAAACTGATCCCCCCAGGGTACCTACTTCGGTAGGTACGGGTTTGGCGCACCCGGGGTCCCAGGCCAACAGTCTCCCTCGTGTGGGCTCCTCTTCGTGGTTGAGGGAGACGGTCAACAGGCCCACCCACGTGTAGGCCGTGCGTGGAGACCCGTGGAGAAGGTTTTTAGATTCTTGTCTAGTTTAGAGTTTAGGATTTAGTGAACGAAATTTTTAGTAGGTTTTGATTGATGTTTTTTATGTACGTGTATTTTTAATAGATTTTGTTACACTTGTATAGTTTTTAGAAAGTTTTATATCTGGCTTTTGCCATGACTAGTTTTTTAAAAGGCGCTGATGACCGCTGTAGTTGAGCGCCCTTATATATATCATCATGAAAACTGATGATGGTAAAGGTACATATTACGGAGAGGCCCCACGAGCACCGCAAGTAGGCCATTCGACTCTTAATGCTTTACCACGACTCCTGGGAGGGAAGGATGAGAGGAGATAACCGAAGGGCGATTAGATCAGGATGATGAGGAGCGCAAGACTATCCTTGTTGGGGTTCACATGGAGGCGGGTCCTGACTGGACAGTCCCAATCGACACTAGGGAAGAAATCTTTAGAGAGTGCATATCCACCGCCCAGCCGCAACATGCGGTACACCGTCGCCTGGTTCTACAATCGTGAAACAAATGAGAAAGAAGAAAATCATGCGTATACAGGAAATGAGGGACAGGAAAATCGTCGAAGGAAAATCACTCCAGCATTCGCCTACTTACCTGGGGAAACCATGAAAAACCCATGAATTCAGAATGTCCGTCGACAGGAATGCTGATTTCACACGCTACCGCGGAACCTTCTCGCATCGTCAGTTATTATATTTGATTATATTTTATAAGAAATGGCCTCCCAAAAGTATATATAAGTTATACAAAAACCAGTAAAATTTAACGAAACCCTGAACACAATTTAATATCTCTGTCAGCCACGTTCTACATGATCACTGTGCAGCTTCACACACAATTAATAAAACACCATTTCTAGTTTTGAAATTAGGATACTGGGCACTACTTGCCAGATAAGTGCTTTGGACATTCAGTGAAGTTGATCTTCATGGTATATCTGCCATTTTATGCACCTCCATGCAATAAAGTTGAGGTGTTCAAACCAAGAATGGGGTCCAAATGGTTTGTGATAACCTGTCTCTCCCTCTAAATAGAAATATGACGAACTGAATCGCTGCATTCTGTTAAAAAAACTACCATTTCTAAGACATTTTGTTGTATTTGCCGCTGAAGGAGCTTCTGCCAAACGAGATAGGAAATTCTATTTGGGCTTTTGCGTAGAAGATCGACTACATTTTCTATGTAAAGGAATATATCTGGCATTCGATACTTAACATAACACTTGTTTTGTGCAAGTGTGTTAATGGAAATTTTGTGCAATTGCCGTTTGATATGTGGCTGCAAAAATTTTTGATGGATTAGACGTTAAGCTCCTTGTAATTGGATCATTCCAGAGTTAAAAGAACAACGGTCGAATATTGAGAAATATTTGACAAGTTTGGACCTAGCAAGACTTGACAATGTTATAAGGGTTTATTTACATATCTCTTTGCATTGATTTATTGTGTGCAAAGTAATTAACGACTAATGTATAACAATGAAATATTGACCTTTACGTCATATTACATAGTATTTTCAAGTGTTACAAGTTTTAATCCATGAAATCAGATTTCGATTAAGGAATACAATGGAAATACACGAATTGTTAGGTTTAACTAAACCAAATAAGGTTACATTAATACGTCGTTACATACTTTGGACATCAGCCTGGAAATTTCTTCATATGCCCTCATTGTATTGTAATCCACAGAGCCATATATAGACATGGCGAGCTTTAACCTAACCAGCTCACATAAGACGTCTCTTTACCGAGTCGTCAGTTTTGTTTACTTTTCGCAGATTTCGTGATGCAATATAACACACACACACACACACACACACACACACACACACACACACACACACACACACACACACACACACACACACACACACACGCACGCACGCGCGCACACACACACAGACACAATTCTCATTTCATAGGCCGAAGCCATACATTCATTGTGAAATCTTCGACCCTTTTACAGCATGCTCTTATTTTTGCTTTCAAGACTTTCAAAGTATTGGAGGCAATTTAATAATAATAATAATAATAATAATAATAATAATAATAATAATAATAATAATAATAATAATAATAATAATAATAATAATAATAATAATAATAATAATAATAATAATAATAATAATAATAATAATAATAATAATAATAATAATAATAATAATAATAATAATAATAATAATAATAATAATAATAATAATAATAAAGCCGTGAAGCTTTGATGACTCTTCACAAGTTTTGGAAAATATTAAATTTGACTAACATTTGATTACATTCTAGTGCTCTTTTCAACCCCCCCCCCCCAATACATGGTTGCTGTAGACAAAGGATAATCGTTTGCTGCTGTTTTATCACGCAAATTTTGTGTCATTGGGCAATGTAATTATATAGTTGCTCATATGCATATTACACCTATTTTAAAATGGCGTAGCGGTTTCCTTCGCCTGCTTGCTAGAAGACTTTTCTGGAGATCTAAGTTGGGCTCCTGCAGATCTCTAACCAAGACACGTGCGCGTTACACGTGCATTTACATACGGATACCTTTTTATATTCTAAAAAAAACTGAACTTGTATATACAAGCTTACTTAGCTCAAAATAGGCGTCCCGACGCTGTTTCTGAGAATCAACATCTCCACGGTTTTTAACATGAGTCTGGCGGTTAAATAAACATTTGACAGTGGAGCGGACGAGAATTTGTTATGTCTAGGAAGTGTTATTATTAACTTCTTTTAGCATTTCGTTAGAAACCACTCCTATCATTGCCTACATTAATGAACTTTATTAAACGTAATGAATGTCACGATTGATTATAAATTTATCTAAAGAGATTTTACACTTATTCACGAAAGCTTCTAAAACTTAAAAGGAAGCTTTGCAAAGAACCTAAGGATGAATTAAAAAAATAACTGAGAGAGATTAAGTTGTACAACAAAA
Source organism: Mantis religiosa (assembly GCA_030765055.1). Lineage (NCBI taxonomy): Eukaryota > Metazoa > Arthropoda > Insecta > Mantodea > Mantidae > Mantis > Mantis religiosa. The sequence continues at coordinate 746,977 of JAUKNK010000040.1, read as the reverse complement.
TTACAAACCGGACAATCGCAGATGTTTTAAAAACATAGGAACAGGTGATGTGGATATAATGTACCTATACCATACGAGATGTTAGGGGAAGGAAATTAAAAGAATATATAAATGGAAACCTATCGAAACTAGATCAAAAGGTAAAACATACACGGGAAAATGATGTAAGCAGAACTCTTGCACGAAATGGAAGACGCTAGTAGAATGGGGGAAAACGTTAAGCCAATGTTGTTACAGATACCATCAAATAAAAGAAGGAGGACATTTTTTTTATTTATTCAGATTTATGAACCCTATTTTACACAGTGGTATATTAGGGTTAGAGTTGATACATAAAAATACACAATTTTAACAAAAATATTTTAAATACTAGAAGGAAGAAAATATGTTATAATCTGATGCATATTAATTTAAAATATTTCAGACGTTTAAACAGTGAGTTTATAAACATCATGAAGTACTTATACTGTTGTGGCTTCATTAGCAAAGATGTGAGCGGAGCAGAAATTTCAGTTCCTAGAGAGTCTGGCTTGAATATTAATTCTTGTCTTTCTCTCCAGAAAATGGGACAACAGAAAAGGAGATGAACCACAGTTTGAAATTCTTCACCACACATGCACTTGGGGTTAGATGTTAAGTGAAAACGTGATAAGTATTCACCAAATTTACCATGTCCACTTAAAAATTGTGTCAAAACAAAATTTGGTACAAGAGTTTCACATTTTCCTCTGTCATATACACTAGGGAAAAATAATGTTTTTGTTAAACTTCCATTTGGAGTTGTTAGCCATTGTTGGTTCCATTCTTCAAGAATATGTTGATGTATTATTTTCCTTACAGTAGAAATAGGACATAAAGAGTATGTCACAGGAAGATTGGATTCTGCAGCCTTCTTAGCCAAGCTATCAGCTCTCTCGTTACCTAAAATTCCACTGTGTCCTTTAACCCATCCCATGCAAATATGTCCTGGATGGTTTTGAAGCAAGGTTCTGATTTCATGTGCTAATGAATTTAAGTTGTATTTATCATTAATAGCGAGTAGAGCTGATTGTGAATCACTAAGAATAGGGGCACTGTTCCCATTAACAGTACACCATTTTATAGCTTCTTTAATTGCTAAGAGCTCCGACTGGAATACAGAACATTCAGGTAACATTTACAATCATGAATTGATCTATTAAGACTTAGAGGAAGCAGAACTTTATTTGTGATACGTGATGAAAACAATAAATATATAACATTAGTTATTCATGTTACTGTTTGTAAATAGAATATTTGAATAACGTAGATTTGTGTGAATAGGGTATTCTCGTAAACCACTGAACCGATTTGCACAATTTCAAATCCTATTGACTAAACGGGTTCTGGATACTACTCTGGAGTTGCGATTGAGTGTACTTCCAAAGAAGGCTTTGTTGTGCTTTCTGCGGAGAAAATGCCCTTAAAATAACACGGAAGCTGTTGGATATTTCATTCCAAGCAATATTCATAGATGGTCACCATTTAAGAAATTTGAAAACAGAAGATACAACAAAACAAAAGACAATCGGATCTACTTTCCGATTCCTAATGATGCAATAGACGATTTATTCGACTATTTCATCTGTGTACAGAATGTAAATTGAACACCTGCTAGAAATCTTTATTCTAACTGTGCAGATTCATTTTTTCGACTGGTAAAATGTTTTAATAATTCTTATGCAATAACGTTTTGTTTTATTTCCTCTGCATGTTGCAATCAACATCATTACCATTACCTGCTTAAATTGTATTATAAAGAGAAATTCATGTAGTTTTTGTGCGTGCGTGCGTGTGTTTTTTTATTCTGACCTCAAATGACTCGACCGATTTTGTTAATTCTTTCACCATTGAAAGCTCCAATAAATTTTTACGCAATTGGGGTATAAATGATTTTCTAATTTTAGTTGTTACTAAAACATTTAAGAGGGTTTACCACGCTCTTTTACTATGCTTGTGAAGAAGGCCTTGACTTTTAGTCGAGAATGCCATGGAGTGGAACGTACTTGTTTTTTCTTGCCAGAATGTACATGTAAAATAAAACATGTCATGGATATCTCATTCCAAGGAGTGTTAACATCCTCCAACGTACGTCATATTGGACGATGAATGAAATGGGTTAAATAATGCTCAAATGAGCTCAGGGCCCACAGAGCTAAGAGCTACCCATTTGTATTTCAGGATAAGGGAAAACCTCTGAAGAAATCTTATCCAGATAACTCACCGTGACCGAGATTCAAATTTTTTTAGTAATCAAAACAAATTGTTTATATAGCTACGATGTGCTTGTGATAATAATGGCAACGTATTTTAATAACCTTCCTGTAATAATGTTTTGTTTTATTTGCTTTCACTTAAGGTGTAGTAGCAGGACATGCTAAATATTGTACAAAGAAATTAAATTGTTAACTTAGATATCATTAAACCCGTATTTTTGTAATTAGTGACTGACAAGGTCATCTTATTTCTACTGAATCGTCGCACTTAACCCATTTCTTCTAAATATATTAACTTGGTGGCCTGGAAGAGCGAAATCTACATATTCACCAGCTTCGCCTCCATTTCGTTGTGTATATTGAGTGCTTTTGTGTTATGTAAAATCTGCACCTTTAGTGGTATATAGCTACAGGACCGAAGAGAGGATACAAAGGTGACGAATGATTGTTTTACAACCTTATTACATTATTCAAGAACTTGGGGAGGTTAAGAGAGTCTGACGTTTCGCCTGTTTTACAACCTTATTACATTATTCAAGAACTTGGGGAGGTTAAGAAAGTCTGACGTTTCGCCGACATTTCACATCCTTTTGTGTGAATATGAGCTCTTTTTTATCTGTTATTAGGAATAGCTGGGGTTGTTCGATATTCCAGTTATAAAGGAGATTTGCCATAATAATCTTCTGTATTAGACCGTCAAGAACGGGGAGGGTTAAACGAAATTAATTCACTGGAGTTAAAAAAAAAAAGGCTGTTGGACAGCCAGCCAGTATTACATAAAGAGCAGTTATGCCCCGCTTTATACAAAAGAGCGTGGAGGGAATTTACGTACTTTTTGCCGAGTTACGACGCATTCATGGGACTCAAAAACAAACATCACTAATGCTTGGTCACTTGAATGAATAAATGAATGGGGATATGCTTTATGCACAAGCGAAGCAGGTGGGGTAGAGTGACAAATTGTGCACCGCTGGTAAAGAGAGAAAACTGCGATTGACATGAATATTTACTCAACTGGATTATAGACTGAAAATGTTTAAAAAATGACAGTAGAAAATCTTCACATTCACTAATTTCATTCCTGTTTCGCTGAGTATTAATGCCGAGAGGTTCTGTATTACATGTATGGAAACTGTGTAGTTTTTGTTATTAAATAATTCGTAACCAAAGAGAAGGCATAGAATTTCAATTATAAAATTCATCCACTGTGGTTATCTAAACCAAACGAGGTAATGGTGCGATTCTCCAGGGTTCGATCTCCGGCTACCTCCCACTCTGACCCCTAGGTTTTTCGTGACGTCCCCGTGTCGGTAGGCAAATATTAGATGGTGGTTCCTCATCTGCTAAAGCTATTCTCCCCCCATCTCTGTCATTTTCGTCTGTTTCAGGGCTATAGGATTAGGAGACGATATTGGTCGTACTGCACTGGGCGGTAGATGTGCATTTTGTAGAGCGTTCTTCCCTGGCGTCGTTCAGGCCCAGCCTCCGGGTGGGCTCCATAAGGGAGGAACCGTTGGTGTAGGGGACATGACAGGGCTACTGTAAACGTTAGGGGCCCCGTTCATGTTTGCAGCCGTCGTAGTTCGGATCCGTCGCCCTTCGTATCTGACATCCCTTCTTATCAGAGTCCACGGTAAAAGTAAAAAGGGACATGTGGCTTACTTGCTGTGCTCTGACCCTTCCGTTCGTTCATACCTCTACGTTTACCTTTGCGATCATCTAAAAACTTCTCGGCCATTCTTACAATTTCTGATGACAAGCTGTTACATATTTCGCAAACTTTAAAGGCGAAAGACGAGGAATGTGAAATGGCCATAAAACAGAGCATTCGCTGATATTTAATTGCACACTCAATTAATACCAGCGATTTTATGGAATTGTAGATAGGTATAACGATTCACCATAAAATGAATCATCGAGCTGTAATTTCGTAACAAATTGGGTGGGGGAGAAGATATATAGTCGCCGTTGAAGGTTTAAAAGGTCATTCGTGCAGTGTCTAGCAGGACAGCAAGTAACTTTAACATTTTAAGGTTTCTTAAACATTTTTTGTGCTGTATTTTCTGAATTTAAATAACTCTGTTTTGCACACGAAGAAAAAGGTGTTTCCTCATAAAAACAAGGTATGTTGAGAAAATTACTTTCAGTATAGCAATCCATATTAGTTTAGTATCCTCGAGATGTGCTCTCAGGTTTGCGTGTGAATAAATTAATTTTAATTTTGTTTATTTTATGTTTATTGCGTTTTGTAGAAGTATCCAAACATGTTAAGCCAAGATTTCACTTTACAATGAATTAAAAGAAAGGAGAGAGAAATGAAAAGAAAAGAAAAAGGAAAACATTGAAAAGATAGGTGTGTCAAATGTGATACCTAAATAGGTGTGTAATTGAAAAGACAATATTTTCAAATAATGAAGCACAAAGAAAGCTGTAAATGAAAAATATTTGGGTAGCTTTTACTGTCTTAAAAAGCGTTATAATAGTTTTGATCAAAATACCAAATATTAGCGTGTTTAATAAAATGTTTAACTTGAACTTTCTGAGAGTCTATCAAGTACTCAATCACTCTCAATGAATTGTATATAGCTATGTATATACGCTATAAAACTTACAATTGAAAAAATGCGGGACTTATTAAAATGCATACGTTATGCCAAAATGAGTTTTTCGCTGTATTAACAATTAATATTCGTTTAAATTTTCAATATATAAAGCAGTTCACTTTGAAATTGTAAGTGACCATATTTTTCTCACTTCGATATAGACATTAAAGTTTGTATTTGTGGACCTGGTTTTAAACAGTTTTCTTTGACGTCAACTTTGTTTACTACAAAATGTGTATAAAATGCCACTTCCATGAAAATCATTATTTAGAGTGACAAGGTGGATAAGTGTTTTGCATGGTTATTTGTAGTAACAAGGTGAATAAGTGTTTTGCATGAACAATTATTTACAGAATAAACATTAAAATAAATAATATAATCAAAGAAAGTAAGGTGAGAATTACACGCAAGTCCATTTACCACTGTTCACAGTCAAGTGTAAGCAATCTGCTGCAAATGTGAAAATAGAGCAACGTATTACTGACCCAGTCGCTGAATGTTAACCATGATCACTCTTAAATTATTAAACCGTATTGTTTGCCTGATTCAGCTTTCTTTACTTTGTAATTTTTAAGTGCATCACCAATGCAGATCTAGTAATTATTTGTTGCAACAAAATTGCATAATTTGAATAACACTTTTTGTGAATCTGAACCTTTTGTTTACGGAAAATGAGAAAGGAATTTGCATTGCCTGTGTTTAGAGTTTTCATTTGTTGATTCATTTGTTCTCTAATTTGTTTTTGTATTCTTTCCTTTGATAACTTGAGCTACTCAGTCGGTGAAGCACCTGCTGCCGTATTAGGCGTGTTGCGTTCGATTCCCGGCGGTGGGGGTGGGGATTTTTCTCCGACCAAGACAGTTCATCTTCCCCAGAGTGTGGAAGGATGAATGAGAGTGCGAATATGTGCGTGATCTAATGATTAAAACACCAAACGAATACGAGTTAACACCTTCGATATGTTCCAAAGGAGAACGGCCGCCGATATGACCATTGCAGTTAAAGGCGTGGTATAAATGGGGGGGGGGGGGAGACTTGAACTATCATCGTTTGAACAAAGAATAAATATTCCAACTAACCAATTTTATGAAATGTGCTCTTTTGTTTGCTAGTTTTTCTTGTTCGTTAAGGCGAATACTGGGGCGGTGTCTTATACAAGTTCTTCACTCTCTCATTTCCTCTCTCTCATCTCCCTCTTTCACGTTATACTTGGCTCCGGGGTTGTGTGTCGGTGGATGGCGTATATATGGCGCAAAGGCTTGGAGCTTCTCGCTCCGTCAGAGGGTGGCTGTTCGAATTTCTGCTACTGGGTAGCTGTTTTCCAGGTCCACGCTGAAGGGAGTTCTTCTAACCGAGCGCGGTGGGCTCACTTGGTAGCGTGTTAGCGTCATGTTCGGCAGGTCGAGGGTTCGATTCCCGTGACCGACTTTCCTGAGTCATAGTAGTTTCCCGGGTCGCTAGGCAAATTCTGGGCAGGATACTCACATTCCTAAATTTTCTTGCCCCTCCATTTCCCCCACTTCTCATTTCTCTTCACCTTTCATCCTGGTTGGCTATTTCAGGGTTCTAAGTGTCAATGCATGGTGGGAAACTTGCTAACTGCAAATTCTCATTCTCCGAATCGGGGTAGGTTTCCGAGTTTGGGGCCTCCCAGAGGACGTGGCAGTTGTATGAGCCACCACCGAGGAGTTTCAACCTGTAGCTAAGACTCTAACCTCTGCTATCGTTTCTCTTCAGACCCGTTCACGGCCAGTATCATTTCCCTAAACCCTCCCTCTGACGAATACCCCTTCAGTTGCATAGACACCTAAGATCTTCTTAGATCGATTTGGTAAGTGCCACCACCCGAACCGCGTAAAGAAGGCAGTAAGTGGTTAACTGTTTCCGAGTAACGTGTCTGGGTGACATTCACTGCATGTGCATAGGTATGGCTTATCAGAACCAATTACCTAAATTCGTTCCTCATAAGAGATCATGAGTGACATTGTGGATCTAATTAACCATCTGAAGGAAAGTGTTCACTAGTTATCGCTATGCTACATTTATAAGGAACCATCTGAGATGATCTACATATCTTGTGATGTTTGACAGTGTATGTTTGGACATTAATGTTTCTCTTCTGTAGCAACATAAGCTCCCAAAACACTATTACCATGTTTTTTCTAACCTCCGAAGGGAAGATGTAAGTTAGTTAACCTCAGTGTTGATGTTGGCAAATACAAGAAAGGAATATTCTTATTAGAAAAATTAGCAGCAGCTATCGAAATCAAAATGTCACCTTTTCGGACACGCTTTCAGTTTTCTTTATTTTGATCCTTACGTTTATTTACTTTTGTTTGACCCTTATATTCCAACCCTGTTAGCCAGTCCCACACTGTTGGTGACGTTATCTTGTTTACTATGTCAAGAGTATCAGTGGATGAACACCATCTTGTGTTTACATGCGATACGTTCCCACAGTGCCTTTCTACTGTCACTATCCAAGTGAAACGTTCCAGATGATGCTGGGAAACCAGCTAACGCTGATGCTGAGCAAATGGTGCATATCTGATGATCACTCAGATTTCCTCTTATGGAAATATCCTTTAGTTGCACGACTTGAACTATCATTCTGAGATTTAACCCGTAACCAAGGAAAAGGGTCTTTCTCGTGTTCATTCGTTCAAAGTAGAGACAATATGCTCTCTAACTGTACAAGACTATCGCCTTGTCAAAATTTTACAAACTTTACGAAATATCTAAGATCCACTTGGTGGAAAAGGTTAATAAAATGAAATGCATGGTCAACGTAGAAAATCACCCACACAGACAAGACAGGCCAAACATTATGAGACATCCGTCACTTATACCACTATGCAGGATGTAGTATGAAGAGGCAAGAGAAGACAAAAAAGAAATCGCGTAAATCACTGCAATAAACTGTGTTTATGGAAAAGTAAAACCAGACTGAAAAATGCAATGGCATTGCTGAGATTTGAAACACGGATCTACCGGTCTCCGGCCGGTTGCACTAACCACTGAGCTTGCATGGCATCACGCCGGCACGATATTAAGTTCTCCAACTTATTCGCAATCTCCCGGTTAACCACAAGGAAATCTTAAATATACCTTAATGACGACTGTGTGTGTCTCGGGCTTCAAAGTATAACCAAGTATTAAGTCAATCATTGGAAATTATGGTTTAAATTAAACCTATACATATTGTTGATAACTAATCAATAGCGAAGAAAGCTAGAAAACAAAACAGTAAAAGTGTATCAACTCAAATATGTGTTTAAATTAATAATCAATACATAAAAGTAATAAAAATGTTGATGATCCGAAGACAATTGTTAATTGAATACTTTAAGTTATTAAACCAAATAAAGTGAAGTCTATTTTTGCTGCATATAGTTAAAGTTTACTGCATAGTTGTATGCATATTTTCAGGTTTCTAGGCATGAAATTCTGAGGTCTAATTATAATACTGGCGCAAAGGCGATGATTATGGTCATGATGAATGACAAAGCAAGCCAAGTTGTGTGCGTAAAGCCAAATATGTAGCGATTAATGATATTTGTCATGGTTGATGACTGCCTAAAATGCATCTAACATTTTTATATGTTCATAAATTTATGCTTTAAATACAATTTTTCCCATTACTCTGTAATATTTCATTTTATAGTATTCGTGTTGCATATTTTTACTTGTTTATGGACTTTCAAGAAAAGAGTAAAATTGTTCTCAAATGTTTGCTTCATTAAAAGTATCAATATACAGTTTTAATATTTACCTAATCAAATGGTATTTGTCTTTCACCTTGTGTTCAAAAACATTCCTAAATCTATAATCTCAAAACTAAATCCACGGCTTAACAGCCTGAATCGAGCCTGAGCCTGCCAACCAAATTGCTGGCTTCACGCCCACATACGCATCTAAACTAGAAAGGGCGCCTCTTTTCTTTGACAGGATAAAAATATTCTACTTCTAAGGATGCGTTAAAGATCATTTATTTCAGTTTAAGGGTTTATTCTACAATTGTCACAAAATAATGTTCCAGCAATTTGCTTGAATTATTCAGAAGAGCTGTTTGATGGAGTTAAAGAACACACTTATACAAAATTTACTTTTTGTATCCTATACTGGAAGACGTGCTGCGATCGAACCCAAGCTGTTGATATATAGACTTTTTAAATTTACGTCCTCCAGCGTTAAGTTACACACACACACACACACACACACACACACACACACACACACACACACACACACACACACACACACACACACACACACACACACTAATGTAAGCGATGCTCCCGGAAGCAGAACATTTTCATGCGCGAATGTGTGCTTTTCTGTATTCAAAACGAAGATTCGGATGAACACTAACCTTCGTATACAAGTCTAGTGGCATTTAAGAATATATAAGAATTTTTATTTTTATCATATATAATAGAAATAAAATATATATTACAAAATTTTTCCACCAAAAGCTCCAACTTTGATCCAAGTAATTTATCATGGCGAATAAAATGCGGATCTAGGATTTTCTACAAACTATCTGGCAACTGCTAGTACATTTCGACCGCTGTTGTGGTAGCGTGCAAAATCTCTGGCTTCTTAACGCAGAGGTTTCGATTCCTGGCTGGGATATGGGAATATGTACACTCCTGGAAATGGAAATAAGAACACATTGACGCCGATGTGTCAGACCCACCATACTTGCTCCGGACACTGCGAGAGGGTTGTACAAGCAATGATCACACGCACGGCACAGCGGGCACACCAGGAGCCGCGGTGTTGGCCGTCGAATGCTGCTCTCTGGGCAGCGTTTGGGCACCGCCACCGTCAGTGTCAGCCAGTTTTCCGTGGCATACGGAGCTCCATCGCAGTCTTTAACACTGGTAGCATGCCGCGACAGCGTGGACGTGAACCATATGTGCAGTTGACGGACTTTGAGCGAGGGCGTATAGTGGGCATGCGGGAGGTCGGGTGGACGTACCGCCGAATTGCTCAACACGTGGGGCGTGAGATCTCCACAGTACATCGATGTTGTTGCCAGTGGTCGGCGGAAGGTGCACGTGCCCGTCGACCTGGGACCGGACCGCAGCAACGAACGGATGCACCCCAAGACCGTCGGATCCTACGCAGTGCCGTAGGGGACTGCATCGCCACTTCCCAGCAAATTAGGGACACTTTTGCTCCTGGGGTATCGGCGAGGACCATTCGCAACCGTCTCCATGAAGCTGGGCTACGGTCCCGCGCACCGTTAGGCCATCTTCCGCTCACGCCCCAACATCGTGCAGCCCGCCTCCAGTGGTGTCGTGACAGGCGTGAATGGAGGGACGAATGGAGACGTGTCGTCTTCAGCGATGAGAGTCGCTTCTGCTTTGGTGCCAATGATGGTCGTATGCGTGTTTGGCGCCGTGCAGGTGAGCGCCACAATCAGGACTGCATACGACCGAGGCACACAGGGCCAACACCCGGCATCATGGTGTGGGGAGCGATCTCCTACACTGGCCGTACACTTCTGGTGATCGTCGAGGGCACACTGAATAGTGCACGGTATATCCAAACCGTCATCGAAGCCATCCTTCTACCATTCCTAGACCGGCAAGGAAACTTGCTGTTCCAACAGGACAATGCACGTCCGCATGTATCCCGTGCCATCCAACGTGCTCTAGAAGATGTAAGTCAACTACCCTGGCCAGCAAGATCTCCGGATCTGTCCCCCATTGAGCATGTTTGAGACTGGATGAAACGTCGTCTCACGCGGTCTGCACGTCCAGCAAGAACGCTGGTCCAACTGAGGCACCAGCTGGAAATGGCATGGCAAGCTGTTCCACAGGACTACATCCAGCATCTCTACGATCGCCTCCATGGGAGAATTGCAGCCTGCATTGCTGCGAAAGGTGGATATACACGGTACTAGTGCCGACATTGTGCATGCTCTGTTGCCTGTGTCTATGTGGCTATGGTTCTGTCAGTGTGATCATGTGATGTATCTGACCCCAGGAATGTGTCAATAAAGTTTCCCCTTCTTGGGACAATGAATTCACGGTGTTCCTATTTCAATTTCCAGGAGTGTATTTGGTTGGAAGCATTCTCAAAATTCTCCCCAAAATCTTAATAAAAAATGCAAGTGCCGCGCCATGGTCGAGTGTTTAGACCGTTCAATTCTCACCAAAGATTCGATTCCAGGCGATCGCAAAGTGAGATTTGTGGTGGACAACATGGTGCTGGGGCGGGTTTTCTCCGGGATCTCTGGTTTCCCCCGCCATTTTCTACCAATTACTCCACCATCACCTTTCCTATCATTCTTCTCGCCCTCATACTATCGTCCACTTCTGTCACCCTCACACCAGGCATTGGGCTGATCACCCACCTTGGTTCTCTATCAGATCCACAGCTTCGGTTCTTCAACCCTACCTTAAGGGATAGTGGAACAAGAATCCCCTAACACAGCGATAAGTGGTATACTAGGGATAAGGTAAAGAAGAAGTGGAAGAAAAAATGCAAGAGCACACTTACTACACGAAAACAGTTTGGTGGTATTAACCAAAATATTGTCCGTTCTTGAAATTTCCGAGTAGATACTTAAAATGTACGTTTTTTTTAAATTCATGTAGCTATTCTTTTACATCTCTTGAGCTCCTGCGTAGGGTTTTCTAAACAACTGACAGTCATGTGAGCATCCTGTTTGCTTCTGTGTAACGACAACTATCTGCGGGTATCAACTCAGTATGTATTTGTTTATAATTAAGAGGAAGTTGCATTCATTTCTGAAGTTCATTGTTCACAGAATTATTAAGGAATGGTTTACAATAGAACAAAACTCCAACCATAAAGAACTAGCAACAGAGCGATGTTTAAACTTGATTACATGTCGGATAAACAAAACCAGCCTGAAAAAAATTTTTGTTGCATAATTTTGCATTTTGCCTCACGAGGAGAGCCGTTTCTTCCTTGTTAGGTACTTTCTATTCTTAGAAAGATACTTGTAAACATGTAATTTAGCTTCCTTATTGTTTGCTTGTTTCTAGTTGTCAGAGAGAGGTCACACACTAATGGAGAGCATTGTTTAATTACGTCACTCACGGATACAAAGGAAACAATGGGAGATTGCATTTCCGGTCTTCAAAGAATGCACCATCCATAATGTGGGATATAGCGAAGGTCTTTAGAATGATTAATTTGTAGTTGATAGATTGTGTCTCCCAACCTAAATGCTGAAACATACTGGATGCTCTAAATACTACCAAGCGTATGTACAGCCGAGTGCAGGGTAACGTGCCATAGCACGTGCTTTTGTTTACTGTTGGTAGAATCTGTATGTGTGTGTTATACTAGCACTGCATGAGCCAATCTCCTATTGGTTTGAATTCAACTCTGACACAAACGCACTAGCATACGAACAAAGATCAGACCTAGGTAAGCGATGAAAGGGGAGAAGCCGTAAACATTTCACCTGAATGGCTGCAAGGCATGCTTCGTAACGACACTGCACAATGTAAGAAGTACCGAAACATTTTATCTTAAGGGAACACTCTGGTATCAAATAGACTTTCTTCCCTAATCAACCAGTTTTAATTAAATATTTAGGTTAAATCGCACCTACCATGGCATTGTTGGTATAAGTTTTATTCCAGATAAAATAGTTCTGTAATTAAAATTTATTGTGTCCAGACACGCTACTACCTACGCTACAGAGGTGGGCGGAACTGGTTTAATACAATATGTATTTATGAAATTTTACCAAAAAACTAATGAATTTCTCTGTATAAATAATTTAAAATATATTTTGAAATTAAACTGAATTGTATTTTGGGTAAAATAAAACGCAAGAAGCGCACTATAACACTGAAAATTAAATTTGTGGCATTCAAAAATATAAATATTATTGACTTGAATACGTGTTGTACAACTCTAGTATTCTAATATTCCATCGTATTGGGGAAAACAAAGAAGATGCATATTTCTTATATTGCAGGCGAGCATTGCTGTCATCTGTCTTTTTTGGATTCAGTGAAATAATGACACTCAAATTGAGCTAGGTATTTTTGCCTTAGGTCCTGATGCAGTAAGTACTCTTTGTTAAGCTTTCAGCAGGGACGTTAGTTCTCTTCTAAATTTAAGGCATTTAGCTTTCTGGCCATGTAGTTCACGTGGATTTGTCAGGCACCAACAACGTCATGTTCAAACCATTTACAGATTGCGTCACCACTTAGTTCGTACGAAAACTAATAAGAGGCGGTTGAGAATAACACATTCCATTCCCACATTGTAACTCGCTTTTACGTTTGGCTGCGGAACATAATTTTTTTTAAAGATTTTCTTGAGCATTCTGTTATATTTGGCGTCGACGTGTGATTTGAGGCCAATTGCGTCACCACTTCTTGGTTCTTACGAAAGCTGATAAGAGGCGGTTGAGAATACAACACATTCCATTCCCACACTGTGACTCGCTTGTACTTTTGGCTGCGGAACATAATTTTTAAGATTTTCTTGAGCATTCTGTTATATGTGGCATCGACATGTGGTGATTTGAGCCCAATTAACCGAACGGTATGATTGAAGCGGTTTCCTCTGGGGCCAGCATCCAGGAGGCCCGGGTTCGATTCATGCGGCCGACCTACCTGACTCATGTTTTTTTTTCGGGGGATCTCCTGAGTCGCCATGCGATTGCTTGGTAGGTTAATTACATCCCCCGAATTTCCTGACCCTCCATTTCATCTCCATTATCATTTCACATCATCTCTTATCTGGTGGCCTCTTTCAGGGTAGAAAGTGTTGGCGGGAGTCTCGGCGCTGTATGGCAAGATAATATGCTCCGAGTGAAACTTCCTCCTCCAGTAGGACGGTTACCGCGAGCCCGGTGTGGTGTTTTTTTTTTCAGTTTTGTTGGCTTGCCGGAGAGTTTAAACAAAGTGTAGGGACCCTGCCCCGTGCACTGTCATGGCTCCTTGGGACGGTTGCCCTCTGTCTCTCGCCTCCTCCTTCCTCCTTGGGGCATAGGTACAATAGATCAAGACTGGTCGCAGTGCCGAATCCCCTCCGTACGTAATCCAACCCAACTACAGCATTGTCATTGCACATGTACATATACAGCAACATCACATTGGTAATCAAAATTTAATCTTCCTTCAAAATTTTATAAAAGAAGTCCACTAGCTTTATTGAAAGAATTTCTGGGTGTTGATCTCATAGAGGAATTGTGATCTTATGTTGCTGGAAACTATTTATAAAATTAGAGCACTTTTTCCAGGATTATGTGCGTTACCATGTTTACTCTTCTTAGATGGACATAGATTAGAACCCGTAGAAGTTTGTGGGGGTTCTCTTATATTAGCAGGAACCTACACCTGGCCATATGCATTTATGGTGGTACTATCTTATCGAAAACGTCCACTATTTCATCAGTGACATCATCAGGAGCTACTGGCTAATTTTAATTTCATCACTAAGAAGGTATTCATCTCACAATTGATTATAATGTTCCACTGCTTCTTCTAAGTTGAAAAACTTCTTGGATGTCATTATTCTTTGAAAGCAAGAATCAAACTAACAGTGATTCTAAAATTAGGTTTACTGAAGGCAGAAGTAACAAGAATGTTCTCATTGTTGCACATTGTTTGGAGTGTGTAGTCAAAGGTTGTTGATAATGTGAACTGTGTATGTGTAGTGAAAGATGAGAAATGAAAACAAATATCCCATTTAGACACTTCTAAACGCAAATTTTCGCATTTGGGAACATCAAAATATGTATAGCTTTGTAATGTTTAGCATAATTACTTATTTGCTGAAGGGTTTATTTTGTTATTGAACAGAACACCCATGGAAGAGCAATTAAATCTATATTTAAGTTATACATAACGCTAAATATACATTGTGAAATTCTTTTATCATATTTTAAGTTATTATATCTGGTATATTTTTTTTTTTTTTTTTTTCAAAATCAAGTGCCTTAAATATAAATAAGTTTCGATCTTAATACAACTTAATCTTATAATTTCATCTGCTGTAATTATATAACAATTCATCCATCTTCTGATCAAATTTCACCTTTAAGAGATACTGGCACACAATGCAACAGTTCCAGAATTTGTTTGATCATGAAATCGGAAATACAAGCTCTGCCAATACTTCATATCTTATTTGTGTGAATTTAAGGGCTTTTCACTACGTCACAAGGAGTAAAGGAGAGGATTCACTATTCCTACCTAGAGGTTCCGTAAATAATTGTACGGCAATAATTCTAAATGCATAAGTATGAGCCAAATGAAATAAGCGAAATCGCCATTTCAAGTTTAAAAAGACTTTCACTTATGTTCAAGTTTTGATACTTCCTAATTACCTAAAAAGACCATAGGTACTTATTAAAATACTCTCTCTCTCTCTCTCTCTCTCTCTGTGTGTGTGTGTGAGAGAGAGAGAGAGAGAGAGAGAGAGAGAGAGAGAGAGAGAGAGAGAGAGAGAGAGAGAGAGAGAGAGAGAGAGAGACAGAGACAGAGACAGAGACAGAGACAGAGACAGAGACAGAGACAGAGACAGAGACAGAGACAGAGACAGAGACAGAGACAGAGACAGAGACAGAGACAGAGACAGAGACAGAGACAGAGACAGAGACCGCCTGTCTGCATAGCTCAAAAATGATTTTAGTTAGCTGAATACCAAACATGATATTTCCAAGATATTCCTTTCCAATACTTAACACGAATGGAAAGTAATTGGATTTGTTATTTCCTGGACATATGATTTCAGAGCCATTGCATGGCGACCAGGTTTTGAACATGGCCATCGCTTAAGGCCACTGTGTTCTCCTATTCCCATTGTAGCCAAAAGGAAATATAAGTTTAATAAAACCATTTCTACAAACGTTTATCTCTATCAACGTGAAGTACATAGAAAAAGAAGCTATTTTTAGAATATTTTGTGCAACAGTGAATGAAGAAAATGATACGAGTGCACACATTACATTATTATGTTATTTATTTTTTTATTTGTTTCATTTATACCCCGCCTTTAACTGCAATGGTTATATCGGCGGCCGTTCTCCTTTGGAACATATCTAAGGTGTTAACTCGTATTCGTTGGGTTTTAATCATTAGATCACGCACACATTCACACTCTCATTCATACTTCCAGACTCTGGGGAAGATGAAGAATTGTCTTGGTGGGAGAAAAATCCCCACCCCCACGGCCGGGAATCGAATCCGGGACCCCTAGCCCGGTATGTTATTAAATGTTTTCCTTTTTACGTCTTCCATCTCTGAAACAAACGTAACGCTGAAAGTTTCCTTGAATGAATTCATTGATTGAGTATTTAAAAATTCAGCGACATGTTACGTTTTTATGTACACCGGGAGATTATCTAAGTCCTTGATGACTTGCTCAGTTGTTTGACTCTGTGACAAGGCCCAGAAGTCTCTGTTGCGGGCTTACACATCCTCTAAGGAGCCCGGGTTTCGGAGACCTCTGATCCAGAGGATTTAGTGAGAGAAAATTCCCTGCCATGCACGCCGAAACTCCCGTCGACAACCATCCAGAATGATGGGTGAAGTGAAATGGCAATTGGGTGAAATGGAGGCTGTATTTGTTCTCCCCAGCATTCGCCTAGCGATCCCGGGGAAACCTTGAAATAACTCATGGTCCAGATAGGTCGGCCACGGGAATTGAACCTCCTACCTCCCGAATGCGGGCCTCAGACGCTAACACCTGAGCCATCTCGCTCGGTTCGCTCACCCGTGTAGTGGAAAATAAAACCACCACTCAGTTTTCTTTAAGATAAACCAGGAAAGTATGAGATTCTACCGCCTCCGAGTCCTATGGTTAACTTGTATTGGCTTAAAATAGCAAAGCAGTGATAATAACAATTATTTATGTCATCTTTCACTTATGGTTGGATACATTTACATTTGTGTCTTGGGCTTTTGATATTTGCCTGATATTTTAGGAAATAGCCTAGCTATAACCGGTTCTTAATGAATTCAAACAAATTTCATTCAATTTTTGCTTAAGAGTTTAACCTTCTTTATTGAACGCATTCATTTGTTATTTTGCCATTTGGATTGAACTAGAAGCGGAGGGAATTCCACTCAGGCAGGTATTATATGTCAAGGGCTTGAGCCAGCGTGTAGACCCTAACGTTCTTCGTCTCGACATCTTGCAGCCTCCAGCCTCACAGTTTTCGGCACCGCCCCTCTCTAGTAGGACAGACGACTACGACGCTGCCCCTATGCCGAGAACAGCATTTACAGTGCGAAACTTCCTCAACCAGCAGTGCCATAGTCGCCCTTCGCCGACACTTCCGGTCCTGTAGAAAGATTTGAATTCAAATGAAGATGAAATGGCATGGAGTGACGAAAAGTAAAGTACCCAATCCAACACAGCGAAAAAGGTGTTGATCAGGTTGATCGATCACCGGGGATCAAACTCGGAATCTCACGAATGTAACTCCCAATCTTTGCCACCTGTTCCAACCGCTCTATCCGTCATTTAAATAATACAAAAATATATGTTGCACTCACATGACTTTCTCTAATCTGGTACAAACTTCTTACAAACGTTTATTCCTCTATCTACTCACGTGGAGATAAATATTTGCAGAATTATCTTATTGTTAATTTGCTTGTAGATGCAAGGAAATGTAGGAATACGGTAGGCTTTAAGCAATAGTCATATTTTAAGAACTGGTCGCTCTGTGATGCCTTGAAAATTCCGTTCTCTTTGCATGGAAAATTCAAATAACAAGGCATATCTCGAAAATGGTTTACTAAAAAAGTATTGGAAGTAAGTGCGTGTTTTAACGACCTCTACATTCTTTTGTGGATTAAGATTCGATCTTTTACGGTTTACCAGTTCTGCTTTTAAATCATCCACCTTTAAAGAAAAACCGAGAAAATTTAAGATACGCATTTCATTTGCCATAGAATATTTAATATTTAACGGCGTTTTAATCAAAATCTGTAAGGTTACTTTTGAGAAAATCAGAATTTTTTTAAAATGCTCCATGTAAAGTGTAGCCTGGTGTGTGTGTGGATTTTCTTGAAAATCATCGAGTCCCATCTTTGGAGTAAATACGAAGTTTGATATGTAACCATTTTTTTAGTTATGCCGTTCTTTTGGATCAATTACACATTTATTTCATTGCAATGTTTCCTTAGTTAGGAAAGTTTTAAAGTCTTTATTCTCGATTCCGAAATATTCAGCTGCAACCTGGATTCGCAGGCTGGTTATCTTAGTAACAATGCTTAATTTTGCACCATTTTCAACCGAATTTTAAAAATGTACTATCTAAGCAACCTTTAATGGAACTAAATTTAAGTGTTTGGCAAATTTTGTTCATATCCGTTTGTGTAAAATTTCAACTGGCCTAAAAATTAATTGAAACTTTGTAGAAGACTTAATTTAAATTACTCGTAATTTTGTATAAATTTAAACCAAATTTGAAACGTGCCTACGAAACTCTTGTGTATAAAATGTCAGATCCGTCCATGCAATGGTTCGCTCACAAATTTAAAAGTTGGAGACGCCTTACCAGAACTACGCTTAATTGTTTACTCATTTCACCCAAATTTGAAATGTAACCACAAGTTTATCCGTGGTGACGGAAATTGGCGAGTTACTTCAGGCAAAGCAAATAGGTGCTCCGCAGTTGGGTACGCAGCTAAACATGCATAAGACGGAATTTGGTGCATATGTCAAGTTGGCAACAGTTAGCGGTTTACCTGCAAAACTTAGGAGAGTACCCTTATCGGTGTTCTTTATTCATAGCATGAGCTGGCGATAAACTAAATCCATGGAGATTAGGGGCAAAATTGAAAGTCCACATTCCTCTGTTTTCCTTATCTAGTGATTATTGACTAATGAGTTGCTGTTAGTTTCATGGCCATTTTCACAAAGCATCTGTTGCGTTAACAATCGCTTCTTAAACTTTTGATACTTTGTTACAATTTATTTCTACTGCAAGACACTTTTATTGTGGAATAACATTTTTAAACCGCTTTCTTTGAGATTTGAGAATTAGGATTAGGGTTGACTATGGAGGGGCGTCGGCACGGAGACCAGTCGTGATCCACTGTACCTATGCTCCCAAGTAGGGCACCACTGGAAGGAAGCATGAGGCGAGAGGAGACAGGGTGGCCGGCCCAATGAGGCACGGCAGTGCAGAGGGCAGGTTCCCTGCATTTTACTTAGAGATCTCCCCCGGGAGGCCAGGACAACGGACAAGCCCCCATACTGCGGTATGGAAACGGGCCCAGCAGCCGGTTCGTAAATGAACCCGGCAGCCGTTCCAGAAATGGTCCGAGCAGCAAGTTTGAAGACGGGCAACCGATCTACCGGAGGAGGAAGTAGTTTTCCTCAGGGTATATCATCCTGCCATGCACCGTCGAGACATCCGCCGACACTTCTACCCTGAAAGAGATCACCAGATGATAGATGATGTGAAATGATAATGGAGATTAAATTGAGGGACAGGAAATTCGGGGAATGTAATTAACCCACCCAGAATTCGGCCATCGATCTGGGAAACCCCCCGAAACAAACCCATGGGTAAGGTAGATCGGCCACGGGAATGGAACCCGGACCTCATCGAATGCGAGCCACAGACGAAACTGTCTGAGCCATCCCGCTCGGTTTTCTTTGTGATTATTAGATACTTAATATTTTCATAAGAGTGATTAGTAATAAAATGCGGTTGTTACATTCACAAGACTTTATTTACTAATTCTTCAACAAACTATTTTTAAAAAGCTAATTCTTGTATTAATCAAGGCTTTGCGGGTGATCAGCTGTATCAAATTAATGAAAGTCGAGCTTTCCTGAAAAAGGCCATGGAGTATACAATGGCCGAAAGCTCGACTTTATTAACTTGACACGGCTGATCACCCGCAAAGCCTTGATTGATAACGCTCGCCGTGAAAGCTTCAAGTCTTAATTCTTCTATGTTAATCAACATAAACATTTATAGAAATGCTTTTATGATATATTTTCTTATAGATGTAATAGAAATTGGAGAATACTGTAGGCTTAAGCGAGTCAAATCTCTTAATCCTCTATGATGAGTGACTTTGAAATTCCATAATCAGATTGAGAAAAAAGCGTATTTCAAAATTGAAACCAATAATAAGAAGGATCTCTTAAATGCTTAAGTACATAAAAAGAAGATATTTCTGTTACTACGTGGTCGACGGATCGTTCATCACATTCTTTAGGCAGCTTTATCTGAGAAAGACGTCAAGAAGCTCTGTCATCGGTACGTGAGTACTATAGCTTAAAACTTTCTGATCATTTCTATTTGGGATGTGCAATTGACGATAATCTGATGGAAAGGTTTTGTTCATCCTTAAGAGGCAAATTAAAATTTTTGTTTTTAATTTGCATACTTACAATTTATTTTTGGAAACGATTATAATTTATGGCTTTGTTTTAATGAGTGCTTTCAACTTAAGTATTTAAAATAGAATTTAGTGTAATGTAAACACACTAAAGACCTAATTTCGAAATTTTTAATTTCTGATAATGTGGCGAAATGTTTCTTCTCAGGAAATCGGATTGAAACAGCAATGGAGGCCACTCAGATTTAGTTTTCATAACTTTTTTTTGATAAAACAGTTTAGGCTGCAACTTTTGGGACATGTAGCCGTATCGGAAGTTTGCTTTGTTTTGATTTAGTTTCCGTTGATAAGGAGATACCGTGTAACAATGCACTTAATGCTCTGATTTGAGTTTGTCTAATGTTGTAACGCATGTTGTCAAGAAGAGGCTACACCCGCAAACAGAACACAGTTGGTATCTGTGTATCAATAGATAACGAGCCTATCAGGAACAGATGGGCGAGTCAGAAGCTTGCATACCAGTCATCTTTATGTGGTGCTAAGTGCAAGTGCTAAGTGTGACACTCGGAATTCAACGGATCATTTGTTGAAGTTGTTAGTGTATCTGGTAGGACTGTAAAGTCTATTGCTCCGAAAAAAATTAAATGTGTCAACTGAGCATTGAATTTAGGCGCTGAACTTTCCACTTTTATTCTGACTTAGGTTGTCGACTCTTAGATTACTCCGCCATTCTAAAATAGGTGCCAGTGTTAGCTAAAGCAATTCCTTCTACACTGAAATATTCTCAGTTTGGTTTCTTGTGAGCAGAGCTCATGTATAGTCATCAGTGTTTCCCATCGATTCTGAAAGAAATTTATTGCCTATATACGTTTAGAATGGTGAATAATTGAGATTCACTTAAAGGGTATTTCGGGCGTTGCAAATTTTCATACAAGTGTTGCGTTTACATTTATGATAGTTACGTTCTCTGTAGATGTTTTTAAGCATGTCATGCCAAAAATACATGAAATAAGCAAAGATCAAGTACCTCTTACTTTAAGCCGGATACTGACTTGCAATTATGTCCGCGTCAAGATATGATGCATCCTTGCATCATTACTTGTGTCTACGCAATCGACAATATGACCTCTCGGGTAGAAACGTATTTTGATGCATGTATGTTGAAATTTTTTACCACCGAGAAGAAAACGAAGTGAATTCATGATCGCATTGTTACTGTATTGGGGCAGCGTGTTAGGGGCTATTCAGTAGTTTTACCACAAAGGTTTGCTACCTTGCAATTCAAGCCACTTATCAGAGAAACCATTGATTTGATTTTCTGAAACCAAATGTGGCTTATCCTTGTAAGAGCAATCACACCGCTGCATGCATTTAATTTTCTGCTGTCTCCAAGTCAAATTGTACAAGTTTCATTGAGCTATGATTACAATTAATTAAGGTAACCTACGTATGTTTTAAATTTAACTCTGGAATTTCTAGCCATTTTCTGTCGTTTTCTTCTTTGTGTTAGATCTACATACACGAACCGAAATTCCAGTCGTGGTCCAATTTCAGTCGAACTCGATCCTGAGAATAGGAATTGTATAAAGCGCGAGTGTAGCAAATATTCTGTCCATTTAAGCTTAGGCTTTGGCCCGAAATTGGGAACATCAAAACTTCTCGTTTGAGTGTTCTGGTAATGGGTAAATCGCGAATTATTATTTCCCCAAATGACTTCATTAACTTCTCTTCATGCATGATTTCAGTTATCACCGACAAACAAGGAAGCGAGAAAGCCGAAATTTCAGCAAACTGAAGTGAGACTTGATATACGGAATGTAGCATTCCGAAACCTGCAGAATGTCTCTGTAGTACGACGGTCACGTCACCGTTGAGGAGACCTGCGTGATATGGTTAAAATGTGCTGCTGTCTATGCATCGTGCTGCATATATGATTTTATTACTATTGAACTAAAAGACTGCGGTTGATACTAGTCTCTGATACGAACGAAGGCGGTAAATGACAGTAACTGCTTTGACATTTCAAGGAGGGCTAATGGACGTGGTCGTAAGCACGTAGCAACCAGGCGACACAATCTTGTTAAAGGATAATTAATACGTACCTTAGATTATGTTTTTCGTTTTTGTATTTTCCTTCAGAAACCAAATCGCAAAGGCTTTCGCACATTGGAGTGAATTTTATTTCAAAATTACCAAATGCACTGTTAAATTGCAAGTTTGTTTACACATGCACAAACTGCCACTTATTGACTAGAAACGTAACTATGACGTAGATTTGTTATTGCTACCGTCACAGATATTTTCATTTTTTAATTCAAACTGTTTACCTTCCTGAAATCAATTTTTTCTGCCCTATTTAAGACGTAAAAGTATAGCAATCAGTGCATTTAAGAATTAGAATTAACTGTGGATGAAACATTTAGTTTCAAACGATTTGGCAGTTCTTTTGATCAACTTTATTGCAGTTACAAATTAATCGTTGTTTCCGTTGGTTTATTATCTAGTATATTAGGTAAGATACTTTATACAAAGTCATTCCGAGACAAATATTCCATCCTGCTGAAGCATCTGCTCTATTCCAAAGGTTTAACCGATCACCTTGAAAGTATTAATGTACGTCAGGTGATCTTTGAGTTATTCAGAACACGTCATCCATGGATTTTGAGATCTACATACAGACATACGGACTATCGAATAATATCATCTATGATGAGGTCATGTCTCGCACACACACACACACACACACACACACACACACACACACACACACACACACACACACACACACACACACACACACACACACACAAAAAGAAACCGAAAAAAAAACAAACCATTTGGCAGTCCTTTCTCTACAGCAATAAGTGAGACAAATCGCAGGCGTCGTTATGCAGATGACAAAATGGCGTACGGTTCTGTAGAAACTGCTGCCTGTTGCAGCGCCAAGTGTCGTAACAGTTGTCTGACGTAGCGCGAATACTTTAATCCGGGATCAAGATAACTGTTGATCGTTGATAACTGGACTTACCACAGTCAGTTGTGAGACAACTACCACAACCGTTTTAGACGCGATCAGGCCCAAACAGAGCTCCTTTTTGGCTTCTCGTGATTAATCCGGTGTTGCGTTTGAATTTAACAGTTGTGAGAATCTCTTTACTGATAGACTATCTAGTAGTCTTTTGTTGGGTCCTTGAAGTCACTTAAGTTTGCCTGTGCATAAGTTAGTTACAAATGAGTTAAAAACATGTTTTGTTTTTGTCATGATCTCACTTTTGATATGACATTGAAACATGATTTAAATTATATACTCATTTACTTAATTTGAAGAATATAAAAAAGAAATGCACATTAGCTGCACTCTGATAAATTAAAGAGTTTGTAGCATTAGACTGACTTCAAGGTTGTTCGGAAGAAGCATTTAAACTCAAAGTAAGATGCCAACGTTCTGGTATTTATATTTATACAAAATTTAATGTTTCCAAGTTTATATGGTACAAAATATTTTAGTTGCGAACGGCACTGTACTGTTTCTCGCAAAAACGGAATTTTCGTTATATCAGCATTTTGTAACATAATTTATACATAATATAACATAATTTGTCAGAAGTACTATGGTTATAAATTTTTGTTGAGTAGTTCCTTAAACGATGCCGATAATCAGTGAGATGTTCCTAGTGTTTTGTATTTCCCCCTACATTAAAAAAAGCACGTGCTTACGAGAAAGGTAATTAAGATGACATATACCCCTACTCTCCGAGGTTCAGATTAGTCGGTTTGGTCGTTAATGCTGAAATCTCTCTCTCTCTCTCTCTCTCTCTCTCTCTCTCTCTCTCTCTCTCTCTCTCTCTCTCTCTCTCTCTCTCTCTCTCTCTCTCTCTCTCTCTCTCTCACACACATACACATACAAGCGCGCGTAAAGAAAAATATTTATTATTTTGCTTACAACTTTGTTATATGTATATTGTAATCAATCTATATTTTGTTTGTGACATTTCTTACCTTTAAAACGATTTAGCGGAATGATAATTTAAAGACTTCGAAACTTATTGAGCAATGGAAGTAACATCTTTACAGCTTTAATGGTTATCTTATGATAAAAAAAAAGCAGTGCTTAAAATTTCGTGTATTATGTTAAAAACTGTAGAATCATTAAATTTTAAGAGAACGAAAGAAATTATAATTTAAATTTTAACTTAATATTTTACAAATGACAATATTAAATAATTTTTCCAGAGGGATCTAGGAAAAGATGATTGCAATTTAAGCTTAAGGTTCTTAGAATTAAAAGTTGTAAATTTCATCAGAGGGATGGGAGAGCAGAAATTCAACATTTTGGCTCAGTGTGTTAAAAATAGTAACATTCGTAAATTAGCTACTCACTCAATTTCGGAGAGCCTGCCACAAAACTAATATGCACTTCTTTGCAATTTTAACAAGCTACATTACTTTTGTGTAAATAATAAAGGTTCTTATTTGTGTGTTACATATTTCGAAAGTTTTGCAAGCGTAAACTTTGTGTTACTGACGTCTAGATCCAGAACGTCGAGGATAAAGTGCTGACTATATAGTGAGTGACTGTGGTTGGCTGTAATGTTATGCTGAGGAACGTGTGTAATGGAGCAACCAAAAACACCTCAAGGCATAGCCGTGGCGAGGGTCAGTACCATTGAGGGCCCTGTACGTGGTATTGCTACATCAAGAAACCTGAATGAAGATGGAGGAGCATCTAGAACTCTCCACAAAGAGTATCCAAATACTGCCAATTGGAGAACAGAAACTGATGGTTTGGCATTGTCCCGGATCGCAGTGCCAGCTGAAAAGAAAATGTTGGAAACTACCGGTCGTTCTAGCTCGGTGCCAAGCGCCATATTGACTGGCGGCAACAAAATGGCTGTATCACGCACGTACTCCATCGATATTTATGGCCGTAAGTTTATTGGAAAGTCACCTTTAAAATATATTACTATTAAAGTAATAGAGGCCTTTTCTTAACTTGGTGTGAAGCAATAGAGACCGAATTAGATTCCATCGAAACTTAGAAGTTAATAATTATAATAATGTTGATTATTAGTCCTAAACTGTAGGTATATCTGACTTCTGTTCTGAGAGCCTTCCTGCATCTGTTATGTTATATATTGAATGTTTATTCATTCATCATTAAAGGTAATATAAACCTTTTGCAGCCATTGTTGAATACCAACAATGTATGGATATAATACTTAAATACTAACATTTTAAAGCCGTTACATTTTCTTAAGAGTAATATCACAAGAATATTTTGCCAGTTTTTTAGATGTACACGCTTGGATGTACTGCATTTTTGTTTTTCAATCTGCGAATGAAATGAGCATAGTAGCTTATAGTTGTACAAGTAAATTTTCATTTGCCACTTCTAAAACTTCTGAGAATTGTAATCATTGCCACTACGTTGATTTATACTTAAATCTGCTTGAAAGCCAGAAACAAGTCTGATGGCTTTATTTTTCAGAGAACGAAAGCAAATTTTAAAATTAACAAAATTATGTTCTGAAGACAGTAGACCCAGAGCAACCAGGATAAGGTTCATAGGATGGTTCACAGTAACCGTGTAGCGAAAACCATGGTAACGACAAACTTAAAATGTTTACATGTAACATAAAGTGAACATGTCCATAGTTAATGAGAAGCTTTTAGGAGAATGCAGCTCTCTGCTTGGTCAGTTCACGTTTGCGGAATGGCTTTTTGGATCCACATTCCTCTAATTCATACATACAAAACGCCGGTAACTAAAACAAAAGAATTTACATCAGAACCAAGGAAAATACGCCTTTATTATAAGTTTCTTCACATTTACACCTATTGTAGAATGTTGTTTTAATTGATTCAAAATTGTTCAAAAAGACCGTGGCCGAAATCTCCCGCTAGGGCTCTCATTAATCCCAACCTTGGTGTTTAAAAACATTGTAAGAAACAACTGAAGGCAGCAGAGAGCAATAGCCAATGTACGCCATGCCAGGTTGAGGTGCGCCTCGCATTCGGTAGATCCTGGATTCAATCTTCGTCGACCACGCACTCAAACTTGAGTTTTTCGTGATTTCCCCTTGAATGCTAGGGTGCTTTCTTTCATACCACTATTTTCTTCTCATATTTCAGTTGTACTTTCAGGATCTTGATTAATGGCAGTGCCGGGCAGATGGCGCGGATGGTTGTGTATTGTAAAGCCTGTTGTCGACGCTGGGCGGCGTTCTTGGCGCCGAGATCAACTCTCAGAACTTGTTCGAGACTTCCATGGGTCTCTGTGGCCTGTCTGCCTTTAATCCTGTGGATCCCTGTGGTTCCTTCACTTCATCCCTGACTGTTATCACAATCTGTGTAGATCACAGTGTGTGAAGTGCCTCCCTCTGTTGTCTACTCTAAATGTCTCAAGACGTATTTTTCCGGTGAAATCTCGATGTTGAACGTGTTGACTGAATTGGCAACAAATACATCCAATGCGTACATCAACTTTACAGGTTGTGTTGAACTGTAGAACCTACGTCTCTTATCTTTCCGTTTTCGTTCTGAGTTGATTGTGAAGCAGCCTTGTATCCCTTGCCAATGTCGAAAAATACTTAACTTATATTACATCACCATACGCCATGAAAAGTTTTAGTGGAACCCAACACATACTGTATTCTTTAATATTAAGGTCTTCATAAAGAAATTGGAGGGATTGGTTGCTTAGAATGTGTACATACATATGTTATTGTAAATTTATTTGTCACACACTTCGGCGATCTTAATTTGACTCCAAGAAAAGTTCTCTTTACTTCTACAAAGCTCTTTTTATTTTTTATTTATTTTTTGTTATTTTTTTAAGGATTTAAATCATGAAAAGCTATTACTCCTCTCATAGTAATGTGTATTCAACTTTTCATCCTTCAATTTGTTGTTACTACTACTACCACTACTACTGCCCAGTTTACTTAATGACATATGCACAAAAATTGAAACCTGCTTTATAACTTGGAATATCTTTTAACAACATTCTACAATTTGTGTGCTGTAGAAAGCTGTAATCTGTAATTTGTCACCTTTAAAACATATCTGGATATCATCTGAAGGCAGGGTAATGGAATATCTTTATACTTCTATAAACACAATTTTAATACTGTGGGTGTCTTGTGTCTAGTTGGGATCTACGGTATATTATATAGAATTTGATAAACAAGATTTATGCGATAATGGAACCTGCAATCTTCAGTTATTCCGGAATATTCTACTGAAACATACGATACCTAATTTTCACCAGGAATACACGCTTTAAGCTCGCCTGAACACCAGAAGAAGGTCGCAGTGGGTGCACGCAATTTTGTTACGGATGCGTACATACATAATTGCGTATTTAAAATTAGCAATCTTTTAAGAATACCAGGCTAACTCTTTCGCAAAATCCCCCTCAGTCGAAATTGTCTTTTACATGGAACATTTTTCTTTCTTTATTTTTTTAAATGTCAACACTTTCGATTGGAATGTGCGTAAATTTCAAATAGTGAATAAACTGTTCTGTAAGTAACCCGCGAAGCCCTCATTGTTTGTGTTGCATCTTCAACAACTAGGAAACTTTACGAGATAATATGAACCTATTGAAGGAAAGTGCAGCTTTCTTAAAAATATACAGTTTGTCATTATACGACAGATACCGTAAGAGTATATAGTATTATTTGTCTTCTGTGTGCTCCTGTGTACTTATAATGAAATGTCTACTGAAACCACTTTACCAAAACAAACGTTTACATCAATAGTTTGCAAAGTAGCTATTACATAAATGAGAGTAGATGAAAGAAGCTCTTTAAATTTATTTCTTACACGTTGAATTTCCAGGAACTTTCCATAAAAATTATGTTCTCGGATAATTAAATACATTTTGAGGTTTGTTCAAACTTTCGGAAGAACTGGTAAGATTGTCTCCATACAGCCAATGCGATTTGATAAATGAAGCGCATGGAGTGCATTGTACATCTTCCGAATTATTACTGAAGTACAGACCCCAGTAGGAACACCTGTAACAGCAACAAACATGTTAATAGAGATGTGCACCTGATTGTGTAGTAAAGCAAAATGGAACTACGTCATCTCTTCCGCTTCTCATTTCACTTTTTATAGCAGTAAACATTGCCAGCTGCACGCTATTGTCAGCAGTCTGCGACCTGGAGCAACGGAAACACCGCCTGTAACAGTGGTTCTCAAATCGTGGAGCGCGATAACCAGACGGTTTGTTTGATTAGTCGACATGCTGCTTATGCAGCAGCTGAGATTACAGTTAGCTGTTTACAAAATGATTTGAAATGAGTTAATCACAAGCTTATTAGAAGGAAATGTGTTTGAAAATGTAAGTAATGTTTAAATATGGGAAAATTTAGAATCCCCAAAAATTATTTGAGTTTATTTCATATGCTGTTGTAGCGATTTTGTATTTCTTAGTTTCTAGGTTATTATGAAATCCCACTAGAAGGATTTTTATAGTTCTTAAAGTAAATTCGAAACTACACATTTTTATTTATACCTTAGCCTAATAATGATATTTAACCTCTGGCCATTTCTGAGAAATTATGTATTTTTTTTCAGTTGAAAGTTGGATGGATAAGATGTAAATCATCACATTCCATGAAAAAACTTCCCCTCCACAACTTTATTCTTTCTCAATAGGAGTATGCGTTTATAGTTATAAAATGGTCTGTTTCGATGAACTGCGTGATTTGTGTCAATCCCAAGTTAAGTCGGTGGTGCCTAAACTCTTCTTCTTTTTTCTCCCGTCCTCAGTCATATCGGACAATGTTCAAATAGGTTATAAACCTTGTGAGTTGAGCATACGCTACTAAAGCTTAAATGGTACTTGACAGAATCATTGATATATATATATATATATATATATATATATATATATTTCATAAAAATTAAATGTTGGTATTTAACGTCCAGAAATACGGTAAAGTCAGAATCCTATTGAAGATTTTCCTTTATAGTCATTTAAATGCCTAAAACGTGACATTTAAAAGGATGTGCGCAAGTGTGTGCAAAATAACACGAGTACATGCTAAAACTTTTTTTTTTTCACTTTTGTCAATTTAAAATGTTTACAGCGATGTAAACTGTGTTCAATTCATTTAACATTTTCAGAAGAAGATGGGTGAAAAGTTGTGAAGTATTCTATAGATATCAGTCATGGTTTTATGATTTATTAATTTAATACATATTTAACTTTTATAAAATTAAGTCTTATATATGTATTCTTTTATTTCAGAAAAAATCTCTAAGTTTAAAACGTAATAGTAGTTTTAAAAAATATACTCTAGAAATAAAATAAAATGTATTAACTTTTTTAAGTTATTTTAGAATTTGCTATTATAATTATGTGGAACAAATGCATAATGAGGTGCTCA
Organism: Mantis religiosa; assembly: GCA_030765055.1. Lineage (NCBI taxonomy): Eukaryota > Metazoa > Arthropoda > Insecta > Mantodea > Mantidae > Mantis > Mantis religiosa. Next base: position 717,419 of record JAUKNK010000040.1, on the reverse strand, counting down.
ACTAGGTTAATTGAAATTTGTAGAAATTAGCTATTTCAATATCGGTCACCTTAAATATCTATTAATTAGGAATATATAAGTTACTCTAGGTCTCTGAGACGTGTTTGGTATGCAGCGGAAACATTTCGGAGAATTTGAATATAATTGAAACATTAAATTGCTAACATCTAATCGCACATGTATTTTATTTATAATATAGGTATTTAAATATGTGCACTGAATCGTAAGAGTGAGGTAGGCATTTTACGACTGGCAGGAAGCAGTCATGAGTTTTGCTATTTTTTTTTTTTTTTTTTTGTTGCAGGTGGCCAGCATGAACCTGCAGGCATGACTCAGCGGGAGGATGTGCTCAAGTTTGAGCAGGGCCGTATCAGGGCGCTGCAGGAGGAGCGCCTAGCCATCCAGAAGAAGACGTTCACCAAATGGATGAACTCCTTCCTTCTAAAGGTACAGTTTTATTATATTGTCTTTAACCTAGCGGGGTGACGCCTTGGTAACGTATCGCGGTCGACCGCGCACTCTGAGTTGGTTTTTTCGTGGTTTCTCCTTGTCCCTTAGGTAAATGTTGGAATGCCTACTTTCCTTTCCATCATTCCTCTTCGTTCCATTTAATTTTTCAGGTGTGTTTTGAGACTCATGTAGGTAATGCAGTGCCGGGCAGACGTCACGGAAGCTTGCGCATTGTAAATGCTTTTGAAGGCGCTGGGCGGCTTTATGTAGTCCCGTGGGGGTGGCACGTTCGAGAAGTGTTCGTGAACTCTCAGCACGTATTAGGGCCTCTGTGGCCTCTCTGTCTGACCAGTGACCCCCTGCATTTCCTTCACTTCATCTCTACCTCCTGAAGGGGGTGTTAGCCGCAATAGATCTGTATGGAGGTCGTAGTGCTCGATGTGTCCCTCTCCGTTGTTTAATCCTTACCCTATTTTATTTTCCTTAAACACAGCATTTTAACAACCACCATCATCGTCACCTCGGAAGTTTATTCCGTTTCGTAGTGTCTCTTCACCTTTAAAAGCCCCAAGTTGTCGGTCAACTTTCAGTGCAGGATTTGATTTGGGTCTCTACCATTCAGAAATGGTCTCCGTTTCTAAAACGGCAATCTTCGGGCCCACGAATTGTATCGCCAAACAATCTACTAATATTTCGGGTTAAATGGGCTTTCTATTAAGGTTTACAAGAAAGTAGCCAAAATAGTTCCAGCAAGATGGTGCACACTTTGTGTTGAATTTCCATAATCACTTTGATTCAGCTCTAGGAAATTTCGGGAAAAGTTGGAGATGTTGTGTGGCCTTTAATTTCTTATTTATTTGTTTTTAGCAACTTTCTTCGAGGGTATTTGAGGAATAAGGTTTATTCAATCGTCCTCAACCGCCGAAGAGCTTCAATGCATTATTTACAGAAATTAATGCTTTCCACATTGTCGTCGGAGAATCGGAAGCCATTTGGGGGACATAGTTTTTAAGAAAAGAAATGTTCTCCTGTGTTCCATAATGACATATTCATTGACATTAATCTTACATATTTGTTAATTTAATTAAGATAATTAATGTTTGTTACAGAATTAAAAAGTTTGGTTGTATTGAATCATCCTGTATCAAAATGTCAGTTTTGTGGTCTGTAAATATGACTCAGTATGTCAGTAAGTAAAAAATAATCGTTCAGTTTTGGTAGTTTCAAGATAATAAATACAAAGCGAAACATTATGAACTGCCAAATGCACGTTTTCAGAAAATGTTTGTAGCATTTAAACCATTGTAGCAGCAGCAGCGGCAGCAGCATACTCATGTTTTTAATAAATACGAGTCCCTGGTCATACTGATATCTGGTAGGTTACATAGTTAAGAAATGTGTAAGAGAATATTTATACCAAAATGGAAGTCAGGTAAAAACAAAACTAGCTAATAGTGTCGCCAGTGTGAAGCATCGCATTGGGCCCTCATTCTAATGTATTAATTCATTGCTGTATATGACATTTTGTCACTCCCTAGTCTAAGATATTAAGAAAGTCTGGCCGAACCAGGTCATTCCATTTAACCGCTAACTCGTTTACACGACTGCTGTATTGCCAAGATGAAGTATGTAATTGCCCATGGAATACTGAAGCCTGTCAAAGCTGATGAAATTGGCAATTCAAACTCGTACTAGTGGTAGACGAAGGAGAACGAACGAGTGTCAAATCGAAATGTTTGTAACCAGTAGAGATGAACGGTTAGTTCCCAGTTTTATTCACGTCTATCTTGTGGGAGTGGCAAGTCTTACTGAGAAGACGGATGTGGGCTAACTTTAACCCCTATTGACCCTGGGGTCATTTGAGTATAATTTCATCCATTCATCATCCAGTATGGCCTACCAGATTAAAGGACGTTGAATTAAAAACAAAAGACAAGTCATATAGTGAGTATTTTGAACAACCCATTCATGAACCACTCATTACTAAACAAGTGAATTCACAAGAAATGTTTTGAAGCTTTCAAGTACCGGTAGTTGGCATCCAACTGAAAACCTGAAGCAAGGACCTGGGATTCATTTGCTGCACAATCAGTGTGTTCATAGGATAAAAAGTTGCGATTAAATTAAAGAAATAGGCGTAAGATGTTTTATAGCTCCTGACGAATCTAAGACTAGGGTGTGTACATCAGCATTAAGTTTGTGAATATGTTCTTAATTCATTATTTCATAAATGTCTTCTTCCTCTATGTGTACAGCTAACTTTCGAGTATGAGGCATACTTGCGTCATTTTCCTTTCTCTTCCTATTTCATTTTCACTTTTCTTTTCCGGATGTCTTCACCTAGATTTTTTCGTCTTTGGAGTGAGTGAGTGTGTGGTGTTTTAGGGCCCGTCGACAGCAAGGTTATTTTACTTTTCTTTCGTGTATCGTTAATAGCAATGTTGAACCTTTTGCCACGATCATTTGGTGTTTACATTTTATGGTGCGCTTAATCACATGCTTACACCTTTTCCTTGCACTAGTTCAAATTTGTTTTCATTACTGAATGGTGACATATTTTATCGTAGCTTTATTTGTCACAACACATTTTATCTCCTTTGGTTTCATACTGCTATAAAATTCGGCGCTCTATCATGATCAAGCTTGCAGCTCCCTCTTTATCACGATTCAATCTCTATTTCATGTTGAGAGATGTAGGATAGATACAAATTACTTGGGAATCTTTTCTCCCGAGCTGTGGCTCTTTGCAACTTTTCTCTTTTCACTGTTACCATTTACCCAAGCAGTGCGTAATTCTGCCGCTAAGAAGTAGTTGTTTGGTTCATTTTATATGACTGTTTTCTCTAGAAAAATACATTTGTGTTATTTTACTAGTAGGTTCAAGAATAAACCCAACTTTATCCGCTCTACGCTTCAGTTATCTTTTCTGCCTTACCTGCATGGAGTATAGCATGCGTACCAAGCACTACCAAGGCTCGCCTCTGTAGCATGGTGGTAGCGTGTGGACAGCGCGTCTGCCTCACATTCAAGAGGTCCCGAGTTCGAATCTCGATCAGGGAGAGTTATGTTTTTTTGGGGATTTTCCTTATCCTGAACTATGAATGCCGGATAACTAAATTCTGTGGGCCCTTTGCTCATTTGAGCATAATTTCACCCATCCCATTCACCTTCCGATATGAGTTGGATTGCATTATGCTACGGAGTGGGCTCGGCAGGGAGTTCCAGTCGTGCTCTATTGTATAAGTACCTATACCCAAAGTGGTATAACCTACCCCGACCGAGAGGGATGGCTTAGCCGGTTTCGTCTGTGGCCCGCATTCGGGAGGCGCGGGTTCCATTCCCGACCTACCTGAACAATGAGTTTTTTCGGGGGTTTTCCCGAGTCGCCTGGCGAATACGGGGTAGGATAATTACATCCCCCGAATTTTCTGTCCCTTCATTTCATCTCCATTATCATTTCACAGCATCTCTCATCTGGTGGTCTCTTTCAGGGTAGAAGTGTCGGCGGGTGCCTCGGCGCTGTCTTGACTCCTTGAGATCGGCCGCCCTGTCTCCTCTCACCTCATCCTTCCTGCCGGTACAATAAACCATAGTTTTCGGTGTGGAATCCCCTCCGTGATGATCATAATCTATCCAGCATTCGTCTGGCGACCCGGGAAACCTCCCAAAAAAGCCCATCGGTCAGGTAGGCCGGACACGGGAATCGAACCCGGACCTTCCGAATGCGGTCACAGACGAAACTGCCCGAGCCATCCCGCTCGCTCCGATGTGACTTAATGTCAACATATTACCAAGAGCGAGAGTTCCATCTCGTTGATCCATGGTGAGGCCTGGTCTAATTCTCCGTGTGGGGTTCTCCAGTAGGGCATTATCTAACATTTTAAAATTTCAAGTGACAGTCCCAATGAAACTTGGTTAAAACTGGAACCAAGGTGTAAATCTACGCATAGCAGTTAATTCTTTGTCTAGGAAATGCTGCAGTAACATTAAAATATGTAACAGGTATTTTGGGAATTGATCGTGCCGTTCTAGAAAGCGGTGCGTATAAACTAGTGTTAGGTAATATTGTGGTTAGTTCAACCAGTTTGAAATGTCGGCCCAATATTCTTCGACCTCTTATATCATATTTCATTCATCTGAACTCTTAATTCTTAATATAGGATCTTTATAAACCACCAAAAACTTTGCGCCATTTTTAGCCCTAAACTATGTAATATCAACAAGTTTTCTTCAAAACTGTGCCTCCATATTTGCTACGCCTTGACATCTGTTTGATGTCTCTGGGAAACAAACTTTCTATCTTCTATGAATAGACCAGAGTTTCTGCATATATAATCTACACTTAATTTGTCGGTCTGAGTGGCTCATTTGGTTAGGCGCTGGCCTACTGATCCCAGGATCGCAGGTTCAAACGCGCCTCAGACCGATGATTTTAATTGTGCTGAAAAGTGACAGCCCTATTTCAAATTTCGTCATGTAGAGCTCCTTCGGGACGAAATTTGGCACACCGGTGGCGCAGGCTGTTGACGGATATTAAAAAGACATTAAAACAAGATGTTAAAAAATACACTTAAGGTATTTACATTTCAACAAAATTTGCAATGTATCGATAAATTGAAATATTTATTATCCAAAATTACGTGTCTACATCGTAGTAGCGGGAAGACCCAAACTGTTTCTGGCAATTTGCCTCCCTTTCTCGAGTGCTACAACGCTCATTTTCTTCTGCTTGATCCCTCATTTCACTCTCGGCCTTCTTCTTCTGGGGGATTATTTTGTTGGCGGAACCAAAAAGAGTTCGAAAGAATTCAGCATAGAGAAGCATGGCTCCATCTGCCTGCTAAAAGTATGTGGGAATTGCCTCAGGTCACGTAGTTTTAAAGCAGCCACTTGAAGGGTTTCTTCAGCCGTTGGGTATATCGATTACATCCTTGTGGTTATATCGTGACTAGAAGCAAGAAAATGTTAATTCTGTCAGAGGCTTCACTCTCACAGAGTAGTACATCTCCCCTCTTATAAGGGATCGAACCTGTTCCCTTTTGTTAGGTTAAAGCCTTTTCCATGCGGATGTTAAACTATACCATCACAATTCATGTGGAAAGTTCTGAACGTAAGTAAATCGACGCTTAAGAATGTGGAATTTCCGTAGACAGAAGCGCACCTGCTCGCCCAGAAGTTTATTTATGGCCTTTCGCGTGTCGAGAAAATACACTGACAGCTATTCATTGTTTTGTGTTGCCACGTGGCGTTTTCTGTCGCTGGTGTTGGGACAACATAGATCAGAGTCCCAGCTGCAGAGCCTTTGTAAGATTTCAATGCTTTTTGGGAATGCCTAGAGAATTTTTTTACAAACTGTTATTCATTTCTTAGCCATAAAGCTAGTCGTAAACTATAAGAGGAGGGAGGGTGTCCATTTCAACACGTTTTTTTTTTTTTTTTTTTTTTTTTTTTTTTTTTTTTTTTTTTTGGAATTTGCTGTCTAACGATGACCAAACATGTGGGAAAAATATCTGTTTGATGTAGGCACTATCATGTCTTCTCGGATGTGCATAAATTGCCTATTATACACAAATAATTTTTAAAAAAGCTAACCGGATATCTTTTTTGGTTTAACATAAACTAATAAGGAATTTTTAACCCACAAGCAAGCGTTTTCATCTTATCATATACGAGAGGTTTCATTTAGTCATTATTCACAAGTGAAATCTTGTTTGCTAGCAAAACTTATTTCATTGCATGAAATTTACACAAACACACACGCTTTATCCAATGAACGAGTTTATTCAAATGATGGTGAGGGTGATTATGATAATAATTTAAACGAACCTGAAATATCTCTAGTTGTATTCGATTTTGGACGAATAATTTATACTAACAATAAGTTGGATGACTCTGAAACGAGATACTGGCACGTGCGTATGCACTTGTAGATATCTTCTTCTAATAAACAGAGATGCTCCATGAACCCTTCCTCAGCCTTCCTTACTCTCAAGTCATCTTTCACTCACTGAGGTTGAGAAGTTGGGTAGAAGAGGATAAAAAACTCTTGCTGGAAACGGACATAAGCTAAACAGGAATATTGGCAGAAATCTTCAGGAACTGTGGACAACAGAATTTAAAGCGACCGGGGAACAAGCTGAGAAACGACGTTCGCTTATGCCTGTTTTTGAAGAAAATAGTATTACGCACCGTTAATGACTTTCGGAATGAATTAGCTGTAGGAAAAAAGGAGTTAATTTCATTAAAAACGTATCCTTAGATTACTTTCTGTTTTAAAACAAATGGGTACCAAAATAAATGTATTAAATAATGTATTAAATCTGAATAATAGCTATTATTTACACAGTATAATGAAACAACCACATATTTAGTATTTATATGAAATAACAAAAAGAGCGAACTAAGACGTCTCATTTGTTTTTACACCAACGGAAATAACATTTACGTGAAATACTTGGTTGAACAGCCTTACAGGATTATATTCTTTTCCTGTCGGTACAGGTGAGATGTAAACTATTTGGAGCAGTGGACACACGTGAATGAAACGAAGTAATGCCTTCAAATGACTGTCAGTTGTGAACTCGTACCTATGTAGCTGCTTTGCACATTTTCAGAGCTGGGAAAATTTGCTCACATTGGTACAATGTGTATAATAATCCCTAGGGAGTTTCGCCTTGCGTCCTCCAGCCGCAGTCAAGGCCGGCCACGGAGGAGTGCAGGATGAGGGTGGCAGGAGTCAGCGCGCCGACTCCTACCTGCCTGTGTAAGTTGTCTTGTGGTACATATTGACAGAAAATAATATGTATTTTGTTGTTTTTAACTTCCCCCCAGAAATTCGTGACATTTAAGATCTCTAACTCCGCTTGAAACTCTGGCGACTTTCATTGAAAATGACGTGAATATTTGGAAATTTCATTGCAAAGACTGTACTTCACGAAAACTGTCTTCTATTGTCTTATCTAAATCATTTAAAGATTATATGAAATAAGTGTCTTTCAAATGTATCGCCTTTTCCTAAATCTGGTTGTTTCTCCAGTCTGTATTCGGCAGCAACAACAGTTGGAATGGCACACGTCTGTCCTAGAGGCAACTTTATTAATAGAGCCTGGATTTGTAAGCAGACACAAATAGTTAAATAAATCAACATAGGCACGAAAAATGAAACAAATAAGCACCAAAAATAAGCACATAGAAAATAAAAATTTAGTCATAAATATATTGTTTCGTAGAATTCTTACATTACGTAAGCTTGTTACAGTACACGAAGAAGGTTATCTTGAGATTTTATTATGTGAAAGAAACTGCGTTTGTCACTGAAATTGTTTTATACATATCTCAACGTCGCATGAGATTGCTGCAACATGTGAAAAGCACCACAGTTCTTCTTGAGTGAATTCCCCTTCGATATATGTTTCTGTACCAGAAAGCTTTTTAGAAATATATTACAGTGTCGTAACCAGGATTTTACGTTAATACCTTACTGAGTTTCTCATTGGCAATTTTAACAATAACTTGACCCTCTGAAAACAACGTTAATGAAATTTCATCTATCAAAAAAGTGAATGTTCCAAGATATTATTTCGAGCTTCCAGCTGTGTTACAATTAGGGGGTGGATTTTGCCCTATTTGCCTATTTTATTTCTTTGTTCAGAAACGTGGGCTTTTAAGTTATAAGCACGTTTCCTACAATTATTTGCCTAATTTCTTAGTTTTATAGTGCATATAAATGCCTATTTCATGCGTTTGTGCCTATTCTACTTATTAGTGCCTAAAACTGCCTTTTTAGCCAAACTTCTTCTGCCCGTAATTTGTGACAACAACTTTTGCATTTGTTGGTTTCAACGTGAATGAAGTTTTTGGGGAAGAGAAATTTCTTACTGCTGCTGCACATTGGATATACAAAAGGGGGTTTAGCCAGGTAGGTATCTGCCTTACAGATGTGTCACAATACGCTAATGACGTAATAGAAAAATCTTAGAATTCCCTCAAGGACGAGTAGCAAAGACCAGCTAAATGATATTTCAATGGATTGACAAATGAACATTCTTTATGTGGGGAATGGAAAGCCCATTCTGTAAGCAGTGCACACATAGATCAGTTTCATACGCAAATATGCCAAAAGAGAGAAGCAACTGAAGTGTACTTCTTAAACAGTGGATAAATGGTGATCTATCGTTTAGCACAGATGGGAAAGTAAATTTTTGTCAGCCTTGTGTGAAACATGTGAGTTTAATTATTCATGTTTGTATTAGTACTATATTATTCTAGTTTCAAAAACCTTGTAAAAATCAGCCCCTGTGGTAACATTAAGCTAAACACAAATTAGTATGTTGAGGAGAGCCGAAAGAAGAGAAACTAAATGTTTTCAGTTTTCCAAAGTAAAGCACAAATTTGCCTAATGTGAAAACTTCATCACATGATACGACTTTACATTAAGACTTAGCTTAAAACATGTCTGAATCGTTAAACAAGCCCGTCTAATGCATTTCATCTTGATTAGAATATTATTTGAAACTTATAGGTATAGCTTTGCAAACTCAGTGTACTGGATTTGACAATTTTGTTACGAGTATTATCTTTTGGCAGTTTCAATGCAGTAGCATGATATTTTTGTACTGGTGTAAAGGCTTATTTCTTGAGCTAATAGTAATACTTGGGGGAGGGATTACTAATTAAAATTGTTAATAATCATATCAGATCACAATCAGTACTGCTGGTAAGCAGGAATTTACTCCCGTAAGATTTCTTTTATATGTGTGTAAATCTACTGACACGAAGCTGTTGTTTTACCCAGTCTTAAAATCACCACTCTGGGACTCTGTTCAGGTTACAACCTAAACTTGTAAGGCCAGCGCTTAATTAGCTAGGCTACACAGACTAAATTTATATATGTGAAAAAATTGTGAGTTTCTCATGCTTACGTTTTTCTACATGTATCTCAAGGAATCTTGAAATAGATTGCTCGGAGACCTCCGGTGTTGTTTCCAACATTGAAAATGAAACTGCAGACCAATACGTCTCTATGGTTTGTGTAAAATGTTACAGAAATGTCTTTATAAAAGTAGGTACGAGAATTCTTTTCACGCTGCCGTAATTGCTGTAATTCTGTTTGAATGAACGGGAAACGCTTACTAAAAAGCTGTGCTTTTTTATTTGCTCTTAGTCGACAATGGGGCATTTAGGTTTTTTACAAAAACTAGTATTCCGTAGCTTTAGTTTTTAATTAGTTTTTGTTCTGTGCTTTGTATCTTTGACACATCATGACATCATTTTAAGTGATATTAAGATTGCTGTGATGAACTTTTGAATTTCTTATCTTTCTAGCAATCGTTTCTATTAAGGAGACACATCTGTGCAAATTTGCCCAAAACTTACAATCCCAAATTTAGTTTTTTTTTGTCTTAAAATGAATATAGACATACTTCAATAATATAGTTTTTTTTCTTTCTTAGCGGCACTGCAGAAAACGTCTCATGACTATTTAAATAACCCTACACCCGTATCGTAGATGCTATTACGTAATTTTAACCTCAGATTTCTCAGATTCCATATTTGCTACATTTTCATAATTTCAAGATGTTCCACAGGATGCAGTTTTCTATTAATCTGTATGAAATTCTAAACATGCCTGTAAGGGCAACTGCATATTAAGTGTATCCACTTACATTTGTTGTTTTTTTGTTATTTGTATTGAAAAAGATCATAATACTTAGGCACTTCTTACTGAAAACGCTTAGGAAAATAAAAATTGTTAAATAGATATGATTACTTTTTCCCTTCGTTGATATGGCGAAGACAAATATTTCACATAGATACAGCTCATTAATAGGTTAAAATGGGTACAGAAACTTATACCACAAGTATTAATTTTTAAAATTACAATATGTGGGACATTTTGAAAATCGCCTGTAATTTAGACATAAACTGTTAATTCCTCAGAAAGCATTGTAACTAGAAAGCTGAAGCTTGGTATTACTTCATTCTAGATCGATCACAAAAATAAATTATATAAATTTGAAACAAATCTAACAAAAGCTTCAGATATTTCAATTTTCACGCTTAAGCCCCCCCCCTCCAAAACTCATGTTTTTTTGACATAGTTAATTACTTCACACCTTTCTGCACATTATAGTTCTTAGTAAAGTGAATTTATGTGTATTTTAATTATGCAACAATATCTGTTACTTTAACTTGCTGTGGAGCCATTTATGAAATTTGGAATAAAAGTAGAACTATTTGGCCTAGGGAACCGCAAAATAGCATGTGTTTAGCGAATTTGTTGCAGCGTATGCTGCGATGATTGTTGTTTTGTTATAGTGCATTTATAGTCCATTTTAAGAGCTATTTTACTAAAATTGTGTATTTTTAAGTGTTTACTTAGCAAACTTTTAGTGCCTATTTAAGTGCCTATTTGGTAATTTTTAGTGCCTATAAATCCGCTCCCTAGTTATAATAGCAGGTATTTTGGAGAAACGGTTATGGATGTATTATATCTTTTCCAAGGATACCAATATTAGCAAAACATCCTGTGCTGTGGTAATGCTGCGTGCATCTTGTGCATCTAAGGAGTACAACACTGTTTTTACTTCATTGAAATATTCTGATACTATGGCACAGACTTTAACCAAGAATCCCATTGAGTTAAAACTGGTCGAGGAGGTAGAGACAAATTTGAAAGGACTTCCTGATTTGTTTTTAACTCTAATCGGTGACAGAACAAACACTTTACGTTAGAGACAAGAAGATCCATGACCCAGCACGGTAGCGTAGATGGTAGCGTATCTGCCTCACGTTCAAGATGTCCCGAGTTCGAATCTCCGTCAATTGTTGTAATTTACGTCCTCCAACGTTGTCATATCGGATGATGAATGGAATGGATGAAATGATGCTCAAATGGGTCCGGGGTCCATGGAGCTTAGAGTTGTCCGACATTCGTCTTATAGGATAAGGGAAAACCCCGGAAAAAACCTTATCCAGGTAACTCACCCTGACCGAGATTCGAACTCGGAACCTCTTGAACGTGAGGCAGACATGCTACCACCACGCTACCGAGGCGGGCAAATCTCGTTCAAGGTGAGTTACCTGGATAAGGCTTTTTCCGAGGTTTTCCCTTATCCTTCAAGAGGAATGTCGGGTAACTCTAAGCTCTGTGGACCCTTGGCTCATTTGAGCATCATTTCACCCATTCAATTCATCGTCCGATATGACAACGTTGTAGGACGTAAATTAAAAAAAAAAGTCCACGTCTTTATATCGGCTCCTGACTGCTTCAGCGAGACTATGTATACCGTCTGAACTCTGAATGATAAAACGATGGCTAGGAGTGAAAATTTACTTTTAAATTTATATGATTTGGATAAAATAAACTACCTATTTAATTAAAAAGTATAAAATAAGTAAGCAAACCCCGTATTTCAGCAAAAAAGCATTTATAAGCACTTCGCTTAGAAATCCGGGCTCTATTTATAAATTATACTATCCTTTGGTTTTTAAATATACTCTTCATGATATCTGTTAACTAAAATAGAGAAAAAAAACTAATTAGTAATACTTTGCAACTCAGAGTCAGAGGGATATGACGACCGATAGCTAGAAAGCAGAGAGTAATACATCTGACATTAGCTGCTAGTCTGGTGATCTTCATCGTCACTGTCCGACGTGGGTGGGCTGTCGTCAAGGAAGCTCACCACAGTGCTCCAAGCTTGGGTGTTTCCTTATTTGAAGGAAATAACAAAACTTACACAGCTGATTATGATCCATATTTGTTTCCTTGTAATAATTATAAACTCTTGGATCTGTCTAATTCCTTAAAGAAAAGTTCCTCTAGTAGTGTATCACTCTGTAGAGGACCATTTGGGCAGATTTTATTCACCATATTATTGATCCTTGTTTCTATTTCAAATTTAGGGGTATTTCCCCTGGAGCCTTCCCATCAGCTCATCCAACAATTATAAGGGTACCATTGATTAATGTGCGGGGATCACCTATACCGAGTGCCGATTGAGGTTGCGCAGGCGGAAGCGGTGTAACTCATTCGAGTATTGTGAATTTCCATGGTTTCTACTTGTCACTTAAGGAAAATACTGGGGTGCTGATCCTCTTGCCATGGGTTTCTTGTACCTGTCATCCTCTTTTCTTTCATTTCGGGGCTGCAAGACCAGGCGAGGGTGTTCCGCGGGTTGCAGCTGGTTGGTGGCTTGTTCTCTGTAAAGGTTTCATCTCTGGCGTCCTTTCGGGTCTTCCCTGGCGTCGTCCGAGACTATGCCGGTTGGGCGCCCCCTTCAATGTGAGGCCCGTGATGCAAGGCTGGTAGAAGCGGGGACGGGGCTCTTCGGATGCATTCATGTTGCCCCTGTTGTTTATCAGGATCTGGTCACCATTTGGATCTTTCTTTCATCCCTCCCTCCTAGGAGTTACGGCAGAAGCACAAATGACTCGGAGTCTAAATGTGATGCTGGGCCCCTCCGTTATCCCAAGTCACTCGGTGGGCTGATTGATGTGACCTGTTTCACTAGGGAACGAACAATCTAGGTTTAAATTGTTATACTAAAGAGGAAAAATTACTAATTATTACTATTTAGTCAGTTTACAATGTTACTGAGATCTTAAAACCACATATTATTTCACAGTGATTTGTATATTTCACTCGCAAAACCACATTATGCTCTTTCTCTTCATCGCTTCCATAATGCTCTTTTCCCATTTTCCCATAATTGGTCCTCCTCCCCCCCCCCCCCCCCCCTTTTTGCTGGGATCCACTCATGTCAACCGTGCTTTCATCGCATGTCCATACTCAACAGTGCTGATTTTACACCCATTCTTTAATTATTTCATTTCTTACTTTTTCTCTTCAAAATTGACCTTTTCAGCAATCGATTTCCATTGCCAGAAGTTTATTTTTGAAAACACTAGCCAAATTTCTGATTCATATAAAGATGTTACAGTTCATTTATAAATTGTTTGCTTGGTTTCTTTTATAACCTTTTTATCCCGTAGTTTACCTTCAAGTTGATACTGCTCATTTTTGTAGACATTTAATTTTTGTATCACTTTGTGCATCATCAGTAATTTTAGCTTCTGAGTTTGTGTATTTATAAGAGAATAATTGTAATAAAACTTATGTATTCTAAGTACTAATGAATACTCAGTTAAATATGACCATAATCACGAGATTTAGTACACATGTATTTCTGTCTAAGGGACATTTTTGTAATTTTAAATGAAAACAGACATGTATGTTTTTATGTGCCAATAGTTTTACTATAGGAAGATTTAAACTAAAATAGGTTTAAGAGTTCGGTGTTTGTAGAGGGGTCAGTTGTGGCAATGTAGAAGCTGCTATTGTCTGGCATGGAGGCTACCTTTCACTTCAGCCAGCTCAAAGCTGTCAATTCCTTTGTAGCTTTAATCCTCCATTAATTAGAATTAATATTCAGAAAAATAATGTAGATTGTTGATATATAATGAATTCAGCAGAACTAAAATTAAAATTTTATAAACATATTCTTTATTATGTACAGGCGCACGAAATTGTGATGAAACAAAGTGAAAGTCAAAGCCATTTTTTTCAGTCTAAACACGAAATATTTTTTCTTCATATAGGCCCGGATGGAGGTGGAGGACCTCTTCACGGACCTAGCGGATGGCAAGAAGCTCCTCAAGCTTTTGGAAATAATCTCGGGCGAAAAGCTTGGGAAACCCAACAATGGCAAGATGCGAGTCCACAAGGTGGAGAACGTCAACAAGAGTTTAGCCTTTCTGCACACCAAGGTAAGTCTCATTTCATCCTGTCCTCAGTATTCATACACCATTCTTGGTGGTTGAAATGAGAATGGGGTGAGATATGTGGTGGAAGGATATAAAGTTTCCCATATCAATTGAGAACAAATATATTGAATGAATGTTAATAAATATTTCCGAGTTTTGAATGTTGATTATGGGGTAGATGTTCAGATAACATCGCAGGTGATCTGATATCACTTTCGGAGCTGCTGTAATAGGAAAAATATCTAGGAAATCTATAAATGATTACGTAATATACGTGATATTGTGGATATAGGATTTTTTCGATCTTTCAGCCAGATATACAATAAGTTTCTACTACATCACCTACGTGCATATTTATGCATTTTATGCACCATCTTAACTACAGGAGGAGACAATTCATCACACTGAAAAATATATGACAATGACCAGAGGAAGCATTGCAGGATGTTGGCCGTTGCATGCACAGCGTGAGGTCTTGCATTATCATGTAGCAGAAGTAGTGTTGTGGGTTCTCATTACACAGAAACCGAACAGCAGGGTATTTTCCCTTGGTTGGTTTAGTGACTCACAATTGTTGGAAGAACATCCATTTGTTTAACAATACTCGTGTCCTTGAAATTAGGTGCATGGTACAATAATGCCAAAAGCAGCAGCCAGCTCACTTTAAGTAAAGTGGAGAAGAGAAAATGTACTTTTAAGTATTTTGGTATATTGCACCACAGTATCCTACTCAACATTTTGTGTTATTCTGATGCTGGGTCATATATGGGCGGGATACATGATGACTAGGGGTGGTGATTTTTCGCAAATGCGATATAGCGCGATAAAGTGCGAAATTGAGTCAAAAGACGCTATAAATGCGAAATCGAAGTTTTTCCAAGTAATTATTTTTTTACAATGCTTTTTCTTCTCGAAACTTTAACTGAAGAGTCTATAGAACCTTTGCATGTTTATAAAGCTATAAACTAAGTGACCACTCTTCTGGAATGTGGAAAGCAACCCTTTCCGCTAAATTAGCTTTGTTCCACCATTGCCCACCATTGCTCTGCAATGCATTTGGGGTCCTACCAACAGCGTAGATGCTGAAAGATATTTCAGTAAATATAATTTGATTTTGAGTGACAGGAGGACTCAAACGACAGAACAGAATCTTGAAATATGTTCACTGCTTTCATTCAACACCGTTACTGAATCATAAACTTATGAGTTATAGCATAGGCCAATTTTGTTCAATTTCTTTTTGTTGTGCTAGCTTTACATCAGTGTGGATTTATCTTTTTTAGTGTCATGTAGTATGCTTTAGCCTGCATCAGCTTATTCTATGTTTCTGTGTATTGCTTTAACCTATATCAATGTAAAATAAATTGACAGTTTTAACTCGCTGTCATTAATAACCCTCCATTAATGTGTTTTAAATCTCATATAAAATAATATTAATATTCATCATTAAAAATTCAAATCAACTTTTTTTCTTCTTCAAAATGCTATTAAATGCTAAATTGAAAATGTATAAATGCTACAAAATGCTAAATGTAAAAATCAAATTTCTAAATTTCTGATTTCAAAAGTGCTAAATATCATTACACCTAATGATGACCTAATTATTGTGAATTTTATTGTAACTGATGGAACTGTAAATAGATATAGTGAAACGACTTCCAAACTTTTAACAGGCATTGAAATTTGAACAAACAAATGCAAGAATTTGTTAATTGCCACTTCCTGTACTACTATTAAATCGGCTTGGAAAAAAGGAATGTGTACTTGGGACATCTAAAGCAGGGTTAATATATTAAACTTAACGAACCAAATACCTAAGAGGAAAAGCATACCAAGAAATTCAAACGGTGACAGGTATATTGGTATAGGTTATGTTTGCTTAAGTAAATGCACGAGCGGTCAGCTTAGGTTTCGACAAGAGCACCGATCCTAACACATTGTCATGCCCGCCTCTGCAACGTAGGTGGTAGAATGTGTGGCTTACGTTCAAGAGGTCCCGAGTTCGTATCTTTGTCAGGATGAGTTATCTAAATAAGGTTTTTCTGGGGTTCTCCCATATCCTGAAAAGTGAATGTCGGGTAGAGCCCATGGACCCTTGGCTCATTTGAGTACCATTTCATTCTTCATTCATCGTTCGATATGACAACGTTAGAAGACGTTAATTAAAAAAAATGTCCATCAAGATGTTTTTATAGAGTAACCACAAAGCAGAAATCAACATAAGACGTACCTTAAAAGATACTAAACACAAAGTTTTTTTTTTGTTCTTCCCGTGTCCCAAAGCTTTTTTTTCCTGTGAGTAACTGTCCAAATCCCATGTTTGTAGGACATCAGGTTTCGTAGAAAGGATAGAAAAGACACCTGACCAGAGAGAGAAGAATCTGTCAGTGTCTGTGGAGGGGGTGGGGAGCAAACTATACACGTGTAATGCAGCTGATGCATTTTGTAACTTGCAATCAGCAAAGTATTCTTTTAAGAATGCGGACGTGCTTTTCAAAGTTGCTAAATAGTAGTGATTGCTAGATAATTCGTGTGATTTTAAATAAGCAGACTAGAAGTATATTTTTCGGTGTATATATTTTTCAAATAGCTGTCAATTAAAAAAGTTTTCGAACGTAGCACATTTTCGTTTGGAGTCAAGAATTACGTTTCTCACCTGAGTGATCATTCTGTGACGAACATTGTTATAAATAATACAAGCATTTTACTAAATTAGAAGTCTCCAAATTTAGATTTCCTAGAAAACATCGAGCAGTGAAATGGCGTGCCACCGTGTTTTACTCAGAACAATGTATGATCTATAAGACAAGGGTTAGGTAACATTCAAGTGCCAAAAGGCTGACCAATTTAATGAGAGGTAAAATAGAATTTAAGGGTTCTTATCTCCTATGTATAACATTTTGAAATCTCATGGGTTCAACTATGGGAGAACCAATGATAGTCGGAAATTTCTGCCTGAGGAAAGCTATATTATTGTAAGACTAAAATTTCTGCGCACAATGCACATTAGAAGTGCAGGTGATTGCAGGCCCATCGTTTATTTGGATGAAAATGTAGGACGAGATTCATCTGGAAGGGGGAGGGGACTCAAAAGTACCTATAGACAATAGGTTCACAAAATCTTGTTTTATACCGGAAAGCAAATGGGTTTTTCGTGTGCAAACACGAAACAGGCATTTGGATTACCATACTTATATGAATGCAGATTCTTCCAAAGAATGATTTATCAACAGATTTAAGTGTTTTGGAGGAGTGTTCCAAAATAATAAATGATGCCAACTATCTATCATTCTACGACCATAGATAATTTACCCACGAAAATTAGATATTTAGTAGTGGACAAATTATTAGCAAAAGTGCTGTATTTTATATTATATATTTTTTGTACTTTAAGAAAAATATACAATACACAGGATGACACTGTACCTATGTACAGTGAATGGTTTACATTGGAAGATGGTATTTTCATGCAAGATGGAGTGACATGCTATCAAGCAAAAGGTGCCACTGAGTAACTCAAAACACATGAGATTTCTCAACTGGATTGGCCAGGAAGCAGTCCAGACATGAACCCAACAGAAAATCTGTGGCGTATTTCCAATAAAAAGTGTAAGCAAAGGGGGTACCACCATATTTCAACTGATTGAGTCCAGCGTTTCCATGTGGAAGAAGAAGAAGAAGAGAAAGAAAAAGAAGAAGAAATTCGTGATTTACACAAAACCTTACGAGACGACACTACAGGCTTTACTTTACTTTACTGCCTGAATGGAGCCATGTTAAATGATTTTTACGCTCGAGAAACAATCCATCGCTCTCCCCCGGGTTTGAACTCGCCACCTCGGACAACAAAGGCTATCTGTTACCCCTAGAAAAGTTGTTGAAATAATACCATCTCTAGCCAGTTTATACAACAGCTTTTGGCTCACATTGCCATGGCTTCATTGTTCGTTCAAGCCTCAGGAGGGAGATTCTGGCAACGAGATAACTACCTTGATGTTGATATTGCACGGTACGTATGTGTGTGTGCAGGGAAAGTGTAATAATCTTCAGCGTCATCACTTACGTCCTGCCTTTAGCAGCATATTTATCCAGTTTAGCAACCTGACTTTAAGGCTCTGATAATTTTGTTTTCATGCTTGCCATGCGTTAACATCAGATTAAGGCATTTGCAGTAACCTTCGGATATAGTGTGATATATCTTGGAGCAATGTATTCGGAAATAAATTTAATTATGTAAATGAATAAGAAAAAAAATCATGTAATAATTTGATAATTAATCTTATTACAAACGGAAAGATTTTGTGTAATGTACCTTCTTTTTCTTCTGTGGAATCGGATGTACGAATAGGTATATCCCGAGTAATGACCATAGTCAGTGACTGCCTTTGTGGTTGAGTGGACAGCGTGCTGGCTGCTCAATTCAAGGGAGTTCGAGTTTAACATCCATATGTTGTCAGTGTATTTGTCTTGACCCCGGGAACTCTACGGATGGCCGACATGGTCAAGGCACGGTTCTCGTTAACGCGAAAAGTGTAGTTCATCCCTCGAGTATCGTCTTCCCTAACATCGGAAAGGTGTCCTGGATATGATTCAGAAATGTTTTCTTCCCAAATCTCCTTTCCAACCGCGATAAAAGTAGGCAATTCTTAAGCAAAAAGATGTGCTGATTTTGAAAATCACCACAGAAATCTCATGTCACGTCAGGTCAAAAAGATATGAAGACATGTTCTCACCTACAAGTTTTCAGATAAGATAATATGTTGCGTTTATTACTGTGGTGTAATAATATATGTTATAATCTATATATAATAGTGAATTAAGATTAATTCAAAATGTTCAAAAAGGTTCAAGATGTGTCTGTTCGCGCGCGTGCGTGATATAATAAAAAAAAAAACGAACTAAAACATTTTGTTGCTTTAGATGATACTTTGGCAAATGGATTTCTACGCCGATTTTCGCATTGCGTAGGTGTCAATGACGATTTGAAATCCTTAAAAATCATAACCCGGAAATGTTTTACAGTCAAATTCTTTTGGGTGAACCCAAAGTCTTTAAATGATAATTAACAAACTATTAGAACAAATGGAACAAACGACACGACAATCAGTTCGCAGAACATCACAAATTAGCTGTGATATATAAATATATATTTTTAGCTCCTATACAGGATTAGTAAATAAAAATGTAACATTTTAATGTGTATTCATTTCTGAATTCGTATGAAAATAGACTTTTACGTATTTCTCTAAAATCAACAGAGAATATTAGAGAACATGATTTCTCTCTCTCTCTCTCTCTCTCTCTCTCTCTCTCTCTCTCTCTCTCTCTCTCTCTCTCTCTCTGTGTGTGTGTATGTGTATGTGTGTGTGTGTGTGTGTGTGTGTGTGTGTGTGTGTGTGTGTGTGTGTGTGTAAAATATTTTGTTAACCACGCTATCAATTGCCAAGAGCATAACGTATCAGGGTCGTCGGTATGTCGAAGTTTTGTCCCGCAGGAGTTCGTTTGCATCCCAGTTTTTTTAACATAGTTTGTCGTTTTTAATGACATATATATGAAAGAGATGTTCTAGTGTTAAATACTGCAATTTCTGCTAGCCGTTTCAGGAAGATGGCTCAAAGGGAACCCATTAACATCATTTTATAACTGCAGTCGCGAAAAAAAGTAGCTTCTACATGCTCCCTTAATTCTCATATTTATATATCGGGGACCGGCACGGGACTGGCAATAGTTGAACTGTGTTGCTTGTAGGCTTTATGTTTTTAGTGTTAATTTGATACATTTTTGCAATGGAGCATCCGCATTCACTCTCACATTCGTGCTTGCAGGAGGGCAGTGAGTTATTCTATTTAAAGAAAAATTTCGCCTGTGACCTCTGGGCTTAGAAGCCAGGACCACAGAGATGTGTTCTTTTGCTTGGTTTATCAGTCCTCCTTTCCGTCCATTTAAATACACGACTGCAGCATGCCGCAGGTTACACAATATTGTGTCAACAGTTTTATGACAATAACTCGTTCTCATGCCTGTAAACGAGGGAAATAAGATGTCACAAGTCGTTTTCGTCATTTTAATTTTACTGTTGTTCTTCTCTTTATATAAGTTTTCCATCACTTTTACTTCGTAAGAAAATGTATAGCAAAACTCACCATAGTTCAAAGAAGATTTAACTTCATTATCTTTCCTTTCCTAGACATAAGCATTATAACTCGCTGTAACCCAGCAGACGAAATAACCGCGTGAAACAAGGTTAGAACGAAAAAAAAAAAAAAAAAAAACATAATTACTCTTACTTAGGAACGTTGTGCCGCCGGCAGATGTTTCTTCTCGGAAATCCTAAGAACGCGTGATGCTTCCGTAAGGAATTTAACTGGCTCAACTTCTGCGGGGAGATTTGCATGAATCACATCGCTGTAACAGACTAGATAAAAAAGGGTGGCTTTCATGTTAAAAATTATAAAATTTTAGTAATAACTTGTACTGGCAAATGGGGACATTTGTTCTCGGAAAACTGTTGATGTAGACCTGTCGAATAAGTTATATTCGGGCTAATTAGATCAGATCACATTATATAAATATGCAAGTTGGAATCTTGAATGGCTATTGTTTATTTTTTGGCTGACTGTTCTTTATCTGATCATTTGTCAGAAGGAAGTCCGTTGAGTTTCATCGGTTAGCCTTACGCTTTAATTGCAGCTTTTTGGAGAAAGTTCGAATTACTATCAGCATTAATTTTTTTAATATTGCAACGTTTATTCTATAAGTGCAAATCCTGGAGTTAAACGATTCTACTAGCAATTTATTTGACGTATTCTGTTGCTTTGTCTTTCTTCGCTGCTTTTATGGTGAACTTAGTACTCACTCGCTGAACTCGACGCAATACTTTAACTGCAATAATCACAGTGTCCGTAGGGTATTTTCCCTTGCATAATCGCGCAGCGTATCTTTGGGATGTATAAGATTCCTTTCTGGATATACCTTAGTATACAAGTCATATGCTATACACGAGAATGTGTAGAGAGGGGCGTGTCATCGGTAAGGTATCATTGAGATATTAAGTTAGTAAACTAATTTTAAAAATCCGGTCATTTGAATGCATGCATGGAATTTTGAAGGAAGAGTCTGTGAAGTCTTCTTTAGTAAATTTCATATAATTTGTATAATTCGAAAAGCATAATAGGAGACAAAAGCTTAGGAAAAGAAGGCAGGTAATTCTTTTGGTATCATTAGCCATTTCCGAAGGTTTGCTGTTGCTCATCTTCGTTAAATCTTTCAGCATTTAGAGCAGCGGACTTTCAGTTCTTTTTTTCCTCCTGAACTATACAGTAGACATGTGCAAAACAGTTCACTATCATATCAATTTCCTGCATTGCTTGGCATATCTGGTACAAAATATTGCATGTTGTAGGTTGTTTTTAAGATATAAGGCCATCATCTGGCAGAAGATGCTTTTAAGTTTCCGATTCTCTCTCTCTCTCTCTCTCTCTCTCTCTCTCTCTCTCTCTCTCTCTCTCTCTCTCTCTCTCTCTCTCCTTCCCCATTACAAAAGCTCGCTACTAGAGTTTTGAGTTCATTCTTATGTGCTTTCTACGATAAATAGTTCAACTTTGTTTTCGCATTTGTACTGAGTAAAAGTATTTCATGCTTCATTTCAAATAATTTCCAGAAGAAATGTCCTGAATGACGTAACGAATAGAAAGGCCACTTTTTAATTAAAACTGTAATATGTAAGCCGTAAGGTAAACCGGAATTCCTAACAGGTAGAGAAGGTTGTGCGACCTTACTACGTGACATTTTTTCTATGTAGATGTTGCTAATCGTCGGAAGTGTTTGATTATGATAATGGTAAATAAAAATCGAGTTATTGCTATATATGAATTTTAAGGAAGGAAAATAATTTCTCTGTAAACGGTTATTTGAGGTGGTGGAAATTTCGAGAAAATCTTCGACCTGTACCCTTGAAAAATGCTGGACGAGAATATCAAGTTTGGTGTTTAGCCTTTTTTTTTTTTTTGTCATGTTTACACATAATAGGGAGCTGCGCGATGGTCTTTTTTAAAAATCCTTTGGGTGGGGGTGTGTGGTTCAGGGAATCCCGAAGTGCGTATTTCCGGTGAAATATCGATATCGAATTTTTGTGAAATAGAGTTCCTGTTAAGGGTAGATAATTTGTCAGGAGCCTATTTTAACTTGAACCACATTGTATGGTTTGGCTTGGCTTCGCTTGGATTTGATTATGGTACGGAGGGGATTTGGCACTGCGACCACTCCTATTCCCCAAGCAGGGCATTCCCGGGAGGAAGGGTGAGGCGAGTGGAGACAGAGAATGGCCGTCCCAAGGAGCCACAACAGTACAGACGGCAGAGTCCCTTCACTTTACCAGTTGGAAACTCCCCGACAGGCCATCACAAACAGCAGCTCATCCGACTGCGGTCAGGAAACGGTGTCACCAGACCGGCCCGGAGACCGTCCTACCGGAAGAGGAAGTTTTCGCAGAGCATATTGTCGCGAACCCATTATTTACGATAGCGCGGCGACGCGCAGTAACAGATAGTGCAAGGCAGAGATAACGAGCCTGCAGATAAAGATATCGCGGAGATAAACGGCTTGCCGGCACTGATGAAGTTAGACGTCTGGAACGTTCGGAACATTCGATTTCTTGTTTGGTACAGAACAGTCTGGAATCATGAATGTTTGTGTATAAAAAGAAGCCAAGACTAGTTATCGGACAGTCGTAAACAGAGTCGGAACGAGAGTTATGATTGAAACTAGTGTGTTTGGAAAGTGAGCTCTTTGTTGTGGTCAACGACCTTGGAAGATTGTATTTGTGTGTTACGTAATTCTGCTGGTGGACAAAGTGTATTTTTACGCAAATAAAGAACATTTTGAATTTCTGCACCTCGGACTTTTAATTCTACGAACCCACAAAGTCACAATATCATCCTGCCATGCACCATCGAGACACCCGCCGACACTTCTACCCTGAAAGAGGAGAGATGATGTGAAATGATAATGAAAATGAAATGGAGGGACAGGAAATTCTGGGGAGTAATTAACGTAATAATGTACCCAGCATTCGCCTGCGAACCGAGAAACCTCCCGAAAAAAAAAAACCATGGGTCAGGTAGGTCGGCCACGGGAATCGAGCCCGGACCTCCCGAATGCGTGCCACAGAGGAAACCGCCTGAGCCACCACGCTCGGTCGTATTCTTAGAGACAACTAAATAATCCTGTCAGAACTACATCACAAACGAGTATGAAACTCGATCATCACGTTATATTCCTTCTGGCACTCTTGAAAATTGAATAATAGCTTCTTCCATGTCCTGGTCGTGTTGCACCTTATTAAAAAGTTTATCAATTGTGGGCATTGCACCTGAAACCATATAAAATGGAGTAGACTGAATCAAAGCGATCAGATGAGAGGACTGCTACGATACGTCATTCGTGGAAACCCTGTCATGTGACTACCCACCGAATTTTAATTGAACTTGCAAAGAACACACGTGTTTTCGTGTTACGTGTGGGTGTTACGTGGGTCAGATAACCGGATGTCTGCGGTGAAAGCTCTTGAATGTCTTCTTCACTGTCTTGAGCTGGTTAAACCCGTGCACTTTCAGCAAAAGAAAATACGGCATTAAAGGATTCTTAGAAACAAACATTTAATTTCTATTAATTTTGCAAGTGTTACATTTGCTTATGCTTTTACTGAAATCTGACATTGCATTCCGCGGGCTTTTATTGAGTGGAAGTCATTAAAGCCTGCATTTACTGCACGGTCAAATAATATGCGTGCGCCAAACTGTAAAACTAGTACAGAATGCCATGAGTAGAAATGATGTGCACTTTGAGAGGTCGTTTGAAAGTTGTAAAAACTTAGTTGCTGTTGCTCATATGTGGTTAAGATGCTGTTAACATCGCACGAGTGGGTGCCGTTGTAAACATAAGTGTAAGTTTTAAAATTCCATAGTATACTGCACCATTCACAAATAAAACAAGGTAAACGCTATCACTAAAAGCAACTAAAACATTAATGTTTGTGAAACTGTATGTTGTTATAACAATTATAATAATAAATGCATAGGTATTAGTAAATAATGCCAACTTAGACAAAACTGTCTAAAATGGGAAGGATAGTAAGTCTGTTTTATTTTGCTTTCTTAATTTATTTTAGGAAGATAAACTGTATCTTCCAGTTGTGTATAGGCGAGATACGAACCCTCATAAAAACCCACAAGAGTTGAGTGGCAGTTTATTAACGGATTAAATATTATCCTAATTGCTCCTAAACAAACCAATATGATTCTAGAAAGGAGAATGTGTGATACACTCTCATGGCTTTCTCTACTCTTGTAGAAACTGTTATAAACGTTTGTTCCTTTATATACTTCATGTTAATCGAGATAAACATTTGTAGAAAATGGTTTCATTACACATTTCCTTATAGGTGCAATGGGAATAAGACAATACAGTACACAGGCGATAGTAAAAATGCTAAAAAGTTTGCTGACTTTGAAATTTCCGTTATCTGGCATAAAATAGAAAGAAAGGGAAAAAGAAGGGAAAAAAAAGAATAGTGATTTTGCAGTTAAATGTGTTATTAGGTACAAATCAAACGTATAGTAAAGAATATCAGGCAAAATGGTTGATGCCACAATAGATATAATTTAGTGATTTAATGAGACTTACACCTTTTATGCACTAGATTTCTTACGGTTTGCAAATTGTAAAGAATCACTTCAAGGGCCATTCCCAGAAAATTCAAATTATACATTTCATTTGTTATGAAAATAACTAAAAAAAAAAAAACTAAACCCAGGACGCGACAGCCCCTATAGGGCCAATGCCTGCCAACCTGACTGTCGGCCTCACGCCTACATACGCAAGGTGGAGGTGGACGATCATGCAACCGATACGGGGAGGAGATGTGGTCAGCATCACGGCACTCCCAGCCGGAAAGTTGGCTATCTTGACCAGGGTCGCTTACCTATCGTAAGCTCCTCAATTTCTGATGCTGAGTGGGCACCGGTTCTATACCCGGGACTTAAATTCCGCACCCGAAAGTAATTTAAACATTTGGCATTTTAGGCATATCGTTAGTAATTTTTTAGAAAATCAATATGTTAGAAAATGTTTCCATGTAAAGGATATTTGAGATGGGGGATGTTCTGGAAAACCATCGTGTTGCATCCTTAGAAGATATTGAACTTAAGAACGTATGCTGTAAGAAGGTCATAGTGTTATGTTATGCAGCACTTCTATAATAGCCTATGGCAATATGCTAAACAAGTTTTAGATACATCGGTTAGTTACTCTGGAGTGGCCATATTTTCTGTACTAATCGTTCCTAAATAACATGTATTGGAACCATTGAAGATAGCGAATGGGTTTTCTCTTGACTCTTATTCTTAAATATTTTTAAAAGGTTTGGAAGTGGTGACTGTGATGACGTCGCTCATTAACAATGAATAAGTGCCTGCACGTTGTATTACCATATTGTACAGCGTTATTCAAATGTTTTGTTTAAGACCAGGAGTTTAGGTTGGCCAAAATGTCTTTCAACTAGTTTAACAATCGAAAGTCACGACAATATATGTACAGTAATTCGCAGCCTATAACTTCCGGCTTTAGAAGTTTATGCCATTCCAAATATTTTTTGACAGTCTTGGTGCGGATTTGAAAGAGTTTCAAGAGTCACTTTGTTGTGGCTTTAAGGAATACTGTGGTATTAAATTTCAGTTGACAACAGTTTTCTGTTGGTATATGTTTCTCGTGTTTGTGTGTGTTCAGGTAGGCTTTTGAAGAAGTCCTACTTTTAATTATGAGGATGAGATTCAGTATCATTGTTTGTGACTATAAAAACATTCTCTAATCTTAAGTGTTTTGTTGTTGTAATTTACGTCCTTCAACGTTAAGTCATATCGGACGATGAATGGAATGGGAGACATGATGCTCAAATAAGCCCAGGGTGCATAGAGCTTAGAGTTACCCGACATTCGTCTTTCAGGATAAGGGACAACCCCGGAAAAAACCTTATCCAGGTAACTCACCCTGACCGAGATTCGAACTCGGGACCTTTTGAACGTGAGGCAGACACGCTACCGAAGCGGACTACCACTACTAAGTGAGGGTGCCACAGTAATATTGGTAATACTATTCCAATTGCAATAAAGCCTTTGTATGCTGTAAGACCGTAGTAAGAAGCTGTGTGAACTCAGTTTAAGGTAATGAGTAGGGCCCGGAAGTTGTTGATCTGAAAATTGTTGATCTATAAAATACCCTTAAAATATAAAAAATGCACATAAAATGTAAAAGAAAAGACCTAACGAAATTAGTAATTTCTTTCATAATAATAAACTAATAAGTGTCACAAACATATAATGATATATGGTTCGAATAACCACGTTTTAAAATTAACTTTCTTAGTAAATAATGCAATTATTGCTATTAAATAATACATAAATTCAAAATGAATCAGGTTATTTTCAATTTTATAAAATATGAAAACATAAGTTACTGTACCCATTAGCGTTGCAGTACACCACCATGATCATATTCAAGTTATCAGATGTAAAGGAACGGCGGTCGTCAGCTAAAACTGTTCTATACTTTGAGAAACTTGTCTCCACTTCCACAGATTTTATAGGTGCATATTTGAAAAACACTGTCACTGCCTGTTAAATCCTGTTCAAAAATATTAGCTCTGAAGTTTTCTCCTGACAAAGTATCAGCAGTCTGACAAACTGTTTGGTAACCTTTATTTTTGTCCACCACAAATTTTAGTTTCTGCCTAATTTTGTCGCCAGTCTCACTTTTTGCATTTTGTATCCTTTCTTCCGCAGTCCTCACTAACTCAATCGATGTCATGTCACTTTCTTTAAGGCGGGTTATGGTACCCGTCAAAAATGCAAAATTTCATTGAATGAACGCTAATTTACCTTTGATTTGAGTATCAGAAAACAGATCCTGTGCGCTCTCAATTGTCTTAGAATCTACCCTATCGAAGCTATTTTACCACTTCTCTCACTATTTGAAAATTGTCATAGTGGTATATACATGCAGTTAACTATGTACCCCAGCGTGTTAAAATTGGTGCCAGGGGGGGGGGCAAAGCTATATTACGGGCTTTTTCTTTGAAATACATAGTTCGGGTTGACGCTTTCAAAAATATTTTCCTCATTGTGGAAATTAGTGTACCTAGTTCCGGAAATGTTGATCTGACTTATTCCGAAATTTGATTAAAGGCATGGGCCAAACACGTAACATGCACCATTTTACTGTAAAATGGTTGGATCGATTATGTCGTCTTTACCACGTTTTTAGGAAGAAGAGCACGTTGTCATGCTGTATTCCACTACGCCACAATAAACACAGTTCGCATATCTGACTTCGTCTTACACCTAATATTTATCTGGATTTATCTTTTGGTGGTTACGATGCCATAAACATTTACTTTAACATTGGCAGTTGTTTATATAAACAAGATATGCACAGTGATATTTCCTCATGATGAAGGTTCTTAATCATGCTCTTTGTTGACATAACCATAGGATGTCTACAAATAGGCTATCCTAAAGCAAGTGTCCAAAAAGTTTTGAGTGGCTCTGTATATATATCTTAAAGGTTATACAAATATGAAATGTAATTTGTTTGTTTTTCGCAACTGTCAGTCAAAAGTGCTAATACCAGCAGCATAGTAAAAGCCGTATACGTAAGACACTCGAGTTCGTAATACTTAACGTATAACATTCCGCAGTACTGAAGCGCGGCCAACAGCATCTGAAAATACAGTAAAGTTTGTAGCCGTTCGTTAACGATGTTGTGTTTGTATAAGCTAAGGTTTTTGATTCATGGGAGGTTAGGTATTAATATATATATATATATATATATATATATATATATATATATATAATATTGCTTGCGTTATTTAGTAATCGATGATGATACCAAAGCACGCAAACGAAGTGAGCATGCGCTCTTAACTTTACTCAGGATTTTTCTGATTCACGGGAGATTAGACTAGGTTTATTATTTTTAAAGCTTACGCTAATCTTCGTCGTGGTAACATTTTGCACTAAAAACACTGCTTAATTACTATGGATTATATTTGAAAACTACTTGATTGTTTTGATAAAAGACAGTAAGCGATTTCCCCGCTTTTAACATGTAAGGAGTAGGACCCTCTCTTCTTTTAAGCCATCTAGCCATAGTACCTTAAGTCCATCATTAATGAATCTAGCAATTGTTGAACTATTTGTTACCTCCAAAGGTTTACAGTCAATTAAGTAGGGCTTTGATAGCTTCAAAGTCCATCTTGCCCACTATTAGATTAGCGATGAAACGGTCTGAAGCATCCGTCGTCTCATCAGCAGAAATCCATATAGATGAATTGCCTATGTCAATCCTGATTTTTTTTTCTAATACGTCAACGTAACAAAAATTCAAGTAATTCTTCCTGATAGTTGACTCGTCGGGAGTGTTGCGGTTGCAGTATTTGTGTAAGAAATGTTTAAATGCAGGTACCTGACGTTTGTTCCAGGGTATGTGCGCTGCAACCAACGCCATACACAGTTCTTTGTAAAATTCACTATTAGATGATATAGGCTGTCTCTGCAACTGTGTAATTAGTACCTGTTTCTGAAGAAACTCGTTGTTTATTTTTAATATGCAGATTGCTTCGTAGATGTTCAGTTTGAGATTTCATCTTACACCCTATACGTTTATCACAAGTTTGGCAGAGTACTGTTTTTCCATCAGTTATTGAAGCACTGTCAACTGAAATCCACGTTTTTAGCTTTGAAGACAACGAAGACGCAACCGGTGTCATGGCTAAATTAAATGCAACTGACTGTTAACGAAAATTAATGGAATCAACGTTTGAGAACAAGGAAGAAAAAATGTTCAAAACAAGTCATTGTCGGCATCGGACTCCAACAATTTAGCTTTGAATGCAGCGGAAATGTGTAGAGTTGACGACAATGCATGAGAAGCACAATAATACAAATTGCAATGGTTTCTTCTTTCTTGCTACGTAACGAAAATTTATAATAAATCAGAAAAAATATTAAAATTTGTAAAATTATGTACTGTGATGTGAAATATGTATTATAGCTTGAAATATGAAAAATATGTAAAATTTAGCTTTGAATGCAGCGGAAATGTGTAGAATTGACGACAATGCATGAGAAGCACAATAATACAAATTGCAATGGTTTCTTCTTTCTTGCTACGTAACGAAAATTTATAATAAATCAGAAAAAATATTAGAATTTGTAAAATTATGTACTGTGGTGTGAAATATGCATTATAGCTCGAAATATGAAAAATATATAATTTAAAATGTTGGAATAAGAGTCTTTACCGTTTAATTAATCAAAATTTTAGGTTTATATATATACACAGCAACAGAATATATTGCTACCGTTTAGTTCCGTAAAATCTATCTCTAATTGCGCAAAACTTCAAAGAAACCTGAATGCATTAAATAAATGGAGCAAAGACAATAATCTTCCTTTTAATATATCGAAATGCCAAGTTATGGTCTTCTCTAGGCTTAAAAAGAATATTGTTTTTGACTATAAAATAGATGGAGTTAACAGTTTAAGAAACATAGACTGTTTTAGAAGTTACTTTTAATAAGGATCTATCTTTTAATAAACACATTAACATAGTAATCAGTGCAGCGTATAGAAATGGGGTATTCATTATTCGTAACTCGGCCAACTTCAAAGATATTAGACTTTTTGTTTTATATAATTCATTTGTAAGATCCAGACTCGAATATGCTTCACTAGTATGGAGTCCTTATACCACCAAATTGATTAAACTTATCGAAGTCATTCAGTACAAATTTCTAAGGTATGTGTTTTTCAAAACTGTTCATTATTTTCCTAAGTTCATATCCTATAATTAATTGCTTCATTTATTCGCCTTTAGAAGTCTATCGCATAGGAGAAATAGTCAGTTATTGCTTTTCCTTTACAAATTACTTCATAATATGATTGATGACCCTAACCTAAGACAATTAATAGTTTTTACGTTCCAAAAGTTGCACCTAATAAATTTCGTAATATTTTTGTTCCTCAGAATGTTAATACTGATTCTTAGAAATATTCACCTATGCATAGAATGCAGTCATTATACAATTAAACATTGATATATTTAGTATGAAAATCAGAAATTTTGCTTTATCCTGTGATTATTTATTACCAAAAGTAGAGTGATTGAGTTACTGTACATGTGAACCAATGTCACCACTTTGTTTTTATTGTTATCACTTATTCTGTAATTAATTTTATGTTGATTTTGATACAGTTTGTTCATATTGCAACTTTATAGATAACATTGTAATTGGGAAAACTGTAATGTTCACATTCAATAAATAAATATGTATTTGCATAAAATCCGGGCTCTACTCATATGTTGTGAGTTAGACACCTCCTCACCTGGAAATGGATTTCTGAATACATGGTTGGACGCGCGCGCGCAAGTTCTTTGAAAACATTTTAGGACATATGGATATTTCTGTTGAAAGCTTGATATCGAATTTTTATGTAGAATGTAATACTTTCCCTACTTATACGCCATACCGAGCGGGATGGTTCGGTGGGGGGTATGTTTATGTCCTGGAAGTTCATGGGTTCGATTACCGCAGTCGGCCTTCCGGATCCATGAGTTTTTCCGGTGGTTCCACCTGGTCGCTAGGCGAATGATGTGAAGGTTCGTTATATTGCCGAATTTCTTCTTCCTCTATTTTACCCACATTCACACTTCACTTCATCCTTCATCCGCTTGTACCTTTCAGGGTTGACTCGCGTTGACTGATGTGTCGAGCGGTACTTCGTTTTTTTCTTCTTACATCCAGGAATTAAGCTAAAAGCGTGTTCCGTCTTCATTAAATTAGTCCCACCACTTCCTAGAGCATCTCTTTTCTCTAGACTTGTAACTGATCCGTGATAATCTTCTATTGTCCATTCTGCAGATGTTTTTTCCAGTGTTGTTTATTCTTAATTACTTGTTCATTTAACTCAAATATCTTTAGCTCTTATCGTGTACTGTCATTTGGTATTTTATCCCAACTTGTACAACCTTTCACCTTCCTTAAAAGTCGCATTTTACCAGCTTGTTTCTTTCTTTTACCTCTCTGATTTAATATACACAATTCACAATTCACTCCCGTACACTAGCACTGGCACAGTCATTGTCTTGTAGAACTTTAGTTTTGTATCTCTTGGTGTTTTGATTTGTTATCTTCTGTTTATTGTTCCACATGTTTTGGAATTTATTAATTTTGTTTTCTATATCATTATTCGCAGTAACACTTACCTCATATCCTAAATATTTACAATGGGAGATTTGCTCTAGGGATATTCTTTGAATACATGTCTTCGATCTGACAGGATATATGCCAAGGTGTTCCACTATTTTCGTTTTATTTGCAGGTACTTTTAAGTTATATTCTTTGCCTAATTGATATAATCTGTGCACTGATCGCTGCAGATCCTCTTCGCTATCTTGTACAATTAGAAT
This sequence comes from Mantis religiosa, assembly GCA_030765055.1. Lineage (NCBI taxonomy): Eukaryota > Metazoa > Arthropoda > Insecta > Mantodea > Mantidae > Mantis > Mantis religiosa. Next base: position 685,679 of record JAUKNK010000040.1, on the reverse strand, counting down.
TTATAACATCGGCATACAAGATATTCACATGGTTGTTCTTAAACGAATAAGGAGTATGAATAACTGACTATTTTTGTAGGGGAGCTACCAACACCTCGCACAACCCTCAAGCTGGAGGGCCAGGGTTTTCTATCAGAGTATCCGCCCCTTAGGAGGGTTGTCTTCACCATGATCAAGGAGTTTCTTCTACCCCACCAGAGCCTACTCTGCCGATTTTTGTAGTTTCTGTTAGGCCTTCACGACTACCGTAGCTTTCCTGATCACCCTAACGGGCAGTCTACTACTTCCTGTTTGCCCACTCCACAGGACGAGCACCTTAGAGGTTGAATTTGGAGCGGCTTCGGGCGTTAAATGGCAGGAAATTTGCGCTATGTAAACCTTCGTCCACAGGAGTGCAGACTCCGATTTCAAGACCTACTGAGAGGTGATTGCCTCCAGAGAGGTAACTTCCACGGAGGACCCTGCTCTCTGCTATTTCTGCTTAGGCCGCGGTGTCCAAGTCTCCATCCTTATACGTAGTAGAGAAAGAAAGTGTGGGATTTGTGTTGGGCAACATGGCGCTGGTGTGGGTTTCCTCCGGGTACTCCGGTTCCCCCCCCAATCATCCCACCAATTGCTCCATCATTCATCCCAGGCGTTGGGCCGACCCCGCAACCCTGATCTCATCTATCAGGTCAATGTGTTTCGGCTCCCTTGCTCTGAGGGAAACCAAGCGACTCCTAACCCCAGCATTGATGAGGAAGGTAGACATTAAAAAAATATTTTCTATTTGAGAGAAGTAAATTATGTCTAAGTATTCGAATATTCAGTCCAATAAGGAGGCATATTTCGTAGTTAGCTTAAAAACAAATAAATTGATGTAAATTTTGTGCTTTAACGAGACGTACATTTGTTGTGTAGTGACAAGTTGTCTTCCTTACGGTTTTCGCGTTAGGTATGCAAAATTCATATGGTCTAAGAGGCTATTCCCAGAAAATTGAGGGCATACTTTTCATTTCTCATGGAAAGAATCATCTTAAACATGTGCTATTTTGATCAAATGCGTTAGAATAATTTTTGTGAAAATTAAAAATTTCCTATGTAAAGGGTAGTTGAGAAGGGGTATTTTCTTGCAAATCTAGGGAAAGTAAAAATCATTGACAGGCATGACTAGTTGAACCACGTACTTTACGAATTATGGACAAACTCTGTAATGAAAATGAAATGTGTAGTGTTTAATGCCCACTTTTACTATATGCGGCACAGCAGGCGACAGCCCCATGGTCGTGTTGTCCACCACAAAACTCACTTTGCGGTCGCCTGGGATCGAACCCTGGGATTGAGGACTTTCCTCCTTTCACCAGAAATAGACATTCTATTCTAAACAACAATATCTTCAGTTCTTTACTGCACGTTTACACGTTTCATTGTTGACAAATTAACTTGCCAGAATTTGCTATAATAATGGTTAAAATAAGCTGGGTCTAAAAGACCCGAACAGCTTGAAGTACTATTTCTGTGAATGCCAAACCAAAGTTCCAAAAGGGTTCTTTGTCTATCAGAATACACCATAATGAAAGACACATAAAGCCAATGAAGGGAATTTATTTAAACCAAATTCTTTCAAAATTATAAACCATCAAAATTTATTGTAGGTCAAAATAGATCCATACACTTAAATCACAGTTAAATAGATTTGATTCGGTGGAGCTACACTTAAAGATAACTGAACCACTTAAATGACACCATGTTTCTTTTCTTTTTTTTAGGGGGGGGGGAAGCAAATCTACTAATTAAGAAAATACCATGTTTTGCATTATTTTATGTATAAAATAGTAATACACATTTTTTATAAAAATGATGGCTCACTAAAACTGTTTTAAAGTAGGAGATCGTTAAACTATGCCATTGCTGAAATAATTTTTTTAAATTGTTCTTTATTCATTCCATATATCTCATACTCATATGGTACACAAGTACCATGTAACTATAGATGTTATTTCCATGGCTACCAATGTCTAAACCATAAAAGTAATAGATGGATGACTAAGTTGACTAATAGAATTGCTTTTATATTAGGATCTCCAAGTTATTAAGGAAATTGATAGGGAAATTGACATAGCTCTACGTGAAAAAATTAAGAAGTTAAAAGTTAACAAAGCAATCGGTATGGATGATATACAAAGAACATTTTGGAAAGCCGGGTTGAAAGATGAAACTAAGTGAAAAATAATAAAACTGCTGAATAGAATATGAGAGACAAAAGAGAAACCCAAGAAGTGGAAAATAATATATGAAATAGGTGGATTAAAATAATTCAGCTGTGTGCATGGGATTGTCTACTTTCTATTTTAGGTAAGATCATTGCAAGCATTCTGGCTAATAGTTTACAAAATTGAGTAGAGTAGGAGAAGAAGTTATCAAAGTTCCAAGCAGAATTTAGAGTAAATAGAAGAACAGATAATATGTTCATAATTAATACAACTGTAGACAAATAGTCAAGTAAAAAAAAAAAGAGGAAGGGTGTGCATGGCATTTATTGATTTATAGAAGGTGTTTGATATATAAACAGAGAAACATTATGGATAAAATTAAAAAGCAAAGGGATAAATAATATATTTATCTAAATACTGCATATGATATATTAGGAGAATGAATTCTGTATAAAACTGCAAATAAAGTAATTGAATAAACACAGAGAAATGCAGAAGTAAGACGGGGATGTGAACTTAATTCAGTGTCATTGAAGCTTTATATTGATGAGACTTTAGAGGAGATCCAAATACCCCTCACCAGTTTCATTAATAAAGACATTCAGGGCTGCTTTTTGCAAATGACTTAATAATTGGGTATATTTGTTTTTGGAGGGATGAGAAGGGCATTCGAGGTGGTAAATAATTTTTGTAAAAAGGGAACTGAAGGTAAATGGAAAAGAAATTATAGATTATGTTTTTTGAAAATGAAAAGGAATTATGTAAGGATGTGAAATGGCAGATAAATGGAAGAGAAATAGAGATGATAAAGAAATTTGATTTTTTAGGGACGAGATTAAGTTCTAGTGGAAGTTGGAGTGAACAAGAAAAAATGACTTTAGCAAAAGGTAAAGCACCCATGAGTGTTATAAGATCATGTTTAAAAATTTACTGGGCATAATTGTTAAATGGCATGACAGAATTTAAACAGCCAGGTTTGAGGGCATTACATCAGAGGCTTTTGGAAAGAAGTAGAATTAAGACTAGAAGAAACTGACAGAAAAGACATTTTTGACAGTACAAGAAGAAAATATAGGTAAATGCAAATAATCTGCATCAGGGAAAAGTACCTAGAGATAAATTAGAGAGTGAAGAATTTGCATGGGTGAGAACAGGAGTCAGAAACTTGAAAGGCATAAATCATGACAAAGATACAGCAAAATGTTGAATTTGCAGTAAAATACATATGAATTTTCACTGTTTATTATTCTATAATCGAATAAAGCTCTGGAGAGAACAGGTATGGCAACAAAAATAGAGAAACTTGGATGAAGAAATATTATTCAGGAAGATTCTGACTGTAAAAAGGGGGAGGGGAGAGTAAAATCTGTAGGTAACTATTTGGTTAGGATCAAAGAGAAATGAGTAAGAATGATTAAGAGGAAACCAGAACTAAAAACAGAACATTAGATAAATAAATGAAACAAAAAAATAATTTAGCAAGCATGCATTGATACCATAAATTAATGTAGGCAAGCAACAGAATAAGATAATTTAAATAAGCAAGCTAGCTTGTTATTTCAAATGTGGTTTGTTATCAAACTCTATATAATATTGTTATTTAATTATAAAAGATGAGAAATATATACTTATTCCTTCATTTCGATATATTTTTGTGCCTGCAACACTCTCTTTATACATGATGTACTCACAGCAAACCTTTGTTAAAATAATTCATTACACCATTCAGCTTATCATTGTGTACTGTTGTTACCACTGTACTTTATTTCTTCATATTACTGTCCAATACATTCTACTCATCTCATAATGTTTGTTTTATAGATTGCCCACATTTATTTAATTCAAATTCATGGATAATTTATAGATATTTTTCGGTCCTTCATATTCAAATCGCATAAGTGTTACTTTAATATAATTGGACTAATGGTTGGTACAGAGAATACTTACTGTTCCTGCTTCCTTCACAGGATTCTCAATTTTGATTTGACAAACAGTTTATCAGAATTGTGTTGACCAGTGTCATTAAAGACCCTGCGTTAATTGTAAGATATCAAGTATGACACCAAATTTGGTTTAAATCCACTGTGTTGTCTTTTTGTTTATTATATTTATTGAATCTGATTATATTCATTTGATTCTTACAACATATATGTGTATTTTTTGTTATAAAATTATATTGTGTTTTTTCAAATTGGTAGCCCTAGCAGAAAGAAAACCCTTGTTGTGTAATATTCTTGGAAGTTTTTATAAATCTGTTATTATTGAGGGGAACACGATACTTAATCATGTAGTAAATTTTACACACAAAACTCACAATTAATTCTCATTGCATTTTCATAAGCACCGAATCAAATTATGTGTGGAAATTAATCATTCTTCCATACTGGCCGTGTGTGTGCTAAGATTTGGATAGATAGAGTCAGACTGAAAAATTCAAAGCCATAGACAGGATTTGATCCACAGATCTCCCAGTCTCCATCCATTTGCTCTTAACCATTGAGCTACCATGGCCAACATGCCAGCATGACATTAAATTCTCCAATTGACTCCTATTTTTCCATAAATGATGTATATATCATTGCATATAAGAACTGCTAGTGGTTTACTGGGAAAAATACCATCTCCAGCATGGAGACCTGGAGAATCATGGTTCAAATCCCGGCTATGGCATTGCATTTTTCAGTCTGACTCTACCTATACAAACTATGTGTGTTTTTGCATTTATTTGAACCTAACCATTTAACTATTACAGCCTTTCAGTAGAAATCATTGTACAAAGCTATGTTGAAAATATCCAGATTCCTTGCAATTTGACATCATAAAATTCCAAAACAAAATTAATACCATTATTTAAAAGATGTCAAAAATTATTTTGATGTATTTTAATTCATTGTGTTATTCTTACTGTATTTCTTAAGTGTATTATTTTCTTTTTCTTTTTAAACTTTCATGCTAATTACTATATAATTTGTGGAACAGATTATTTTTGCGTAATTTCAATTGATGCATTTGTGTTTATTGTGATAGGTATTAATTTAGCCCTTTATTGTTTACTAATTTATTACTTTTGTGTAAATTTGTATCCTAGGTACTCCTTATTTGTGGGAAATCACATCCTTGTCAATACAAGATTTTCACATCAATGAGGGTTAAAAATTAATCATTTTTCTTTGATGTAATCATTTTGCATTATACTTGAAAAGTGAGAATAGTCCTCAAATTGAGAATATTTGTTATAGGTACGATTGGAGAGTATTGGAGCAGAGGATATTGTAGATGGGAACCCTCGATTGATACTGGGTTTGATTTGGACCATAATCCTCAGATTTCAGATTCAGGAGATAGAAATTGATGTGGTGAGTGACAATCATTTAGAACTCAAATATATATTGAAATTTAACTGTGTTGGAACACCACGGTGAAGCAAAATAATTATTAAATTATAGACGAGTCATATTTATTACACATCAGCTTCACTTACATAAATATATGTTAAATAAGATACCTATTAACCCATATAAAATGTAGAATATAACATTCTTGTGTTTAAGCTCTTGAAATAGAATAGAAGAGTATTTTTCCAAAACCCACTTAGTCCTTTCTGGAAAATTTCATGAAAATGCAAAGAATATGTGAAGAAGCTCCTCTATGTGATACATGTATTTCAAATACCAGTATTTACTTCTGTCACATATTTTAATAATTTTAGAGCAATAATTAAGTAATACTTTACCTCTGACTTGTTATCTCTTAGTTGCCAGTCTAGCTCGTAAGTTAAATGTAAAATAAGGATGAAAAGGAATTTTATCAATATTTCTATTTACACCTAAAGGATTATTTGATCCTACCCTTGCATGTCGAGTGAGTTATGTCATTGTATTCTCCAGGATTTGGAGTAACTTTTTTGTTGCATAGATATCTGTTTCGTTTGCACAAGTTGATGGACTGAGCCAGCTCTTGCACGTCATGCCAAATTCACTGTATATGTAGATAAGGAATGTCTGTTTGTGAGATGCACAGTGTATTTAAATGATACAACACTCTAAGTGCAGTTAGTTGGTACATCAAACAAAAGTCACAAAAGTGGACTGAGTAATCTTTGGAATCCTACTGTTCAGTTATACCTCTACTAACTCCATTATTCATTCTTTCCAGGCTTGTAGGCTGTGGTCCAGTAGTTCTATACTCCAGCGTTTCGCTTGGATTCCAGAGCCTTATATCCACAGCTTAGACTCCCTGAGGATGTTGGATGCAGTTTTTGGTGAAACTTTGGAGGATAGAACTATTGGACCACGGTCCACATGGCCGGAAGGAATGAATAATGGAGTTAGCAATGCTAACTGTGAAAGCCTTAGTATTTATATACCTATACTGTAGTATTTAATGAGTGCTCTTGAGTCTGTGAAGGTTGATCTTCATAATCTGATTTCTACAATAAAAGGAAAATAAATAAATGTTCACAGGATGAGGAAAATGAAAGCAGTGAAAAGAAATCTGCCAAAGATGCATTGCTGCTATGGTGTCAACGTAAAACTAATGGTTATCCTGGAGTCAACATTCAAGACTTTACAGGTGTGTGATAACTGTTAAAACCTTCATTTGAACAGCCTGAATTCCACACAAGGAACAGGATACTTTTTTCTATACTCCAAAATGAATGGATATCTTAATATTAGCAATAATAATTTATATCATAATTGTTGAAATTAAAGCAAATATTATAATTTAAACTATACTAAATGTACTTGTTAGGGTTGTAGTACTCTTTGAAACAGAAGTGAAGTTTAAATATTTGTTTATTTGTACATTATTAAAGAATAGCTGAAGCAGCATCACTATAATCACTTGCATCCAGAATATATTTTGAAGTGGTTTCCCTTCATTTGTCACATACAGTACTTGATTTTATTCCTTGTGTTCCTCTTGTAACCGAAAAAGGGAATAGAGTAGCAAATAAGGTAAGTTGGGCATTTCAGCCATATTGAGGAATCATAAAATCAAACAGCATTTTGAACATGGACGATTCTGTAGCTTTCTTTATTGTATGTAATTAATCTTTTAAATATTTTGATTTGTGTTTGTAACAAAAGCACATTATTTCACTGATGAAAAGTTAACCTGATGTATACTGTTTATAAACAGTAGACTGTTTTGCTGTCTTATCTGGTGTAGCACTTTTTCCAAAAGGCAGGTCATTTCCCATACATTGAGACATTCTAAATTTTCTTACTTATGGTAGTGTTCCTTTAATTAGGCTGTGTACATAAAATTTTAATATAACTTAAATTTTACACATAAAGATGAACATAAATGTTATGTTCCAGGCTTATGGGCCATGGACTAGAAAGTTCAAGAACTTCTGGAACATCCCAATAGCCTGGAACATAACATTTATCTTCAAGACGCCGGCCATGAAAGCCTCAGCTTATATATTACACATAAACCTTTCTATTTATAGGGGTCGAAAATGCATAATATTCTATATAAGGCTTAAAAAGTGTAAAGAAATATTTGTACAGCTACTCATTGATAAATTGTAAAACCTGCATTTCCAGCTTCTAGGGAACCCACCTTCCTGCTTCTGAATATAATAATACAGCTCCCATCTAATGAACATGATAATGTTTTACATGAAACAAATAATGAGTGTCTAAAGTTATACCTGCCAATTTCTTGCTCTTTTCTGCAAACCTTAGATTTCCTTTGAATCCTTTACTGTGTATAGAAGGTTATGATACTCAAAATGGTAAAGCAGAATTCTGTATAAGTGGAAAAACTACTAATTCTCTTTTAGTATAAATCCAGTATTTACATTTTTCACTAGCTCTTCAACCATTCATTTTTCCTGTGAAATTTCTAATTATTTTATCTATCTTATAAATAACATTCAGCATGTATTTCAGTGTCACTTTATTGTACATTTAAACTTCAGTCCATTTTTGAGGTTTATATAGTAATTAGTATTGTCTATTAAATGCTATGCTTATAATATTTCAGGGTCGTGGAGAAGCGGACTAGGATTCAATGCACTGATTCATGCCCACCGTCCTGATCTTATAAACTTCAGTGCCTTGCAGCCATCTCGTCATATAGAAAACCTAAATAATGCTTTTGATGTTGCCAATAATGAGTTGGGGATACCAAGACTGCTAGATGCTGAAGGTGAGTGATGAATGCAGTTTGAACTCAATAAATTGGAATACACTGTTCAATTGAGAACAATGGTTTAATATTTTCTTACCAATTGCCACATAATTATGATAATAATGTATGGAAAGCATAAATATAACAACTGTGTTCTAAAGAGCATCATGTGAGTATGCAGCCGAAATCCAGTGACTGAATGAAGCATGGAAATCAGTGGAAGTGATAGATCAATATTTTGTAGGTTATTCATTGGTGTATCAAGAGTTTCTATAAATAGGTTTGTTGAATAGAATTTGGAAGTTTAATATTTGGAAATTAAAGAATAGTAACAGTTTTGAATTGTAACTATAGCATTTGAAAATTAAATGAAGAGGATATTATCTGACAGTGATATCTGAAGAGAGATAAAGAAAAAGTAATATAAAATATGAAAGCTGTTTAAGAAGTGGATAGGAAATCCTTATGCACTGAAAGAGACAGAATGACAGAAAAATTTTGGAAAGAAATTAAAATCAGATTAAATTGCATTGGAAAGCAAGACTTGTTGGTTTATCTTATAGTAAAGAATTTTTAGAAGAATGTAATAAATTAAATAATTTAGTCATATTTCAAAATAAATTATGTATTTAACTCTCTGTACTCTTGACTTCTCAAGTATTTAAGTTATAACCTTCATTTACAATACTTGTGTTGTATACTTTATTCTTTGAATAAATATTTGTTATGTTGGCAAGATGGAAATAACTCCTTCTCAATCTCTTCTTTTGTTTTCTGTGAAATATTTCCTTTAATATACTCATTTTACAAAAGCATAATGTTAATTTTGATAAACAAATTCTAGACCATGATTCGGGCTAACTACATACATAATGTGAAGTTGTAGTAAGAAATGACAGCAAACCTTATTTTACTTGGAAATGAAATTTTTGTTGGACAGTATTTAGTGATCATTATTTAAATTTGGGGAACTTTTTCAAAAGAAATTGTGAGCGTGCACATACTCACAAGTCAAAGGCAAACTCACCTGATGTTATTGATGCACTAAACTCTTGGTAATCCAGCTCTCCATGGCGCCCCCTCTCAGAAATCCGGTCCACATCTGGCCTCTTGTAGCTCACGTAATGTTAAAAGCAGAAATGACACGTAACAGTGTATCAACAATTTTATTGTTATTGCATACTATTGTTGCTTATGTTATTAAATATGTGGCTTTCTTTAGGGTTAAGTACATACAATGGCTTCTAAACAAAACAAGTTATGCAATACCTGAAACAAAACTCAAAATTTTGGATAAGCTGTAAAGCGTATGATAAACCATGCTGCCATTGCATATCATCATTTTGGCAACTAAACATTTGGGACGTTTCATAATGAATGATACTGTATGTGTACACCAAATGCATAAGTTTTGTATAAAAATTAATGTATCTTAGATTAATAAAGTACAATATATGGCCAAACATTATCAGATCAATAATCTGGCACTTCTTGTAATCCAGCACCCATATCTGCAAGGAATGGCCGGATTATCGAGAGTTTAGTGTATTATGTAATTTTGTTGTTGAAGACCTTTGTACACTGGTTGCACATATTGGCCCCTGTTTTGGTGTATTTAATTTTCCAATGTATAAATACAATTTTTTAAAGAGAAGAACAATTCATTGTATATAGAATAAAAAGAAATATTTCAGAAAGTCTTCATTAAAAAACTTGTAAGTGGAGAAAAATATATACTAGATTGACTCATTTGCCTAATTTTAGTAATTCATTGTATTTTCTGTATATTTGTGTTTTCAGATGTTGATCAGGCCCGTCCAGATGAGAAATCTATAATCACATATGTGGCATCATATTACCACACATTTGCAAGAATGAAGAATGAGATGAAGAGTGGGCGGCGCATAGCAAATGTAAGTTTCTTATTTTGATGACAGATTATTCAAATAGAAGCAAATATTTAACAGTAATCTAAAATTCAATAATTTATGTTTTCAGATTGTAGGCCAAATGATGGATGCAGATAAAATGAAAATGCACTATGAACGCTTGACCAGTGATCTGTTGGAGTGGATTAGGCTAAAAGTGATCGAACTGGAGGACAGAAATTTCCCCAATTCCTTGGAAGGAATCCAGAAGGAGCTGCTGCGATTTAAGCAGTATCGCACAGTTGAGAAACCTCCCAAGTTAGTAATTATGGTTTCAGGCTAATGTGGGCTTGTTTTAATAGTTATTGTGTTAGAAATATGTGAATTATACAGCATAAAAAGCATGGTGGTTTCATATTACTTCATGTAATATTTGTAAGAGACAACTCTTTGGCTCTCCCAATACAGATTATTCACAAACGAAGGTAATTTAAATCTTTACAATAATACCAATAAACAGGTGTGTAGTAACTTATTCAAACCTAATAATTTATAAATATATTGCAAACAATAGTATCATAAAACTTAATAATAGTGTATAAAACCTTAGCCTATAATGGCTAGTTCAAAGAATGATTAATTTCCATCAATTAACTTAAATAATAGTATCACAGTTGATTTTTGTTAGTTGTATGAAAAGAGACTGTATACTTTGGTTATTTTCGTGTCCAAGGAAAACCAAGCAGGATGGCTCAGGCAGTTTATCTGTGGCCTGCATTCAGGAAGTCCAGGTTCGATTCCTTTAGCCGACTTACCTGACCAAGGTTTTTTGTAGTGGTTTTCGCAGGTTGCCAGGTGAATGTGATTAGGTTAATGACATCCCCCGAATATCCTGTCCCTCCATATCATCCCCATTATCATTTCACATCTGATGGCCCATTATCATTTCACATCTGGTGGCCTCTTTCAGGGTAGAAGTGTCGTCGGTTGTCTCAGCGTTGCATGGCAGGATGATATGTACTTGGTAAAACTCCATCTTCGGATGGTACAGTCTCCGGTCTCTGAACCTGGTTTGGTGAGGTTGTTTCTGGACCACAGTAGGGTGGGATGTCAGCTGTTCTGGTCTTCCTGGGAGTTTCCAACTGGTAAAGTGTAGGGACCATGCTCTCTGCACTGTTGTGACTCCTTGGGACGGCCACCTTCTGTCTCCTCTCCCTCATCCTTCCTCCTGGGTGTGCCCCATTTGGGGACATAATTACATTAGACCAAGTTTGGACCACCTAGCCAAATCCCTTCCATTGCATAGTCCAGTCCAAGGGGGAAAAAATTTTAATGTTCTAAGTCTCAGTATTTAAATATAGAACAGCAAATAGTTTAGAAATGACTTTGGAAAAGTTATTAAGATAGGTAATAATAATTTTAAGTTATTTTCTGAATTTAAGCTTTTCCATAAAGTTTAGTAACAATAAAGAAGATATGTTGGTAATTTACAGAAAAAAAAAGAAGTATGCATTTTATGATATTTTAGTGAAAATTCTAAGGAGCAGAAAGATAAAGAACATTTTTCCATTCAAATTTGTTTGGGTTTAGTGGGATTCCTCTAAAAGTTTACTGAATTGAAGGTAAATAGTGGTGTTAATATTAAGCAATGTGTAAGCAGAAATTTAACATTCAATTTTTATGTATTTTGCATTTTGTAGTATTTATGCATTTGCAGTTTAGCATTTTATAGAATTTTTAAGAAAAACTCATAACTGATTATTAACAGGTAATACATGATGTTTATATAAAATTAAAATTGTATTTGTAAAATATTAATAGTAAAATAAAAATGCTTAAAGTAAATTGCACTTGTTTAAAATGAGGATAGATTAAAGTAACAAAGGAAAAAAAATAAAATTGATACAGGCGCAAGCATAACAAAGGGGGGGGGGGAGGAAATAGAGGAATTCAGTTTTTTAAGCATCTTACTTTTAGGTAAATGTTTTAAATTCATTTACTCGGCCAGCAGTGACAGAATTAAAAAGTTTACCCACTTTTGGAGGAAAACAATTCCTTTTTGTATTTTATTTCATGTTACACTTGAGCTAACATTCCATAAACTTCAGTTTGCGTTTTACATTTGCACTTGAAAAAGTCAATGAACTTCAATACATTTTGCATTTCAGTCTAATTTTCACATTTCGAGTCAATTTTACATTATTACATTTCCAAAACACATTAAATAATGACTTCAAGGTAGTGAAAAATGAAAATGCAAGAGAACAAGCCTTTATGAACATTTTGCCCTATATCACATTTGCGAAAAGTCACTACTCGTGCTGATGAAATATGAAACTGTATACACCCATTCATTCATCCTCTTCTTCCTCTGTCTTTCAGAGCTTTGTTTTAAAAATACTGTTGTTGATTGAATACATAATCTTTCTGTTATTGGAAAACTGAAGAATTTAATGATCTGTTATACTCGCTTGCGCTGTCCAATTTTCACTGTGAGGAAAAACAAACAGAAATAAGTTATATGTGTTTGGAGGAATTTAGTAACAGTGACGTCAAAATTAATCTCAGAAACTATTTGTAGTTGGTTTATTAATACTCGTCACTTACTTGTTTATATTTATGAGAGACTAGTTTCAGACATTTGCCTCCATTTTCAATCTCTTTCCAACTGGCATCTGTTGTTGTCTGTCCATGGAAAAAGAAGAATATTTCAAAGAACAAAAAACAATACTACACATAGCAGAGGAAAATGGATACAACAAAAGTTTGGTGTTGAAGAAAATTAGAAAAGCTAAACTAAAGAAAACCATTAAGGAAGCAACCACATTTACAAAAGAAAAAGAAAGCAACAGCATATTCAGTTCATTCACATATCACCCAAAAACATTTAATAAATTTAAAAAGATCTTCAAGGAACAAAATATCACCTTGGCACCTACCAATAGACACTCAATTTTAAAATTGCTAAATTCAAAAACAAAAGATGAAATCCCATCAGTTAACAGATCCGGAATATATCAGATAAGTTGTAAGAATTGTGAAAAATGCTACATAGGTCAAACTAAAAGAAATCTAAAAACCAGAGTCAAAGAGCACTTTAGAAACATCAGATTGAAACAAGAAGATAAGTCAGCAGTAGCATTTCACTTTTGGAATGAAAACCATGACACTGATCCAAATCCAAAATTATTAAAAGGAGTGATAAACCAAAATAAATTGACAACATGGGAGAACATATTCATATGGAAAAATAAGGATCGCATAATGAACTTTGAAATCCCACAGCAGATAATTTGACAAAGAAGTTCATAGTTCCACCACCAGAGAGAGAGAGAGAGCAGACAACAACAGATGCCAGTTGGAAAGAGATTGAAAATGGAGGCGAATGTCTTTGAAACTAGTCTCTCATAAATATAAACAAGTAAGTGACGAGTATTAATAAACCAACTACAAATAGTTTCTGAGAAATAAGGTATTTGCATGGACGGCAAAAATATAAAATAATTGTCAGATCTTAATCAGTATTGAATACTGCGAAGTAGAGTTATAGGATATTGATTAATGCAATATCCAATATGAAGTGTCTCATGATTAAAGGTGATGGCTCTTCTTTATGTTGTAAATGTAAATACTTAGATCAAAATGTAGTTATTTTTATTTTCTTGTGTCCGTCACATAAAATAAATATTGTTACAGATATAAGGAGCGCAGTGAAATAGAAGCCCTCTACTTTCATATAAACACTCAGCTGAAATCCTTGAATCAACCAGCATTTGCACCTCAAGATGGACAGCTGATACATGATCTGGAACGTGCTTGGGAAGGTTTAGAACATGCAGAACATCGACGTGAAGTGGCTCTCAGACAGGAACTACTGCGTCAAGAGAGATTGGAACAGCTTAACTACAAATTTGAGCGCAAGGTAATCATATCCATAACAATTTGCTACAGGCAAAAGTCACTTATTAAGCTTTTATATAGGGTATTAATTCCATGAAGCACCTTACAAGATTTTCTCTCTTTAGTCTGTGCATAGTTTTGAGTCCATAAGTTAGACTTTTATCTTTTCAGTTTATTCTTTTGAGTTTGATGATGTAATGTATGACATAACAGCCAGTGAAGGGCCAAGATTTATCGTTAAGACTCAGACCATACAGTCACACATGCATACCTAAAGGTGTCCAAATGCAATCATTCTGTCCGTATGGTCAACTGGAATATTGATTTTCATGATCTTCAGGTTGCTACAATAGTAGCTTCTCAAATTTTTACAACTAATAAATAATTAATAAATAAATAATTTTTGTTACTACATTTAATTACATTAAACATTTATACTTATAACAATTTTCCTTTATTGGAGTACTTTAAGTTTATCTTAGGGTACCATGCAGCCTAACACTGTGGTAATATTGTGTATGGAAAGCCTTTCCCATCCCTAGTTTCCATTGTTTCCAGTTTTCTTCCTTTTGCCTTGCATTCTGCCGTTTAGTTTCAAATTTATTTTTCTGCAATTTTATTCACTTTCCCTCTTTATCTGTTTATTTCATCTGCTTCACTCTTATTACTTAATTTTCGTTATACACTTGAATAATCTTCTGTACTTCAGTTTCACCATTTCAGCATAACATACTTCCATGTCTAGATTCTCACTTTGTCTTTCATCAGGTTTTCTCTATTTACCTGAATTTATCTTTCCCTTCTAAAGTTTATTACCTGATACTATGCAATTATTTCTAACTCTCTCTTCTACTAATTTTTATTTAATTTTTGTTTTCTTTACTAATTTCTTTATATTTTTAAACTTACCCTTACCTCTTCTTTAGTGCCTTTCTCTCTGGATCAAAGCTTACCATTATTCCTTTCATTGTCACTCATCACCTCTTTCCCTTACCTCTTTCATTACATCTTCTTCTCTTACTTGCTTGCCCTGTCACACAGTATATGGTTTCCAATTACTTTGTACCCCCAGGGGCCCACTGCGGTAGGTACGGGAATTGCCGAACACAGGATCCCGAGCCAAACTGACACCCTCGATGTGGGTTCCTCTTAGTAGTGAGGGGTAAGACAAAACACCCACCCACGTGTAGGCCATGCGTAGAGACCCATGCCAATGGAAAGGCTTGTCCTGGTGGTTGAGGGATGCACATCTGAGCTCGTTCCAGTCTTCTTCTGAATTCGGGGAGAGTACGCATTTCCAATACACTACTTTTGTTTCTGCTTTGCCTAAACGGGAGGTTAGGGACTAACCCACCCCTAATCAATCGGCCAGGACTAGGTACTGTACCGAACTCCAGGGTGAGTGGGATGGCGAACCTGCTATATCCCCTGTGTAGCCTTGTCATCCCAGTGGGATGATGACCCCTTGTTGGGCTCCGTGGTGGGTGGGGAGCACTGGGGAATGAAGCTTATTCTATTTATTATGGTAAATCTAAATCCAAATCCAAAATTTAATAAAAATTTTTAAAAATGTGGTAACAATGTAAAAGATGTAGTTGAGTGTGGTCCTCGCTACTTAGTAATTAAAAGAACAGAGGAACTCAGGAAGTTTCAACGGTTAATCCGTTTCTAATTCAGAAGGGTCTTGACAACATAGCTTGTTGCAGTAAAATCCTGTACGAAATCTAGGAATGGCACACTGCTGGTGGAAGGAACTACAGCATCCCAGGCAGCTAAGATACAGAGAGCCAACATGCTGGGAAGTTATCCTGTAAAAGTGGAGTTGCATAGGACACTGAATTCCTCGCACGGTGTTGTAAACACTAGTGCGTTGGATGGTATGTCCAACGAGGATATTCAGGAGAACCTTCAGGTACAAGGCGTTACAGCAGTCTATCGTGTGCAACGGAGAGAGCGAGGGGAAATGGTTCCTACTTGTAGCCTGTTCTTGAGCTTTGATCGGGTAGGTCTCCCTCAAAGGATAAAGGCAGGATATGAAGTAATAGAGGTTAGGCCATATATACCTAACCCTCTGAGATGCTACAAATGTCAGCGGTTTGGTCACACTAGTGAATTCTGTAAAGGTGTACCTACATGTGTCAGCTGTGGAGACGTCATGCATGAAAATGCATGTACATCACCTCCAGCATGCGTTAACTGTGGAGCGGTTCCCCTCCTTATGGGTTGGATTTATATCACACGATGCGGTGACATCTGAAGTAGGATTTGCCCCATCGTGAGGTCTACGCCCCACACGTGCAAAAGTTTCGCACTCCCTCAGTGTGGCGACGCGTGTAGAAGCCAAACCTTACCTTGATTTAGAAGTGATGAACTTCCGTCTGAAAGCCGTGAAGATGATGTTCTCAAAGATTTCTATAAATGCTCTCGCCGGCAGCTGCGGTGAGCAATGAGATGTGAAACTTCTCAGGCGTGGTATTGATACAAAAGGGATTTCACTTTTGGGCAACTATGGAATAAAATAATTAATACTGTTTCACTTTACTTGGAATTATATTTCACGACATCATTTTCTTCTATACATGCGACTTTTTCCACTGATGTATATAGCCCTTTACTATATATTAATTTTCTCCTTTGATTTATAAATGATGCAATGGTTTTTTACTTAAATTATTTATCATAGCGTCGCGTATTCAATGTATATTTTAAACGTTTACTAAACGTTCATAAATGATGAACTCAAATAACTTGTATTAGTTTCAAGAAGTCTTTTACCAAAAACTCGTCTACCCTCTTCGAGAGTTCAAGCCAGAAGAAAAAATTTAAGAATAAAATCATTGGTTCTTTTTTCTGTTTTGGTTGCTAAGTTACCGTAATACTTAATTCTGATTGGTCCTACGTCACAATTTGGGATTTTTATAAACTTAAGCATTTGTTGCATCATCTATATGGCCTGCTTGGTTATTAACTTATGTTGAATTACAGATGGCCATGTTTACTTAATATGTCCATATATGCAATATCAGCTATACTTAATTCTGATTGGTCCTACGTCACAATTTGGGATTTTAATAAACCTAAGCATTTGTTGCATCATCTATATGGCCTACTTGGTTATTAACCGCTTCGCCGATGGCCATTTAAACGCTTCAGTGGCCGGAAACGGATACCCAATAAACAGAACAGGACATTTAAATTGTTAAATGCTGTAAAAATGCATCATAAATACAATTCCGTATCTTCCGTATTTATTAAGTTATTTAAACGAAACAAAAACTGGTTTAAAGCTCATTAAAGGCAGTATAAATATACAGTAACAATAAAGTAGAGACTACATTAATAAATTGTTGAAATTTCACTACTTTGTTTCGCTGTAGCAAAAGCCATTCTTTGTGCCGAACGCGCCTAATATGTGAATCATTTTGTTTTGTGTATACGAGCCATAGTATGTATGTATAGCTACCCAAGCGTCTTCTCAGGTTCAAGTTTAGTTTATTTATGCTATGCCAAGCGATAATATGACGAGAATATGTTGCGTGACACACTCACACACTGGAATGAAAACTCTGTCAGCATCTGTTATTACAGTGTTTCTCAACCAAGGTTTCTAGTAGCCTTATGCAGCAGTTTTCGCTCTGTATTTCAGCTATTTATACTCTCTCTGTGTTCAGAGAGATTTCTTGTAGCTATCAAGAACTAAATGAACGGCACATTTGAAATTGTTAAATTTCAATGTTAACCATGGCTTATCCCGGTAATGTAGCAAATAAATTAGCTTGGGTATGATGTGTACAGGCTTCTGATATTACTGTAGAAAATCTGGAAGATTTGTTGTACGATTATGAAGGAGATCTTTAGGACATACGTAGCAGTGACGTGTACTGGTCTACAGCTGGCATGTTAGCTACTCCGTTTGGGGAAATGGCGGGTCAAATATGGGTGATACGGATCAGCTATTACCAGCTATCCCTCTTTACGGAAAACAGTTAAATGGTAAAAAAAAAGTAGTTTTATACCACTGGATGTAACTATGCACAGTTGTTTAGTAATTATCAGAGCTGTAAAAGACATTCATCTACCTGTACTTGCGCGTATAAAGAGCTCGTAACCTAATTGAGCATTATAATACTCAGAGGCCTCTTTATACTAGGGGGTAGCAAAATTCACCACATCATCCCTTATACTTGAGAAAAAACACTTTCCTAAAAGTATACCACCCACACCCAAAAACTTGTAACCATTTCGAAAATGTGTAGTGTGTTGCGAAAAAGAAGTTCGCAAGGAAACCAATATTATTTGGTGTGAATCTGCAGATGTGCCCTTGGGTGTTTATCCAGGTTTGGAGGTGTACAATTCAAAAAGAAACCTTTAAGGATACGTTTACATTCCTTATAGAACTAATTTAAATTGATTGTAAAACAGCAAGATTAAAATAATTGGCGTTAACTGAGCATTAAATGCATGTATGCGCAGGACGTCTATACACGTCCATATCGGTTTGGGGCACTTTAACTTGGACGTCATATGACGTCCATATCGGTGAAAGGGTTAACTTACGTTGAATTACAGATGGCCATGTTTACTTAATATGTCCATATATGCAATATCAGCTTCAACTGTAGCGGTGAACATCCATCAAGTTCACGAGAATGCCCCTGTTATATTGAAGAGTGAGCTATTAAGGGGATTCGGGTTAAAGAGAAGGTATCCTTTTCGGAAGCCCGGAAGCTTCTTCGTATCCACAAGCCCTCTGCAACCAGTTCCCATACCTACAGCTCTGTGGCAGCTACCCTGTCACTAAAACAGGAACCTGGTACTCAAACGTACGATATGAACGAGGCAAGTATATCAGAGAAAGTTCTAGTGTCTAGATCGCAACCAAAAGCATTGCCAACAGCACATGTAGCTCCGTCCACACCACCTAAGACTATTGCAAATAAGAACATCTCAGTTAAGTTGCCTGACAAACCATCTAGGTCTAGCAACAGGACCAAATTGCCCATAATGTACCAACCACCAGAAATAAAGTTCAAGACTCAGTATGATAGAACTGCCTTTCTGAAGGAAAGTGCAAAGCCTGCTCCCAAAAAGACCAAGGGAAAGAGAAGTCCAAGAGCATCTCTTCCGAGATCATCTTCGGAGTCATCATCTGGGGAGGACTCAGACCAGCGACAGTCATCTTCGTTGGTCGTAGTTTCTAACCGTTTCGAGCCTCTTGAACCGAAAGTTGCAGAAGGAAAATGGTCCTCTTCCATAGAAGATATGGAGCAGGAAATACCAGACCATGCTGCTACATCGGCAGCAAAGAAGAGGCAGGATAAACCTGCCGAAACCAGCCCAACACCCAAGAAAAAGGGCAACTTGATCCTACCATTGCTAAAATCTACATAATGTGCGTATTTATTTGACATCATATCCCATTACTATCGCCATGGCTATCCTACAATGGAACATATGTGGTTTAAGAGCACATCGACCAGAACTCGAACTTTTGCTCAATAAGCATGACCCCTTGTTGGTATGCTTACAAGAGACTAAGCTACGACCACAAGACAATTTTAAAATCAGGCGCTACACACCACTGCGATGTGATATTGAAACAGAAGAGGGCACTCCCGCTCATGGGGCACTATGATGCTCCTCAGGGATGACATATTTGTAGATCCGATACAGCTGTGACATCCAATCTGTAGCTGTAAGGATTAAGCTGCCATCAATTGAGTTTTGCATTTGCAATGTATACCTACCTCCATCTGATGACCTCTCGTTAACTGACCTTAAAGATCTGGTTTCCCAACTATCAACACCGTTTCTCATAGTGGGAGACTTGAATGCCCATCACCCACTTTGGGGCTCAAATTGGGCATGTTCGAGAGGCAACCTAATTGCAAAATTCATGGAGAGCAAAAACTTGGTTCTCCTGAACAATGGAGAGCCAATGTTTCTTTCAGACTCCTTTAACACCTATTCCCACATTGATTTGGCAGTTTGTTCATCCCAGTTAGCAGTTTCATTGCAATGGAATGTCATCTCTGATTTACATTCCACTGACTACTTTCCATGTCTTCTTAGTCTCTTAGCACAAGATTTGTCTCCCTCACATTTACCTAGCTGGCACTTTGATCGTGCCAACTGGAACCTTTACACCCAGTTGGCTGTTTTTAATTACAACGAGCACAATTCTGTGAATGATTTAGTTGATCTCACAGAGAAAATTCTTTCTGCTGCAGAACATCTATTGCATGTTCGACCACCCACCCCAGTCAATTTCCTCTCCCATTGTGGGCAAAGGACTGCCGGAATGCTATTCGTGCTCGTAGACGTGCTCTAAGGGTATTCCAACGACACCCTACCCTAAGTAACCTAACTGAGTACAAGAAAGCACGTGCAAAGTCTAGGCAAATCATTAAGGAACCATTTTGTATCATCTTTTAACAGATGTACACCTTCCACTGTTGTATGGGATAAGTTAAGGTGCGTGGCCAATAAATCAACCCACTTGCCAATCGCTGGTCTGAAAACATCTGCAGGAGTTGTTGATACGTTTGACGTGGCCAACACCTTCGGCTGTTCCTTCGCTCAAGTGTCTAGCTCAAATAATTATGCTCCTGAGTTCATCTTAATTAAGAATCAGGTAGAATCCCAAGGTTTCGTGTCTAGTTCCAGAAACCTTGAAGATTATAACTGCCTCTTCACCTTGGCAGAGTAAGGACACGCTCTTTCATCTTCGCGACTGTCAGCACCAGGACCGGACGGAATCCATGTTCAAATGTTACAACACCTCTCACCTGTAGGTAAGGCATTCCTGCTCGAGGTCTCTAACTGTGTTTGGGTTGATGTCACGTTTCCTGACAAGTGGCGAGAAGCCACCATTATAGCTATCTTGAAAGCTGGGAAGGACCGTCACCTCCCTTCTAGCTACCGTCCTATTTCCCTCACCAGCTGTGTCTGTAAGGTGATGGAATGCATGATAAATGGGCGTTTGGTATGGTGGCTGGAAATGCGCAACCTACTCAGTAACATCCAGTGCAGTTTTCGACGACGCCGTTCAACAATGGATCATCTTGTGTCCATGTTGACACAGATTATGAACGGATTTCTTAAAAACTGTCAAACCTTCGGAATATTTTTTGACCTTGAAAAGGCTTATGATACGTGCTGGCAGGCAGGGTTGCTATGCTCTCTGCACACCTGGAATATATGTTGACGCCTACCACTCTTCCTTCAGGAATTCTTGAAAGACCCCGTATTCCGAGTAAGGGTTGGCTCGGCTTTTTCAAATCTTTTTGTTCAAGAGAACAGTGTACCACAGGGATCAGTACTAAGCATTATGTTGTTTGCTATTGCGATGAATTCTATCTCGAAGTGTGTACCTCCGGGGGTCTCATCATGCCTGTTTGTAGACGACTATACATCTCAGCGCACACCGTTTTTAGAGCGTCGTCTACAGACCATCTTAAACAACCTTAAGAATTGGAGTTTAAAAAACGGCTTCCGATTCTTTGCTGAGAAAACAATCTGTGTTAACTTCTGGTGCCGTTAGAGTTGATTACCTCCAAGGTTCCGTTTAGGTGCACAACTACTACCGTTTGCAGATGAGATGAGGTTCCTTGGATTGATATTTGATAGAAAACTTAGTTGGTCATTGCATATAGCACAATTGAAAGCACGATGTGACTGATACTAAATGGAAAATGGTGGGCAGCAGATCACTCAGTACTATTGCGACTTTATCGCGCACTCATCCGTTCCAAATTAGATTATGGTAGTATCGTTTATGGCTCAGCACGACCATCTGTGCTGAAGAGATTAGACACAGTCCATAATTGTGGCATACGTATAGCAGTTGGTGCATTTCCAACAAGCCCTGTTATAAGTCTGTATGCTGAAGCTGCAGAACCTCCTCTGCAGCACAGATGCAACATGTTACTAGCAAATTATGGCTGTGGACTGAAATGCATGCCCACACATCCAACGTGTATGCTGTTCTTCAGTACCTTAATGGACGTGCGTTATAGAAACACTTCTCTTAAACCAAAGCCACCTGGTTTTCGATTCCCGGAGCTCCTTAGAAAGCTTGATACTGAAATGCCCAAGATGTATCCTAAGGGGGAGAGGACATACCCTGCTTGGTTGTGCAGAGCGTCCCACGTAGATCTTGGTATGACCAAATACGATAAATCTACCATGTCTATGTCTAGTATCTGCACATGTTTTTAAGAAATTTTATCGCGATATGAAGACCATTTTATAATTTATACTGATGGCTCCAAGAGCTCGAATGGTGTTGGTTGTGCTTACGTGTGTGGCAGCTGTACAGCTACCATCTTATTGTGCAGCATATCCAGGATGCCCTCCACGCTTAACACGCTTCCGGCGTTAGCGTGGTGTGTGCTTGGATCCCTGGTCACATAAGCTTGCGGGGGAATGAAATGGCGGAATCAGCAGCCATTCAGCCATGAAGCCCAGGGTTCAAATAACATCTGTGACATCGGAAGATTTTAGGACTTTAATGCGGAGAGCTGTGCAAACCTGCTGGCAGGAAGAGTGGTTTGCTCTCGGCAGCAATAAACTTAGATCTGTGAAAGAACTTCCGATTCCCTGGGTAACCTCCTGTTGTTCATCTCATTGTGAGGAGGTGAGTTTGGCTCAGTTACGCATTGGACACTGCTTTTTTACTCATAGTTTTTTATTTAGAAAGGAGCCTGCTCCACTGTGTCCGTTCTGCAACAAAGCGTTATCTGTCCGACACATGCTGCTAGTGTGTTTTTTGCCTAGCACACCTTAGGTCGTGTCTGTAGCTGCCGGTCAGCTTTGCAGAAATGCTAGCGGATGATGATAAAGTAGTGGAGAAGGTTTTTAAGTTGTTTTCTAGGTTAGATTTTAGAATTTGGCGATGAATATTTTTTGTAGTTTGCATTTATATTTCTTTTTATTTTATTTTTGTTTTGTTATGTAAATGTATTTTTGTAAGTTTATTTACACTTGTATATAGTTTTAGAACAATTTATATGTGGCTTTTGCCATGACTAATTTTTTCAAGGGCGCTGATAACCTCTGCAGTTGAGCGCCCTTATACATATATCAGAAAACAAAAAATTACTTTGTGGGAAAAAACTGGAGATAAAAAGGAACCATACTTACCCTTACCTCTTCTTTATAGCCTTTCTCTCTGGATCAAAGCTTAACATTATTCCTTTCATTATCACTCATCACCTCTTTCCCTTACCTCTTTCATTACATCTTCTCTCACTTGCTCGCCCTATCACACAGTATACGGTTTCCAATTACTTTGTGGGAGAAAACTGGAGGAAAAAAGGAACCATAATCCATTACTTGCCTAGTATGTGACTTTTGTTTTTTAAAAGTTTATGTTTCAAATATTATAATATTTATAAAGTTTAAAGCATGAAGTGACTTTTGAAATACTCCAATATCAAAGACAAATGAAGTTTAGTAACTAACTATAATTTATTGAAGTAAGATGGGATGCCTGTCTCATGAGAAATAATCTAACTCAATCGCAAGAGTCTTGAATGTGTCACAAGGAGAACTCCATGCAATTATTGCTTGGATTGTCAGTTTATGTAGAGAAGAGGCTTTGCTATCCAATGAAGTACTACAGAAACACAAGATATGGAGTAGAGTTTAAGGAAAAACTGGTTAACTTCCAATGGTATTTCATCCAATTGTGAAAGTGTCACTCATACTCTTGTCATCAGATTGTCATTGCCAGTACCTTTTGACATGGCAGCAATGTGACAAGAGACATGAAAGGGGCAAAATGTATCCCATTAAAAGAAACAAAGAAAAATAGAATAACTGTAATGTTAGCTGGTGTAGTAAATAGAAATTATTATTCTGAAGAAAAAAGACTATGCCCAAAGAAAACCTCCTTAAGGGTTTAGTGACACACTGCAAAGAAAAGGGCTGGATGACATCACTGATGGTTGACTGTCTGTCTGCTGTTTGGAATCAGATGCCTGGGGCACTACAGCAGAGGGAGTACGTTAGTTTTTGGTTGCTTTTAATGAACATCCAACTGCTGAAGTAAATGGTAAACTTGCTGCACAAAAGAAGACTTTGTTGTAATACCGAGAAGAATGACTTAAAAACTACAAGTGCTAGATTTAGCCATAAACAAGCTATTCAAGAACAACTTTAAAAAGTGCATCCAGTTTGACTCTGGAAGAAGATCATGCCCCTACACCATTTGGTAAGATTAAGAAGCCATCAGTCAGTCTTCTGTGTGAATGAATTCTTGCTTCATGGTTCTCCAAATGAACACGGTCCATCATCAAGCGATTCGCCTGCCTTGGTAGCGTGTCTGCCTCACGTTTAAGAGGTCCCTAGTTCAAATCTCGGTCAGGGTGAGTTATCTGGATACGGTTTTTCCGGGGTTTTCCCTTAACCTGAAAGACGAATGTTGGGTAACTCTAAGCTCTATGGATCCTGGGCTCATTGGAACATCATTTCACCCTTTCCATTCATTGTTCGATATGACTTAATGTTGGAGGATGTAAATTACAACAACAACAAAAATCAAGGGGTTCAAGAAACACTTCATATTGAGTGCCCTGAATGGCAGTGAGGATGAAGTACTATGGGAAGAGAATGAAGATAAATGTTGGGAGCGAGAGTGAGAGTGAAAGTGATGAAGTGAATACCAGTACCAATAGTGATGAGACTGAATAAGACAAAATATGGTTCCTGTATGTTAGGGGCCAATGTGTTGTGTCAAATGTTAGAGCAACTGTTTACGGCACAAAAGTCTTACATGTAAGTACAAGTAAATTTTGGGTAATTTTTGTTCTCTCAATCATTGTGTGACTTATTTTTGCACAAAATATATTTTCTATTTCTTCCTCGAAAGTTAGGAATGCAACTTCTACATGGTGGCGGCCTTTCATAGGGGCAACACAGTATTGGACAGTAAACGAATTAAGTGGACAAAATGAATTCTCAAATGAGGCTGACATCTATTGAATTTAAAGTCACTGATCAATTATTTTGTGAATGTAAGGAAAAACCCAGATAAAAATCCCTTTCCGAATAAGTTGTTTAACTGAAATTCAAATTTAGAACTTTTTATGTAGACAGCTATGCTATTCCAACTCTATAGGGGTGGCATTGTGATTTTTGTCTCAAAGAATACATTATATATTATGTATTTATATTTCTTTGTTATCGTAAATTCCTCTTTTGAAAAAATGCTAATACTCAATATTCCTGTCTGCATAAGCAACTCTGCAACCAATATCATGTTACTTGGTGCAAAAAACATGGAAAGTTTTTGTGGAATTCTGTACACTCTAGTGATAACATCTTTGTATGACTTTTGTATTACTCGTGTACTTTATTAGATAGGTGCAAAGAAATCAGTGGTGAGATCACTTAATACCTATCTAATAAAGTATATGAGTAAATTAAAGATAAGAGGCATAATAAGTAATCAGTATTATTAAAGCTGACACTTATCTACACAAGAACCACATGTTACAGTCTTACCACCTGGATCATATGAAAGAAGCCTGTACTTTTTTAATTTAAAAAATAAAATAAAAATGTTACAGGTGGGATGTTGTATTTATGGTATGTATTAACTGGCACAAGCATGGGATTTACTGGCACTTATAGATTCTATATTGTTTATCCATTGTCTGGATCTAATATCCAATGAAGACTGTGCTTTTGGACATACAGAGGAGTCCAATAATAAGTTATTTCATTATAATAAAAGTTGTGTTGCTTTTCATTGTTATTTGCTCATCATTAGTTAACTAAATAAGCATTTTGTTTGCTGGAACAAAAATGTATTACATCAAAATTTTCTTTCATACAGAGGGCTCTTCCCTTCAATATGGTGTCAGTTTGTGGAATGGTTACGTGAAGCAGGGTAAAAAAAAACGAGTGAATATACTGGTGAAAATAGTGAAAATGTGGTAAAGGAAAGAACTAGCTTAAAAATAGTTGAAAAAGTAAATAGTGAAAAAAAAAAAAAGGCAATGCAAATGGAGATCCTGAAACGGAAAGAAACTGAAATGAAATTATGGCGAGTAAAACAGGGTCACGTGAAGCCAAAGTGAGGGTTGCTTCAAGTCATTGTCAGCATGTTAAACAAAGACTTGAAAAGAGCACAGGAAGAAATCTTGTCACTGAAACAAGAAAATGAACAACTGAAAACGGAAGTAAAAAAACATCACCAGGATATAGAAACGTACACATTAGTTACGGGAAGAAAATCAAACAAAGCTGCAAGAAAAACTGAGCCACGTGGGTATGAAATCGAAACTGCAAACAGTTTCAGGGTTATAGGCTAGCAAAATGATGGAAGCCCTGAGAATTATAGAAATTGGTCGGAAAAGGAACCACAGTGCATCAACAAGGTAAATACAAAAATAAACAAGGTGATGGTATTTGGGGACTCAGTCCTAAAATTTGCCGGGGAAACGTGTAGAAAAGCCGTATGAGGTCTGCTGCTATCCAGGAATTCGTGCAAACCTAAAGGACATAAAACCAGATGTTGTGGCCATACACATGGGCACAAATAACATAAGAAGAGGGGTAATAGCAGAAGAAATTATGGGCGACACCATGGATATAGTTGACCAAATAAGAGCCGAAATGCCGAAAACAAAAATTGTGATAAGTGGAATACTGTGTAGAAGAGATGTAACGAAACAAAAAGTGAGAAGAATAAATGAAGAGTTGAACTGGCTGGGTCTAACACGAAAATGCATGATGCTAGACAGAAATTGGCGAATAGGGGAGGAGGATAAAGCAAGGGATGGTGTACACCTAAATAGAAGAGGAGCTGCGAAACTCAGAAAGTTTCTGTATGATGCAATCAACAGGTGCCAGGGAAACTTGTAAAGCAGATGGTGGATGCAGTATCAGTGGAAAAACAAATCTCCAGGAAACCTAAACACAGTGAAAAATTAACTAACATAGGGAAGCTACCATCAAGGGGAGATACAGAAAAAAATAACTGAAATACAAACACATGCAGGTGAGGTAAGGGATTGTATAAATCTGTGCTTAGAAGCCATCGAGGAGTAAACAGGGGGGCAGGATAATCCAAACTTAAAAAATAAAAAAATATCTTAGTATTTTTCATCAAAATATTCAGTACATCGCAAACAAAAGAGCAACAATTGAGCAACTGATCCTTGATTTACAGCCAAATATTATAGTATTTTCAGAACATGGGTTAAAAGATAGTGAAATGAATGCAAACTGCTATGAAAGTTACGTCCTAGCCACTAGTTACTGCAGAGAAACTCATAAGAGCAGGGGAGGGGGGAGGTAGTAATATATACTCAGAAAAGTACAAAATTTAACAAAGTTGACTGTAACAAATACTGTGAGGAAATGTGTTGTGAACTGTCAGCAATTGAAATGATTCTAAAAACAACAAAACTTATCATACTAGGTGTTTACAGTTCTCTAAGAGCCGACAAAATTTTTTTTTTTTTACAAAAACTTGAAATCTGCCTAAGTAACGTTACAAAAAAATAATAAAATTGTTGTAATAGGAGACTTTAATATAGACATCTTAACAGAAAGTAAAAAGAAAACATCACTGTTAGAGCTAATGGAAAGGTGTAGTTTGAATTTAATAGAATCAGGACCAACTAGAGTTACACAACATACATCCACTTACATTGACCACATATATACTAACCTAAAAAGGGAAGACTTAAACATATCACTAACAAATAGAGGTATCAGTGACCATTTTGGACAATTAATAGAAAGTAAAACCTTAAAATTCAAACAATTGAGCAAAGTAAAAAGAATTCTAAATAAAGATACATTAACAATATTAAAAAAAGAACCTTAAACTAGCAGCATTTAGAAATGTACATGAAGCTAAAAAAATAGATGAAAATTTTTAAATCTTTATGAATACTTTAACAATGTGTTTAGAGCAGTCAGCACCATTATGCAAGGTTGTATGTGACAAGCATAAACATACAAATTGGTCTACCAAAGGGATAGACAAATCAATGTTAAGAATGAAATTCTTAAATAGTTTAAAAGCTTTCAAACTAAATGAAAAATCTTACAGATATATAGATAATTATAGAAATATCTTAAATACACTAATTAATGAAGCAAAAAAGCTTCACAACAAAAGACTTCTACAAAATGCCGAAAATAAAATTAAAAAGACGTGAAGTATTATTAAATCTGTTCATAAAGAAAGCATATCAAAATGGGTTGAAAATTTACAAATTGTAAAAAAATAACTGTCAGATCCTGGACCCAATAAGTGTAAGTAATGAGTTTAATGACTATTATATAAATATCATATCCAGTATGGGAATTAAGAAAATAAATGACCAAACAACAAATGAAGGAAGTATATGTAACTCCATGGTAGTGAGAGAAATAACAAATGAGCAGGTCATCAAACAGATAAATATACAAAAATGTAAAAAATTTAGTGGGTTAGATGAATACTCTAATCAAATGATAAAATATTGTAAATATGAAATTGTAGACACCTTTACTCACATAATAAATGAAAGTTTCAACCAAGGCACATTCCCAAGTAAACTAAAGCAAATAGTAGTTAGACCAATATACAAAAAGAAAGGCTCCAAACAACTACTGGAAAACTATTGTTCTATATCGCTCTGCTCAGTATTTTCAAAAATCATGGAAGGCCTTTTCCTAGAACAATTACAAAGTTTTTGCAATAAATTTAATATCTACTCAGAAAATCAGTTCGGTTTTCAAAAAATGAAATCTACAATGCATGCAATTAGCAAAGGAAATGATACAATCGTTCGTGCATTAGATAAAAAGGAGATAGTGGTAGCAATCTTTGTTGACTTCTCCAAAGCTTTCGATTGTGTTAACATTAAAAATCTGGTCTCAAAATTAGAAAACTATGGGATAAGAGGCACCCCATTAGAATGGATAAGTTCATACCTCCACAACAGACAGCAATGCGTAGAGATAATATATAACATAGAAGGAAACTTGAAAAAAATTAAATCAATGTTTAAACCTATAACACATGGAGTCCTGCAGGGGTCTAAATTGGAGCCATATCTATTTATACTGTACATAAATTACTTGTTCAAAAAAATACAGGATGCAGGAGGATTAGCTATTAATTATGCAGATGATACTACCATAGTGGTAACAGGAAAAACAGCAGCAGAGGTCCAAAATAAAGCAAACAGATTATTAGAGGTAGTTAGGATATATTTATCAGAGCTAGGAATGTTACTAAACACAAATAAAACTGAATGGATGCAAATTGGAGTAAATAATAAAATGCAGACAAACATAACTTTAGCAATCCAAAATGAGCAAATTCAACAAGTAATGCAAACAAACTTTTTAGGACTAGTTACTGATAGTAATTTAAAATGGATAAACATACTGAAAAAATTTACAACAAAATAAATAAGGACATATATGTGTTAAAGCAAGTAATACAAATCATGGCTGAGAGTAGTGTCCTGAGATTATATTACGCTTTTATACACTCTCATCTAAATTATGAGATTATCTTATGGGAAGCAGCAGGAAAGAAATAGCGGCTAAGAATATTTAGGTTACAGAAAGGAGCAATAAGATTAATTAAAAAAATTCCAAGAAGAAACTCATGCAAAAGTAGTTTTAAAAATCTCGGAATACTTTCACTACCCTGCTTATATAAATTTCTCAAGTATATAGTAAGAATGCACAAAGAGGAAAAGAATACTAATATTCACAGGCATAACACAAGAACAAAACTGAACTATTTTAGAAACAGACTAAGAGGCACGCTAGGTAACAAGTGTATTGAAAACAATGCAAAAGATTTATACAATCATTTACCTCACCTCATCAAGGAAATAAATTCAGAGTTGAAGAAAATTGAGGCAATTAAGACATACCTGTTAAAAAATGCCTTCTATTCAGCTGAAGAGTATAAAATATCACATGTCAATAATAGTCATGCAATATAAAATATTTATAGTACTAATGTATGTAAATTATTGTACAGCTCGTATTTATGTTTAATGTATTTCTGACGAAGCCTTGTAACATTTTTTGCAAATGGTGAATAAAATCTGAATCTGAATCTGCAGACTCAGATATTTCCATAAAGATGACAACAGGTAGTTAGTAATTCAATTTGCAATTGCAATCAAGGGAAACACTTAAATGATCACTAATGGAATGCATTGTGTGAGACAGAGCTCTTAAATATCTACCTTGCTGCTTGTAACAATGTATGTGTAAATGATTTTCTTATTTAATATCATATCTGTAAAACATAAGTTTTGTTGCTGTGTTCATTGTTAGCCAGTATAGGTCAGTTAAATAAACTCAACATTTAAATGATTTTAAATATTTGGTAAAAAATGTTAACACTAAAAGCAAACTGTAACATTTTTAAATGAAAGTTGAGCACACCAGATAGTAATATATCACCCGAGTATTTAGAATTTTGGTTTATGAGTGTGCTAGCTATCAGAATTTTTCTTAAGTTTTAAACTAAAAATCATAAAAAGTGCTGAAAATGTCCAGTTAAAATGAGATAACTGACACCAAAGGAAAATGTTGACAAATCAAAATTGTTAATATTACAAATGTTAATTGTTACAGAGTGTTTTACGAGAAGGCTACCTGAAGGAGATGATCCAGGTATTATCAGATCCCAGATATGGCAGCAATTTAGCACAGGTGGATGCAACTGTGAAAAAGCATGAAGCTATAAGTGCTGATATTCTGGCTAGGGTATGTAATCGTTGGAAATTGTCATTGTCTTCTATCTTCTGTTGCCTACTAATGCTTATGATGCTGTAATTATTACTTATCTTTGCTGCAGGAAGAGCGATTTCATGATTTGACAAACATGTCGGAGGAACTAGTTCGAGAAAACTACCATGGAAAGGAGCGTGTAACACGGCGGGAAAGTGAAGTCTTGGCAAGGTGGCAGGAACTACTAGAGCTATTGGACAAACACAAGACTAACCTTACATTACTCTGTGGGCTAATGGCAATGCTGCGTGAAATAGATACTGTCATGTCTACCATCACTGAATTACATGTAAGTTAGTAAAGTTAACAATACGATACTTGCCAACTTTTATAGTTTGTTCATAAAATGTATCAAATGTATGGGAATGGAGGCCTTTTTATTACTTTATGACAAACAATGTATTTTTGCAGTGGTACTGACAAATGCAACTTGTTATAGAGTTTCACTACAGATATAATAAAGCATTAGTTTCTGCTGATTTATATTGCAAGCTAAGATTAGTGACTGAAGGAACAGTGCTAGATAGTGCTTTTCAGTGCAGTGACAAGCCAGAGTTTATCTGTGTGTCTATCCTTCATCATATCATAGTAGTTCTTCACTTGGCTGCAGCAAATTGCAAAGCATGTAAATTTAAAACTTTTACGCACACTTCTGGTAGCCAGTAGTAAATGGACACAAACCTTTAGTAATGAATGATATAAATTCTAAAGTCTTCTTCCTCACATAAATTACCTTACTTGCACTTTTTAGCTGCAAAGTTTCTCTTTTTTGTTACAGTTATTAGGTACATAATATCTATAAATGTGTGTATAGCCTAGAAAGTGGTGTTCTTTGCTTTAACATGTGTTAATTGTGGCACTAGGAAGAATTCCTTATTGCAAAATCAATAATTTGGATTAGAGCAAATTTTATTGCTTTAATTCTCAGGAGGTTGGCAAGTGCGCAATTCAAACATTTGCAAGAGAGATAGTAGTTAAATTAAAAGTATAATTTGCTTAAATACAATATTTATTTGCTTCACAAATGTAAATATTTAATATTGTGCTTTCATATTTTAATTTTATTTTGCATATAGGGCAATTTCCAGTCTGAAGACGTAGGACCACATTTGCTTGCAGTAGAAGACCTTTTGCAGAAACATAGTCTAGCAGAGCTTCAGGTAACATCACTTGGAGAAACGCAAAGAAGATTGGGCAGACAGGCACAACAGTATATAAGCAGTGGTCATCGTGAGGCTCCATTGTTGCAAGCTCGTCTTAATCAACTCAACTCTGCATATGATAGGTACAGAATTATTTAAAAGCATTCTGGAAAATTGCTCTTTGAGTTGATTGCAAAAGCTATCAAATTTAGTACAAAATCATTTTACTCACTGTCTAAAATGAATTTGGGAGAGTATAATATTTTAAACTACAGAACATTCTTTCAGCATTTGCTTCATGTTATGACAATATTTTAAATTAGAATGGTATTAGTATAGAATGGGACTATACACAAAGAAGCACTCAATTATAATTAAAACTTAACAAAATTCAGTTGCACACACTCTTGTGGTCCTTAACCCTTTCACCGATATGGACGTCATATGACGTCCAAGTTAAAATGCCCCAAACCGATATGGACGTATATAGATGTCCTGCGCATACATGCATTTAATGCTCATTTAACGCTTATTATTTTAATCTTGCTGTTTTACAATAAATTTAAATTAGTTCTATAAGGAATGTAAACGTATCCTTAAAGGTTTCTTTTTGAATTGTACACCTCCAAACCTGGATAAACACCCAAGGGCATATATGCAGATTCACACCAAATAATATTGGTTTCCTTGCGAACTTCTTTTTCGCAACACACTACACATTTTCGAAATGGTTACAAGTTTTTTGGGTGTGGGTGGTATACTTTTAGAAAGTGTTTTCTCTCAAGTATGAGGGATGATGTGGTGAATTTTGCTACCCCCTAGTATAAAGAGGCCTCTGAGTATTATAATACTCAATTAGGTTACGAGCTCTTTATACGCGCAAGTACAGGTAGATGAATGTCTTTTACAGCTCTGAAAATTACTAAACAACTGTGCATAGCTACATCCAGTGGTATAAAAATACTTTTTTTTAACCATTTAACTGTTTTCCGTAAAGAGGGATAGCTAGTAATAGCTGATCCGCATCACCCATATTTGACCCGCCATTTCCCGAAACAATGGAGTAGCTAACATGCCAGCTGTAGACCAGTACACGTCACTGCTACGTACGTCCTAAAGATCTCCTTCATAATCGTACAACAAATCTTCCAGATTTTCTACAGTATTATCAGAAGCCTGTACACATCATACCCAAGCTAATTTATTTGCTACATTACCGGGATAAGCCATGGTTAACATTGAAATTTAAGAATTTCAAATGTGCCATACATTTAGCTCTTGATAGCTACAAGAAATCACTCTGAACACAGAGAGAGTATAAATAACTGAAATACAGAGCGAAAACTGCTGCATAAGGCTACTAGAAACCTTGGTTGAGAAACACTGTAATAACAGATGCTGACAGTTTTCATTCCAGTGTGTGAGTGTGTGACGCAACATATTCTCATCATATTATCGCTTGGTATAGCGTAAATAAACTAAACTTGAACCTGAGAAGTCGCCTGCGTAGCTAAACATACATACTATGGCTCGTATACACACAAAACAAAATGATTCACATATTAGGCGCATACGGCACAAAGAATGGCTTTTACTACAGTGAAACAAAGTAGTGAAATTTCAACAATTTATTAATGTAGTCTCTACTTTATTGTTACTGTAGATTTATACTGCCTTTAATGAGTTTTAAACCAGTTTTTGTTTCGTTTAAATAACTTAATAAATACGGAAGATACGGAATTGTATGTATGATGCATTTTTATAGCATTTAACAATTTAAATGTCCTGTTCTGTTTATTGGGTATCCGTTTCCGGCCCCTGAAGGGTTTAAATGGCCATCGGCGAAGCGGTTAAAACATGTTTTATGGAGCATTAATGTGTGTGCAACTTAATTTTATACTTTTAATTCCAAGGTTGTGAATATTGCACAAGTTCTTAGTATAGTATCATTTGTATTTTTTCATTAAGTGAGAAGTGAGTTGACTGCTCCTTTGTTCTGCATCTTGCTTCAATTATAATGGATAAAATGTTCCTGGAGTTAATCCTTATAGTCTCTTGATTTCCCCATGCTTACAATGACATAATGTTTTATTTTTGGAGCACATTTAAAATGGGTAGGAATACAAGGACATTGATGTGGTTAAATGCAGGTGTTGGTAGAATCAGTAAATTTGTTTTTATTATTAAATTATCCCTTTGCAGACTGTTTCATGCATTAGCCCAGTAACAGTGAAATATTAGCTAATACATGCTACTGAACCATCAGTCAAAATCTAAGAAGAATTATCTGCTATGCGTACACTTTGCCTTGAGCTCTTAGATGGTGTTCTAGTTGAAGGTGGTAGCAAGACTTTTTATGTCATTTATGCCCGATTTCACCAACAGATGTTAAGACTTAACACGGGTTTAACAATAGTTATAACAAAAATTGCATTTTGCCAACAAGTGTTAGCTTAACACTCGTGTTAAATCTCTTGTTAAACTAACAAGTCAAATTTCTGATGTTAAGTGCTTAACAATTGTAAACAGTCAAGATGGCCGGCGTGAACTCAGCTGTTGTTGTCGATTTGCTATATTTAAGACTGTCTAAATGACATTCGTAATAGAGTACGGCCTATGAGGAGAAATTATTTTGAGGAACTATCAGAAGAAAATTTTCTACAGAGGTATAGACTGTCCAAACAAGTTGCTATGAAAATTACTGCGGAAGTACAAGAGAGGTTAGAACATGCATCAAAAGGAATATGCCGATCTCGCCTTTGCTTCAAGTATTAAGAATTTTGCGATTTTATAATTCATTGAATTATGTGGATAATACACTACCACCCGTCTTGAAACGTTCAAGTCACTCGTCACTTGTCCTTCTTCACTCCTGGTTTTAAATTTACGTAATACTGAGTTAGAACATGCATGGAAAGAAATATGTTGATCTCGCCTTTGCATCAAGTATTAATAATTTTGTGATTTTATAACTAATTGAATTATGTGGATAATACACTACCACCCGTCTTGAAACGTTCAAGTCACTCATCATTTGTCCTTTGCTCCTCGTTTTAAATTTATGTAATACTGAGTTAGAACATGCATCAAAAGGAATATGCCGATCTTGCCTTTGCTTCAAGTATTAATAACTTTGCGATTTTATAATTCACTGAATTATGTGGATAATACACTGTCCATCTTCCATCTTGAAACGTTCAAGTCACTCATCACTTGTACTTCTTCGCACCTCGTTTTAAATTTACGTAATACGTTTCATGTTTCTAGTGATGACACATGCATTTGAATTAAATCTGTTTCCAATTTTTCCCCTCGTGACATCTTTCTCTTTTACATTCACCGCATCCGTCCTATTTATTACGATATCCTTGTACTTCGTCACCAATTCAATTAACAATTCTTTCTCCATCGATGAGAAATTTGTTTCACGGCTTTTGTTTACGATTTTGTTTATCTGCCATTTTTTAGCTGTATGCAGACTGTGGCGCAGACGAAAATGGAAACAAAAGCATATCGCAGTACGTTCAGAAAATAATACAACTCATCCATAGCCTTCTATAGCTGTAATATTTACAAGTTTCTTGGCGTTAACACATGCTTGTTAACATTTTCAGAAAACAGGTTGGTGAAATGCAAGAAGTTTAACAGCTTTGTTAGCGCTGTTACAATTGTTACGTTACATTTGTTAACGTCAATTTTAGCATCTGTTGGTGAAATCGGGCATTACAGTCATACTTGTAAGTTATATTGTAAAAGGCTGTGAATTATAGTTCCCACAATTGTTTTTCTCAAGTTAGCTAACAGCTAAAGTAAAAGGCTAAACACATGGCTCATTATTTTACTATTTACTACATGGCAGACTGTTGAAGCACATGGACCTTCAATGACGCAGTACTGCATTTGCTTGTTATCTCTTTACTAGAAGAGCGAAATATTAGTAACCTGGTGTACAGTAAGTGACGAAACACAAATTGGCCATTTGGGAGCCATGCGTCTGATATGAAAGGTTAGCCAATTATTTATTATATGCAAATGTAAATTATCGTTGCATCTGCCCATTCATTACTGGACACAAAGGGATTTTGATTCCCTCTTCTTTCTGCTTATCACAATATTCAATCATGTTATACATAATTTCTCGCGCCTGCTGTTTGTGACACATTGCTGTCCAGAAGACATGATTGCCCCTGAACAGTGTGCACATACACTGTCTCGGCATATATGTATGATAAAACAGTTACATTGTTATACATATTTTTTATGCACTTCCACGCTTTGCCATGTGGTACAGGAGTTTGTATTGTTAATACTGAATCTACTTCAGGCAGTTGGTATTTAAACTTACTGTTTAAGTTGATTAAACAGAAAAGTAAAACACAAAGTAAACCTTTATGATAATGCAGAAGAACAGCAACAAAGGTAACATGATAAAATAAAATCCATGAATGGTAATACTGCAGTATGGGCAACAGTGTTCAGTAGTTACTTTGGCAGAGCACAGGCCTTCTTGACTTGCTATTCATAGCACTAGATTCCAGAAGTATGCAAGTAATATGGTCAATCTTTGTTTTCATTTATGCATCATTGTACTCATGCCATTCATTACAATAAGTCCAGTACAGTGATTGCCAGTAATAAGTTATATTCTGGTATGGCTCAATAGGTTAGGGTTATACCAGTTGGAATTTAGGTTTAGCCAATGGGCCCCCAGCCTTGCATTCCCTTTGATAGTATATCATTAGGAGACACACTGAGGAGTGTTTTCATTGCTGCTGAAGGGGTGCTTTCCATTGTCTCTGTTATACTTAGGCAAGCCAGTCTTTAAACACTACAAACTTTATTTGCTACCTATTTTTTATTTACCTTTGACTGCCATAGCACTGACAGGTAATTATGGGTCTCAACACAGCTTTGTGTATCCAAAATATCATCTTTGATTTCAGTCCCCATGATTTACCAAAGGTTCATCTGGCTACTATCAGAATATAATCTAAAGTTTCCATCATACATTTTTTATTTTCAGGCAAATTATATATTGCTATTTCAATGTCCATGATATAGTTTTCAATGTTTTTTGTAATCTACACACGTTTTTAGGCCTTTGTTTAGAAAATTTATTTCTTGTTCGGTGAAGTTGCATATGGATAGATTTGTTACATTGTTAGGTTTTTGACTTGAGAGTAATAAATCTTGTTTGTTATGTGGATTTGGTCCTTGCTTCTTTTGAAGATTGATGAATTTTTGTTTCTAGATGGCTGTTTTCTTACACATTTTCAAATTAAGAATTGACAACATATTGTTTTCTAAGTTAGACCAGGTAAAAGTTAGATAAAATAGATATTCATATCTCTTTTAAAAGACAAAATCAATTTAAGTTTATTAGTTATTAGAAATGATTTGGATTTTTATTACTTTTACTTTATATTTGCCAAAACTAGTTTTAGGAGCATTTGCTCCCATCCTCAGCTGGAGACTGATGAGTGAATGTTGATAATGAACTATTTAAAACTTCAGTTTCCCTAACTTTATCATTTATGTATTTAATATAAGTTAATTTTGGTTTACCTCCATGATTAAGTAGTCAGCATTAGAGCTTCACATCTAGGAAGTACCAGGTTTGATGTCTGCTTGAGACCGCAGAATTTTTCTTTAATTAGTATCTTTACTTCACTCAGTAAAGTCTAGAAGTATGTGTGTGTCATGGAAGAAATGATTAAATCCAATGTTAAATACTACAGCTCCGAAAGAATTTCCCAAGTTGGGGGTCACAATATAACCATAGAATTTAAAGAGAAAAGAAAGGAAGGGGAAAATAAAGCTTAGATATGTAGAACTTTATTTTGATTACCTACTTAAAGTTGCCACTCCATTTTCTTTTCATTCTTATATTGAGAAAATTTTACCGTTTAGATCTTTCCATTGTGATTTAAAGGCAAGCCACAGGAAACATTGTTGCTAAACTTGTAAAAATCCAGCCTGGTACATTAAAGGAAGCAATGCAGGTGAATAGGTTAATGGTAAGATGCTTTTGCCTTCAGCAATGTTTAAACACTATAGTTATATTTAACATGCTGAATATAACTAACAGCCCTTTTCTTGAAACTTTAGCTTAGTAGAAAGCAGTAAGGCAAGGCGTGCAAGACTGGAAGATGCAAGAAACTTCTTCCAGTTCATTCAGGACCATGAAGAGGAAGAATCCTGGCTGGTAGAAAAGCAGCGAATCTGCAAAGCAGGCATTTCAGCAAAGGATCTTCGTGCTGTGCTAAGTCTACAACAAAAGCATAAGGTTGCTCTAATATCCTAGATTTTATATTTGCTGTCACATACAAATAATACCTACTTGTTAGTTCTCTATGTAGCCTTACTATTACAGACTCTAACCAATATTACTAACTGTTGATGGTTAATGACCTTTAAAACTTTAATTGCATAGGGCATTTAATATTTAGTTTTATTTATATGTAGTTAGTTGCTTGCTCTTGGTCTATATAAGCATGCAAATGGAGGAGGAAATAATTTTAATAGCAATGATCA
The DNA here is from genome assembly GCA_030765055.1 of Mantis religiosa. NCBI lineage: Eukaryota > Metazoa > Arthropoda > Insecta > Mantodea > Mantidae > Mantis > Mantis religiosa. Next base: position 647,129 of record JAUKNK010000040.1, on the reverse strand, counting down.
GAGTTAATATTTATGTATATTTATATATAGTTTAGTTGCATGCACTCAGAATACATAAAGCATGGAAATGGATTAAGAACATTTTTAGAAGTATTGAGCAGATTTTAGGAAAAAAATAAGCTTTTAGTATGCTTTTTAAAAATTAAACTATGTTAGCATGGTGTTGGATAACTTCCTGGATTAATTTATCTGTTGTATATAAACTTGAAATATAGCTCTTTATTGTTAGTATGCTGTATAATTAATAGTTTGGTGCTTGTTTGCATGTTGGGTTTTTCCATCTAATACACGGCCCTGATTTGCTGCCAACAGACAAAATATCAGGTACAGTATTGCTTTTGAAAAGTAATTTTTTTTTATTGTAGCTTTAACTGCAGTTAAATGCTTTCCCTGTTGGATCATTTCAATAAGCATCATTGTGTTAAATTTAGTGACTTTTGCAAAATCCTTTTTTCCTTCGAATATACATTTCACTGTATAATGCTGAATTAGTGTACAAAGTTATTCATAATTCCTTTTGCCTGTAGATGTTGTTAGTACAATATTTGAAGTAGACAGAGCTAAATTACTTATCTCTCAAATAAAAAATTTCTCCAAGTTTACTTCCAGAGTGCTAAGGAATGTTTGTATGGATTAGATTTGGTCTCTTAGAAAGCAGTGAACATTACAACAAGCATGATATTCAAGATGCTTATTGCATCTTAGAACTAGAAAAATAATAGAGAAATGTACACTCAAGTTTGAGCATTAGGTTAATTTCACTTTTCAGTCTTTGCTATAGTCTGTAATTGTCCTGGTCCTTTTCGTGCATGTTATGATGTGATATCTACTACACTTCTGCCTGCACAATATACGTTTGCAGTCTTCATCTGCCTCATGGAACTTCTTGTTTACACATATCTTATGGTGAAATCCGTGTATAGAGAGTTATGTTATGACGTGGTGCTGCGTGTTGCACTCTCTAGTCCATCTGTTGTCCATCATTGCTGGTGAGGTGTAGAAGTCGAGGTCAATTTCACTTTTCTTCCTTTCTCTAATGTTTACTAGGGCTCTGCTTGCTTTTGTTGATTGTAAGTAGAATTGTGCTCGTTTGTCTTCTATGAAGTACATCACCCTGATCATTTCATATACCATCCGGGATGGCACTGTTTTTCCAACTCGGGTAATCCTGTTCATGAACATTGCTTTTATTTTATATCGAGATTTAACTGTATTGGAACACCACAGTGAAGCGAAAAATTATTAAATTTTAGATGAGTCGTCTTTCTTACACATCTGCTTCACTTTCGTGAAGCAGATGTGTAAGAAAGACGACTCATCTAAAATTTAATAATTGCTTTTATTCTTTCTATTCTGATTAGGTCTTCGATCTTCAGCTTTTCCCACATGATCTCAATTCCATATGTTATCACTGGCGCTACTGTTGTATTGAAAAGTCTCATTGCCGTGCAAGTTGATAAATGTAAGTCAGTTTTAATGGTACAACAGTGATTTCATATTAAGTACCACTCTACATCAACTGTGGATAGAATAATCCACACATGGTTTAGGAGGTTCCCTATGTGATACTAAATGAAACTTACTGGCCAGGCCCATTGTTAAGATAGATGAGCATGTAAGCAAAGATCCCTCAGAAGTCAACAAATTGTGCAAGTTGAGAATTACTATCATAGACAATTATCTGGTTCACTCTTTGCAAGTGTTTGAAAATGAAGCCATATTGGCTGCAGTTGTTGCTGGTGCTGAAGCAGCATAAGCTCAGTTGTCATTTCCAGCTCTACATGGATTTTCAAGAAGCTGGAGGACAGTGGCTTCGCATAGAAACTGCATTTTAGAGACAAAGCCAAGGAGAGCTTGGGAACAGCTGCCGCTATATGGCTTGTTCCTTGTAGTATGCATATTAAGGCTTTTTTTCTTTTCTCTGAAAATTTTAATTGCCAGGCCAGTAAAAAAAAGCCAAGGGAAAATATAAACATAGTAATAGGTACGTAAGTGAAGCCGATGTGTAATAAATACGACTCATCTATAAATTAATAATAGTAATAGTGTTTATAAAAATTAGCTTCCAGTGTCGGTTAATTTAAATAATTCTAGTTTTTGGGTGTTCAACTTGATCAGCTGCTCAGATTGCCATATTGGATTAATGTTAGGCATATAGGCATGTATTCAGATATTCCAAGTGCGCTGTTTTTGTGCGTATTTGTGTTGTATATGAACTTATTAAAAAATAAATCTTTAGGTATATCATATATTGTTGTAAGTGAAGCAACATTCTTTGGATAATGGTAACATAATTAGAATTGCATGTAAATGTCTGATTACAGATCTTATAGCCATAATCAAGTGCATATATAAAATAAAAGCTGTTGTTTTGGTGTTGGAAACCATAGACTTAAAAAGACTGCTTTATAAGTAAATCTTTAACAGAAAAGACATATGTAATAAAAAAATAATAAAAAATATATAAGATATTCCGTAATTTACCTCCGTGGTAAGATGGGAGTCTCCCTTCCAATCTGAAGGGCCCAGTTTGAATCTGGTTGGTTGGTTGGTTGCTAATGCTCATGGAGTTGGAGAATTTCCATTTTTCTTCTGGCCTCCCAATAACGTGTGACTAGTTGTGCTGTCAGTTCTCCATCTGTTTTTGTCAGGACACTACACTGGAGCAGATGATCTCCGTCCATCAATGAGTCCGGATCCCTACACAGTGTGCAGGTCGGGGATTCAAAAATATTAATCCTATGTAGATGAGCAGCCAAACAGTCGTGGCCAGTAATCAGTCGGAAGATGGCAACAGTACTGCTTCTTGGGTAGTCTGGGATGGGATTTTTACTTCCTTGTAGAATTTTCCATTGCTTAATACAATTTTGAGTCGAACTAATACTCAATGCTCCATTTATTGCTAGTATTTACCTAGAACGCGTTTCGTTAGGACTTCCTAACATCATCAGCTGTTGTCGACTAATGGATGCCGGTTCAGTGAACTCCTCGGAGGTGATAGGTGCGTCTCTGTCGGTATCTTGATGAACTTGAAATTGGGGTTGTCTTCAAAGTTAGTATCAAAATTAAACAATTTACTTTCATATTTCTTTATAAAGATTTTTTCCCACGTGGTTAATGCAGCTGGACCTTGGACACTTTTTAGTAAGTGAATTTCTCGTTCTATGTCATGATTTTCCTTCCAAAAATGGTACGCTACCGCCGATTTATCTATTTCTTTATTCCTTATGTTCCTAAAGTGCTCTTTAAGCCTAATGTTGACGGTCCTTTTTGTTTTTCCAATGTAGAATTTGTCACAGTCCTTGCAATTTATCCGGTACACTCCTGATTTTCTGCCTGTGGGTATCTCCTTTGTATTATGTGATTTCAAAAGGTGTTGTACACTAAATTTGTTCTGTGGGGCCAAAGTAATATTGTGTTCTTTGAAAACTTTTTGGAAAAGGTGTGTAGCTCTGGGATGATAAGTAAATTTTCTGTATGAGGTTTCATTGCTAATTGGGGAGAGAGTAGTTACTTGTTTGCATCTTAGTTGTCTTTTGAATTTATCTATTTTCTTGTTGACAAGTGCTGAATTGGTCAACAAGAAAATAGATAAATTCAAAAGACAACTAAGATGCAAACAAGTAACTACTCTCTCCCCAATTAGCAATGAAACCTCATACAGAAAATTTACTTATCATCCCAGAGCTACACACCTTTTCCAAAAAGTTTTCAAAGAACACAATATTACTTTGGCCCCACAGAACAAATTTAGTGTACAACACCTTTTGAAATCACATAATACAAAGGAGATACCCACAGGCAGAAAATCAGGAGTGTACCGGATAAATTGCAAGGACTGTGACAAATTCTACATTGGAAAAACAAAAAGGACCGTCAACATTAGGCTTAAAGAGCACTTTAGGAACATAAGGAATAAAGAAATAGATAAATCGGCGGTAGCGTACCATTTTTGGAAGGAAAATCATGACATAGAACGAGAAATTCACTTACTAAAAAGTGTCCAAGGTCCAGCTGCATTAACCACGTGGGAAAAAATCTTTATAAAGAAATATGAAAGTAAATTGTTTAATTTTGATACTAACTTTGAAGACAACCCCAATTTCAAGTTCATCAAGATACCGACAGAGACGCACCTATCACCTCCGAGGAGTTCACTGAACCGGCATCCATTAGTCGACAACAGCTGATGATGTTAGGAAGTCCTAACGAAACGCGTTCTAGGTAAATACTAGCAATAAATGGAGCATTGAGTATTAGTTCGACTCAAAATTGTATTAATTTTGTGCTTCATTGTATCATAGTCCTTAAACAACAGAATTTCCATTGCTTGTTGGTACTTTTTTCTTTACATTCTTCTTTCCAGAATAAGTTTATTCTATTGTTTATATGTAGTTTTGATGTGTGGAATGAGGTTTTTTGTTGGCAGCTTTGTTTTATTTGTGTTCCTTTTTTTGCCAAGGAATCTGCTATTTCATTGCCTGTAATTCCACAGTGGGATGGAACCCACTGGAAGTGTATTTCTTTTTTTTAGACCTTGTAGTATTCGTAATGAACTGTAAATTTCAAGTATTCTATTGTTGTTAGGGTACAGTGAGGATAGGGTTTGAAGTGCTGATTTAGAATCATTTAGAATCACTGCTTTAGAGAAAGAGTTCACATGGTTGAAGAGTTGTTTCAGCGAGGTGTTGATCTTCATCATAGTGGGTTGCTAGTGTGCCCAAACAGATGTGAAAATTGAATATTTTACTATGTATTCCTGCTCCAGCATTACTTTCTTTGTCAAAGAGGGAGCCGTCTGTGTATATGTGTAGCCATGAGTCTTGTGGATAATAAGTTTCAATTGTTTCTAGAGCTAGCATTTTAAGTGTTTCTGCACTTCATACCTTTTTGACTCTATATTTTGCAGAAGATTTACTCTGCTATTTATTTTAGGTTGTGATAGAGGGCAGATTGGAAGTGGGAGATGCTCAATTTTGTTTGTGTCTTCAAGGTAGTATATTCTCTGTAGGTTATAGGCTTTCTGCATAAATCCTTCTTGTGTTTTTAAGGTCCTTTCTCTTATTTTCTAGTTCTTCCAGTAAGTATTAAAGGGGAGCCTTTGTAGTTTTTCATTTAGGAGGAGATTCTGTTTTTCCATTTCATATTTAATTGGCAAGTTATTTGTAGCAATTTGCATTGCAGTAATTGGTGTTGATTTGACTGCTCCCATTATTAGTCTGAGTGCTTGGTTCTGTAATGTTTCAAGTTGTGCTAGTTTGCTTTGACTTGCTGTAAGTATCACCTCGCTTCCATAGAGGAGTGCTGGTTTGATGTAACTTTTATAGGTGGTGTTGAGTGTATTGACAGAGGACCCCCATTTGCTGCCAGCTAGTCTTTTGAGTGTTGTTAATCTCTGAGTGGTCTTTTCTATGGTTTCATTAATGTGGATTTTCCAAGATAATTTAGAATCGAGTGTTATGCCTAGATATTTATAATTTTCTGTTTCTGTTAGTTGCTCATCATTTAGTGTTATTTTGATAAGCGGTTTTGTGTGGCAAAGTGTGAACACTTGGTATTTTGTTTTGGATAAGTTCACAGTCATTTCGTTATCTGAACACCAGTTATATGGTTCTTCCAATGCCTTGTTCATCTGTTGTGGTAGCTTATTCAGTTCTTTGTTACTAACGGATGTCCAGATTACTATGTCATCTGCATACATGGCACATTTAACATTCTCTATTTTGTTTAGTTTTTGTGGTAAGTCATTTATCATAATATTAAATAAAGTAGTACTTGATACAGATCCTTGGGGTACTCCTCTATGTGTTTGTTTTGATTTTGATGTAGAATTATTAAAAGTTTGAATCCTGGTTGGGATAAATTGCTTGGATAAGATATTTTTATATTTATTTTGCTTATCCCAATGAATAGTATGTTAGCCAACTCTCAGCTTTTTTGTGTAACATTCAATCTGTTTTATGCACTTTGTATGAAGACCTGAGTTGCTGAAAGGGAAGTAAAAAAAATCTTTTTCTTATTTGCAGACCTTTTATTTCTCATGGATTCATATTGTAACTATAGTGAATTAACTGTTAGCTGTTTGTACTACAATTATGTGCCTAGCATGGTTACTACTGAGACTTATTTTATGAATGATAAAAGATAATTGTCATGCATGCTACACAGCATGCATGAATAAAAAGTATACAATAATTAAGTGATAGTAGTTTCATGGATATGTGTAAACATGTTAGTATTTGTGATCATCATCTTCATCACAAAGTTGGTTGCTGTATGTAGTCCTAGAAAACAAGGGAAGCTTAATTACAAGGGGGTATCAAAAAACAAATGGAATTATTTTTTTGCTTGAAAATATGTTGATCATTATTCAAATTCTTGTACATATCTTCTAAGTCTACTCCCTTTGACACAATACATGGTTCCAGCATTCTGTCCATTGTTCAAAACGCTCCCTGAAGCCCATTTTGTCTCATATACTTTACATGTTGACCAATAATGCTTGACCTTAGACTTCTTCATTTTACCCTTAAGTACATACAATGTCTTAATTTCATCTATTTCCAGCTATCATTTAAATTTAGCTTATTCCTGCTTGCACCATGCAAAAGCTTGTTTCCGTAGTCATTAGTTAAATGCAATCATTTGATAAAATTCATCACCCTTAAATTCATTTGCCACATCATGAGCTGTAGGATTGTTCCCTGATCTCCTAGTAGTGGCCCCATTTATTCCTTGAATAACAGAGCATGCAATATGTTATACCTGATTTGGGCCGATTTTCTGTGTCCAGTCATCTTCGTTCCAAGCTGATGCACCATTTTCTGCAAATCCTTCTTCCTCTTCACTGCCAGAAACTTCTTCATTTTGGTAAAAATACAGTGTTTTGTATTTGTTTTGTGTACTTATGTATGTGTGTTTGCATTTATTCAAAGGTTAGACTAATTAACCAGTAACTTAATATGAACACAGGCATTGCAAGATGAGATGAAAGCCCGAAGACACAAATCGGAACAAGTGTGTAATGCAGGACGTCGACTAATAGGGGACAAACATCCGAAGTCTGCTGAGATCCAGTCTCGAATAGACAGCTTACAGGATAACTGGAATACTCTCCAAGAACTTGCAGCTCTGCGTAGAAAACAGCTTGAAGATGCAGCTGAAGCTTATCAGGTATATTTCATTGTGTATAGTTCCATATTTAAATATGTTAGTGCCTGAAACATAAAAAGATGATTTTTGTCATTATTTTCATGAACAGCGATTTAATATTGTGAGTTCTAAACATTGTGGCCCTAATTGTAAATGGTAGCTTGTTGAAAGAAATCCAGAGTGCAAATAGTTGTCTTCTTAGTAAATGTTCTTTTACCCAAGTTGGTGTAGGACAAGGTTGAAAAGGCATGATCAACAATGCCATAACTGGGATTTGAACCAGAGATCTGGCTTCTATCCAAATACTGTAACCATTTGAGCTACCCTGGCAACATACCAGCAAAACATTACTTCCTCAGTTACTTGGTTGCAGAAAACAACCAAACAACCTTGTTGGTCCCAAGTTCAGTTCCAGTTAAGGTCAAATTGGTATGTATGAGATATAACAAGATTCAGAGGGGGGACTTAGCACCTCACTGACTACAAGTGAAACATTATTTTAAAACTGATTATTTGTAATAAATTTAAGCCCCATTAGAAATAATCATTAATTTTGTAAAATTTTTATGGTATTTGTTTATTGAGCATTATGATCAAATTGTGAAAGTGTTAAAACATTTGTGTGATAAATAAGTGAGAATATTTAAACAGTGTATGAAAAAGGAAAGAAGATGTTAATAGTGGGCAATGCTAACTTTAAATGCAGTGAAATAGTTGGTTGTTAAGGGCAACGCTGAGAAAAATCAATAGTCCTTAGAGGGGATGAGATTATTAGACACTTTGACCTGATGGAAGTTAGTCTGGATAAGAAAGTGAAAGGACATTAAATCATTTGGAAAAGTTATTGTAAAAGTGTAGTTCTGATATTGCATTATTTTAAAACAACCATATCATTTGTTAATTTTGGAAATCAATACAATTATTAGAAGATTTTAAATGAAATTAACTCATTTTTATCCCAATATCACATCCTGGAAAATCTTTAAAGTTATGACATCCATCCAAGACTGAACACCTGAGAAGAAACTCCATGCTAGCTTCCAGGGCAGCGAGAATAGATTAAACATTTTTTATAAAGATCTTTGTGACAAAAACTTAAAACGGCTTAAAGTGGCTTCATAAAAATTCAGTGGCGAGATAAAAATTCAGTCCCACAACAAAAATCCTGTTGCAAATGTCATTGCAATATGGTGCAGAAACTTAACTCCATGAAGGATAAACTTCTAAATGCCATTAATCATGTTGCACAAGGATTTGGGAAAATCTTGGAAAATACTTCAGTATCAGGGAGAAAGGATGTGACAGAATTGAACCATAGACCTTCCATGCATGAGTCCGTCTTAATGACCTTGGTCACCCACTAGTTTATTGAATTGTTCCAGTAGAAAAATGTTAAAGACTAAGTTGACATATCTGTGTTCCTCTGTGTGAATGCCAAGGTTCATAAGCCTTTTGTGCAAATTGGCAAGGGAATGGGAATAAGAACCAAAGTGGGGAAAAAAATTTTAAGTGTCATCATACATAATAAATGGGAAGTTTACTGGAGCCTGAAAACTCAAAGGGGAAGTTGATCATGTTACGTGCATCTTTCTCAATCTTTGCATATTGCATGCTTATTGCGTGCTATCTGCAAGTAGAAGATAGTTTAGACAGCATCTAGATCACTCCCTGATGGCAGGCTTGAAGGGGGGATAGGATAGAATTCTACGGAGGGAATTCAGCATGTCAACCTGGCTGATCATTTGTACCTGTGCTCCAATTGGGGCATCCCCGGGTGAAAGGATGAGACGACAGTAGACAGAGGGCAGCCAACCCCAAGGACTCACAACAGTGCAGAGTGCAGGGTCCCTACCATTTACTAGCTTGAAACTCCCCAGCAGTCCAGTACAGCCAGCATCCTTTCTACTGTAGCCCTGGAACAGTTCACAGTCCAACTTGAAGACCGCAGGCTGCTGCCAGAGCTGGAAAAACTCCCGGCAGGCTTGCACAACCGGCATCCCACTGACCATGTTTCTGAAATGGCCTGCTCAGGCCGACTTGGAGACAGGAGACTGTCCCACCAGAGGAAGAAGGTGGTTAACCAGGAGCATATCATCCTGCCATGTAGTGCCGAGACACCCATCAACATCTCTAACCTGAAAGAGACCACCAGATGAGTAATGATATGAAATGGTAATGGAGGTGAAGTGGAGGGATAAGAAATTTGGGGAATGTAATTAACCTACGCAGCATTCACCTGGCGACCTGCGGTTACCCCTGAAGAAAACCTATGGTTTAGGTAGGCTGGCCACAGGAATCGAATGCAGGCCACAGATGAAACTGCTTGAGCCATCCTGCTTGGTCAAAGGGGGTAGAAAAAGACCCAGATTCAGTAGTTTTCTCAGTTTTGTATCTGCTTTAATAGCAGCATATAGCTTAACAATAACAATTAAGTCACGTTAAATCACTTTTAAAATGTTAACATGTAGAATTTCATAGTTCCTTAATCTAAAATTTAACAGCTGATATCTGAATGCACACAAAATTTGTTGTGCATATTGTTATCCACATAATAATTGACATACTTTCTTGTTTCCATCTTCAGTTCACTGTCAAAAACCAGAAGTGCTTAAGTCTTCTACATTCTCCTATCATTATGATACCCATTACTAATTTCTTATGGAATAACCTTAAAATCTAACAAATCTATTTATCAACTTGATATCAAGATTGTTGCTTCCTCTTCCCATTCTTGATTGAGTGTGCATAACATATTCACGTTCTTATTGTGTTCTTGGTTTTGTTTTTATTTTTGTTGCCATTCACAAGCAATTCTGTACCAAACTTTAGTAATATACGTGCTAACAATGAAAAATTTGCTAAGTTGACTTTTATACACAATCATGTATCAGAAACCTTTGTCCCTGCAGAATTTGTACTCATCTGTTTCAGTAACATTAAATGTGCAGTCAAATACTGTATTTCATGAAAATGATTGGCATTAACTGAGATCATTTTGCACTGTGGTGTTTGTTAAATATTAGCAGCTAAATAGTTAATTTGAAATAACTTTTAGCATGAAATAATTAAAGTTACAATTATTTCTTCTTTTTCATAACAGAAGAGCTTATCCTTTACCTTTGAAGTCATTTCCACTTTATGATAAGTAATAGCATTAATTATAAGGTGTTGCTAAAATGCTATTTAATGTAGAAAATATTGAGGTTTAAACACACAATTATAGTGGAACTACAAATATTAAATTGTTGTTTTGTCATTAGTTTTATACAGATGCCAATGAAGCAGAATCATGGATGAATGAAAAGATGGCCTTGGTGGCATCAGCAGATTATGGTGAAGATGAACCAAGTGCACAAGCCTTACTACAACGACACCGTGATCTTCAAGGAGAACTTAATGCTTACAGTGGAGACATAGCAAGTTTGAATGTCCAAGCAGAGAAGCTAGTTAGAGCTGGAATATCCACTTTAGAGGTATGTTTATAGTATGCAAAGTGAAACTTTTTTTCCTATGTGCTATGGGTTTTCCAACAGATTAAAGTGAGCTGCCCACTACCGCATGTTCCACATAATTGCAAGACATGCAAGTGGAAGGGAATACAATAGGCTTAACCTGCGATTGCTCGCATTATTAGATGAAATCTAATAAAATCTTAAAACATTTAATGCCGGTATTTCAAAATTTATTACTTTATCCCGGTTTTTGGTTATGAATATTGTCACAAATGACTGTATTAATTACACTCTGGTGACTCAAGTAGTAGGTGTGACATCACTCCCTCCCCTCCTTTATGATTAGATGAATAATCTTTAAGCGATAGACGCTCTCTCTCTAAAACCAACTCTTGGTTGAACAACATGTATCTGTAGACAACTCCACTTCTGGACAGGTAAATGGCCATTATGGCCGCCTTTGTAATCTGCTTGTTGTAGTAAATATTCTTATTAAGTGAATTTTCACATTTAATTAGCCTTACCCTATCTTTGTACCAATGAAACCTTTATAGAAAAACCCCAACCTCTTGCTAAAGCATGTAGTTCTGCTCAGAGTGTTTGCTCCCGTGTTCGACCTGACCACGTGTTCCTTAATATTCACAAACTAAGATAGGGTCGTCACAATATTTTTTCCCAAATATCCAATTCTATGGGTGTACTTAAAGATTTTAACAGTTTTATGTTCTGGCCAATGTTGTGGTTTTCTGTCCAAAAATGGTGTGACACTGCAGATTTTTCTGTTTGTTTCAACTTTATGTTCCTCTGGTGTTCTTTTTGCCTGGTTAACAAGTTTCTCTTAGTTTTTATTATGTAGCTTTTATCACAGGTTTCGCAGTTTATCTGATAAATTCCCGATTTCAAAGTGTTAGTGATTGAATTTTTTAGTGCTTTATTTAGCAGGTTCTTCAGACTGAATTTGTTTTGGGGCGCTAGTTTTTAAGTGTAGTCTTTTGAAGATTCGTTGAAATTTTCTAAAAACCCTGATAAATGAATTTTCTATATTGTCAGTTTGTGTTTTTAAGCAGTGTTAACCATTTTTTGAGAAGTATAGGTATTTTTTCTACTGGAATGCTAGTAAAAAGTGCCTTAACGTCAAAAACTATCAATCACCTACAGAAATACAACATCCCAGAAAATCACATACTAGTTTCTTTTGGGCTAACTCAGACTATAACAGACCCCACAGAAATAGATGACATTATCAATCTTACAGATTTATGCACAAAGAATAATTACTTCATGTTTAACCAAAAATGCTACAGACAATCAAAAGGATTAGCTATGGGGAGCCCACTTTTACCTATCTTAGCAGACCTATACATGAGTTATTTTGAAACACACATAGTAAAGGCCTTCCCATAGATTTACAAATTTTGGCGGAGATATGTTGATGTTTTTGCTGTCATTCCGGAAAACTAAAATTACTAAACATGCAAGATAATCATATCCAGTTTACAATGGAAGTAGAAAGAGACAACACCCTACCCTTTTTGGACCTCAAGATAACTAGAAATCTGTCCAAAAATGGAACAACTGAGAGAAACTTGTTAACCAGGCAGAAAGAACACCAGAGGAACATTAAGTTGAAACAAACAGAAAAATCTGCAGTGTCACACAATTTTTGGACAGAAAACCACAACATTGGCCATAACATAAAACTGTTAAAATCTTTAAATACACCCATAGAATTGGATGTTTGGGGAAAAAATATTCATAACCAAAAACTGGGATAAAGTTATAAATTTTGAAATCCCGGCATTAAATGAAGTATTAAAACTTAGTGCCCCTAACACCAGATGGCAGAGGGACGGAGCACCGTAGTAGTGGAGGAAGAAGAATGGTCATTTAGTCACCAAACAGCTGAGGATGAGATCGAATGATCTTGAAAATGTTTCAATTATACAACAACATAGTAAGTGAAGTTGAGTGTAAACATAGTGACTCATAAATCAAACTAAAAAATGAAGAATACTTCACTGTTAATAATGCTTCTGCTTTTAATATTTATGTCATTAACCTGTTCAAACTTGTGCCATTTGGGCAGCTAGGGAAGCGTGTTCCCAAAATATAGATCTGGATGTGCAGATTTTTTGACAGCAGATTTTTTGACAATAGAATAGAATAGAATTTATACACCGATATACAAAAAGTATATATGGCTTTGGCTTCGTCAATCTTACATAATATTAAGAATATACATAATAGAAGAAATTACATAAACAATAAACAGGTTACAGTTTGAATTCCAGAAAATAATTTACAATATAAAATTTATGTTTTAACAAAAGGTGCTTGACTTTTTTCTTTAACATTTTGTCTGAGAATGTCTTGATAGATTTGGGTATCTTGTTGTACAAAATTACTCCTTTGTGGGAAATACTGTTGATTGTTCTGGTCAGTCGTTGATGGTGCAGATGTATCAGTTCAGCTGCTCTAGTATTACAATACAATACAATTATTATGTGTGTTTGGAGGAATTTAGTAACAGTGACGTCAAAATTAAAATTAATCGTAAAAACTATTTGTAGTTGGTTTCTTGACACTCATCACTTACTTTTTTATATTATTGAGGGACTAGTTTCAAAGGCTGTTGCCTCCATTTTCAAGAGGAGATAAGTTGAAAATGGGGGCAACAGCCTTTGAAACTAGTCCCTCAATAATATAAAAAAGTAGGTGATGAGTGTCAAGAAACCAACTACAAATAGTTTTTACAATTAATTTTATGTATATTATTATGAATAAAAGATACAGTTTCTAGAATATACATGGCAACAGCAATATGTTAAGTTCGTCAGAAATTGGTTTACTTGGGGCAAAGATTGGTACTTGTTTAATTATTCGTAGTATTCTTTTTTGGAGACTGAACATCATGGCAGCCTGATTAGCAAGCCCCCAGAAAGGTATCCCATAGGCCAGTATTGAGTGAACATACCCAAAGTAAATATTAAAAGCAGAAGCATTATTAACAGTGAAGTATTCTTCATTTTTGAGTTTGTTTATGAGTCACTATGTTTACACTCAAACTTCACTTACTAGTTGTTGTATAATAGAAACGTTTTCAAGATCATTCGATCTCATCCTCAGCTGTTTGGTGACTAACTGAACATTCCTCTTCTTCCACTACTACGGAGCTCCGATCACTCTGCCATCTGGTGTTAGGGGCACTAAGTTTTAATACTTCATTTAACGCCGGTATTTCAAAATTTATAACTTTATCATGGTTTTTGGTTATGAATATTTTTTCCTAAATATCCAATTCTATGGGTGTACTTAAAGATTTTAACAGTTTAATGTTGTGGCCAATGTTGTGGTTTCCTGTCCAAAAATGGTGTGAAACTGCAGATTTTTCTGTTTGTTTCAACTTAAACAACAAACTCAGAAAAAAAAAACCCAAAGTATATAATTCTCATTGTCTCTGTTACAGAATTGGGTCAGCATTCGCATTGCATATGCTGTACGGCATATAGCAAGATCTAAGAAACCTATTCCTGCATATAAATCCAGTGAGAGTAATCCTTTGAGTGTTCAGTTAAATCCACCCTTAGTGAAATTTAAATTAAATGAAAATATTTAAACATCTTGTATAGTTATTTGTAGCTGTTTTACATTGACTTTGGTTAATTACTTACTTGCAGCTGTCCTCAGAACCAGAACCTGTGCAGCAACAAGAAGAGTGGGTAAAGGAAGTGAGATTGGTTCCTCAGGAATACTGGGAAGAGGAACCTATTGAAAGAGTTGAACATAGAACAGTTGTAGAGGAGCGACAAGTGCCCCAAGTTCGCAGTCTTTACCCATTTGCTGGTCAGGGTATGACAATGGCTAAGGGAGAAGTTATGTTTCTCCTTAGTAAGACCAATCCTGATTGGTGGAATGTGCGTAAGGCTGATGGTACCGATGGTTTTGTGCCAGCCAACTATGTTAGAGAAATTGAACCAAAGGTTGTACAGGTTCAGGTGCGCCGGCCTGAGAAAATTAAGGAGGTGAGAAGAGTGAAGAAGACCAGAATGGTGAAGCAGGTAGTGCCAACTAAGCGAGTTCGTCCTATCAAAGCTGCTGGTAAGCATAGCATTGACTTAAACATAAACTTTATTAGTCCTCTAATGTATTTCACCAGCATTGATATTGTATATAATCTTAAGCAGTTAGGCAGGATCCCCCAGAGAGGCACATAATATGGAATGGAATAATGTAGATTCTTTTCTACAGATAAATAACAAAAATACTGAAAAAAAAAAAGTTAAATAAAACTTATATATAATCGGAAAAAACTATTTGTAGATGTATCGAGATTTAACTGTAATATTGACGACTCATCTAAATATACGACTCATCTAAAAATTAATAAATATTTGTAGATGGTTTATTGACACCTTGTCACTTACGTTTTTATATTATCATTGACTAGTTTCCGAAGCCATTGCCTCCATTTTCAACCTCTCTCCAACTAGACTTTGTTGTTGTCTGCTCTCCTCTCTCTGGCGGTGGAACTTTGAACATCTTTGTCAAATTATCTACTAGAGAGATTTCAAAGTTCATTGCGCAGTTCTTATTTTTCCATATGAATATGTTCTCCCATGTTGTCAGTTTATTTTGGTTTATCACTCCTTTTAATAATTTTGGGTTGGTATCAATGTCATGATTTTCATAAAGATGTGACATCAAATGAAACCAGTCTGTCATTTTCATCCAAATTTATATCTTTTGATTTTTTTCTGTCAGATCTAAAGAGTTTTTTAAATTTGCACTTTCAAATTTTGGGAAACTATTGAATTTAAATATGTAAAATATGAAGCTATTAACAGTGAAGCAAACAAATATAATAATTTGTAACATAAAACTTCACTTATCTTATAAGAAATGATGAAAGTTTTCTTATTAATTGCTTAGTATTGTGATTTCGTGAAAAAGTCTTTCACATCTTCAGCCAAAGCCTCAAACAGCTCAACGAGGTGATCCTAAGCAATTAATAAGGAAACTTTCATAATTTCTTATAATATAAGTGAAGTTTTGTTACAAATTATTATATTTGTATATATAACTATTGAATTTATTTGGTAACCACTTGGCCAAATTATATGTGGGGGCATTTATGCTACTAGTGATAGGTATCATGCCTTTTCCTGTTTTGTGGATTTTTGGTAGCCCATATACTCTTGGTAATGTTGGATTATCTACTTTAATTTTGTGAAATTCTTTTTTGTGGATTATTTTGCTCTCTTTTAAAGTTTTATTTGTGGTTTCAATGTAGTACTTTAATGGGTTAGTTTCTATCTTTTAGTAATTATTCTCTTCTAACAGGTCTTCCATCCTCTTTGTGTAATCTGCTTTTTCCAAAATTACTAGTTTATTTCCCTTGTCTGCTTTAGTGTAAATAACTGGTTTCTTTTTAAGAGCTTTTATGACTTGGTTATTAAAATTAATTTTCTTTTCATTTTTAATTTGTTCTACTATTTTTGAGCATTTGTTTTTTACTGTGTTTCCATTTTCTTCATTTAATGTCTGTGTGGCAATTTGGATGTCAGTGAAACCTATATAGAGATTGAGGCTGTCATAAATCTAAAATTAGTGAAGCAATAAACTGAAGAACTAGGCAATAAATAGCTGTAAAGAACATGCAAAATATTTTGAAAAATAAAGTTAATAAATGTATGATAATTATTTGACACAATATTATTAATGAGAAATATATTTTTGCAAAATATGCTATTTTAGTAGTTTTTCAGTTCAATTAAGAATAAGCAAAAAATATCTGTTTTTATAAAATTTAGAATTCATTTTATAGAAATATTATAAAACATTGAGACAGGAATTATTCGCTTATATTATTTACAGAACAAACCAATAGAACCCTTACATTATAAATCTTATTATAATTGATGCAACAGCTCTTCATACGATAATCTTAGCGAAGCAAAATATCAGATCTGGAAGTGACTGGTTGACTGCATGCTCAAGGAGTGCATGGGACAGTCAGTGTCAAATATTGGTACACCAGTGATATTAAGATTCAGAATTTGTGTTTTAATAATCAATCAGTCAATTTATTCGTCCTTTAAATCTCCATACAAGACTGTGGACACATCAAAAGAAAAATATTTCCAAATTTTAAGTACAAAATTTAAATGCAGAAATTACACAAAAAAAAGTATAAGAGTAAATGCCAAAATATAATAATATAACTTAAATTTCCAATTACTCTTGAATAGAATAAAAACATGCTTCACTTAAAAATTTATGTAGTTTCAATTTAATCATAGCAAGTTATTCTGTAACTCAACACAAGTTTTATAATAGTTAATTTTTATATTAATTATTAATATTATAGTTTAATTTTTGTTGATTAAATATTACATTTAATTCTCTTTTAAATAAAGGTTTAAAATGTAATGTGAGAATAGCATTATGATGATTTTTACTTCCATTGATCTTTTTGATTAATTTTAGTTAACTTTTTCTATTTATTCAAATAGTTTATATTTGAGTAGTTATTGCACTGCACCACACTGAACTTCATTCATAAAGTTGTAGTTATGTACAGTATAATGGAATCAGTCAAAAACAGAATAGATTAAATGAAAGAAATATCTCGAAAAATGAACTTGGTATTTTTGGGGTTAGAAGAAGGAAGAGGGATCTGGCCAATCCAAGAAGTGACAAGAGTTTTCGAAAGCAACCTTGGAAGGTTGAAACTGGAAGGCTGGGAAATTGCTGATGCCTACCACATGGACAGACAAAGGGGATGAAGGATAATTATTGCCAGATTCATGACATCTCAAACTTTGTATGAAGTAAATCCTTTCATGGAAGTGTTGAAAACAGTGTTGTATAAATTAAATTAATTGGGAGTCGATTAATAACACAAAACAACACTCACTTTTAAATTTTCCCGGAACCGGTTTCTGAGGCCTTCCCTCTATCTTCAGCCGGACATCGACTTGTTCTCATTGGTGTAGCTGGCAATATTTTGTCATCGGTCTCCTCTGGTGGCGGTTCGAGGAACTTACTGAACAAATCTTTCTGGGGGATGTCGAAATTGAATACTTTGTTCCTATTTTTTGAAATAAAGATTTGTTCCCATGCGGACAGTTCTTCTTTTCCTGTTGTATGTTTTAGTAATTTTGGTTCTGGATTTATGTTGTGGTTTTTTTCCCAAAAATGCGTGGCAACTGCTGATTTTTCTAATTGTTTGTATTTTATGTTCCTAAAGTGTTCCTTTGCTCTTGTTTCTAAATTTCTTTTGGTTTTTCCAATATAAATTTGACTACAGTCACAGCATTCAATTTGATATATACCAGATTTTTTGTTAGATGGAATGGCATCTTTGATGTTTGAGCAAATTAGGTTTTTTAAGGAGTAATGGTTCACTGGAGCTAGTTGAATGTTTTGTTTTTTGAAGACTTTTTTGAATTTAGGCCCATGGATGGTAAGTGAATTTTTTGAAGATAATTTTAGTTTCTGTAGCTGAGAGGGTTGTGGTTTCCTTTAGTAGTTTCTTCTTTTTTGCTAAGTTCACTTTTTTGTCTACTAGTGATTTGGGAAAGTCATTTTTCTGTGCTATTTCAATAATTTTGTTGTATTCTATTTTGTATTCTTCTGTTGTGAGAGGGGTGTTGACCAGTCTGTGTGCTAAACTATTAAAGATTGCCTGTTTGTGGGATCTTGGATTGTAGCCATTAGCTTTTATGTAGTTGTCTGTCTGTGTTGGTTTTCTGTAAATGCCAAAGTTTATTCTATTTTTATTTCTGATTATTTTTAGATCTAAAAATGGTAAATACTCGTCTTTTTCAACTTCTACAGTGAACTTGATGCTTTTTTCTTGAATATTTAAAAGTTTTAGTGCATCACTGATGTGTTTTTTTGGCACTATGGCAAATATGTCATCTACATATCTTTGTCAGAGTTTGAACATTTGTATGAAGTGTTGAGGTGAACTACAATGTTAAAAGGTACATACACATTTATTAACAGAGATCTATAGGCAGAGCAATATAAAAGCAATATAAATTAACGTCACAACTGGTGCAACAGTGAGGGCAGAGGGAAGACAAGCGTATATTTGTAATTTCCAGCTTTGGGTTTTTGGAAGACCAGCCGTTAAGAAGGAGATAGTACTAAGGGACAATCTTATCAGAAAAGAGGAAGTGAATTGGCAAATTGTAAGAATGGCAAGGGGAGCACTTTTGGAAGATCATGTGGATGGTACAAAATTTTCAATTAACAACAAAGCGGTAAACCAAACCAATGAACATGTGCCAGCTGGAGGAGAAGAAAGTCATCAAAGTCAACAGCTGACCAAGTGGATGATTGTACCACGAAGGAGAATCCTAGCTGATGGAAAGATGACACTACAAGTGAGACAGCTGGCACATCAAGATATGAGGGAAAACAACTCCACTAGTCAGCAAAACATTATCTCGACACCCTGCTGGAGTTTGATCGATGCCGATTCAAAATGAGAGCAGGGATAGAGAGACAAGAGAACTTGAAAGAGAAGAAAGTGTGAATACTGGTATTTTCCCTAGAAGCCAGAGGAAACTAAAGGAATTCAGATATAGAGCAGATCCCACTATGGCATAGTCGGAGATAGTGTTTTGGAACTGTGAGGGTCTGCAAAGAGATTTAAGTTCTGGGCATTTCAAAAGCACAATGCAGTACATACCTACATACCTACAAATAGAACAAGTAGATATGGGAAGGAGAAGGAGGAGAAAAGGAAGAGCGTTTGTGTTTTTGGAAATAATAATTCTCAATTGGTTCAACATGTCAACATACATTTCTCCATTCTAGCCTTCTAATTTCTGCAAATTGTCAGTGACCAGCTGTTCCACATCTTTTAATTTAAAAGTGACATTTCTGCATGCCACCCATTTTTTACATCAGCCCAGTCTAATTCTGTTGGGTTTAGATCTGGGTATCATGTTGGCATTCTTAGTACATTATGGCATGTATTAATAGCTGGTCAAGTATGTAAGACTTCTAAAGTAGTTTGTTGGCTTTAGTTAAGTCATATAGCTTGTTTTACTCATGGTTTCATCAAAGGTTATATTGTACCTGAGTAACCAAGCTCTCATCTGTTCTTTCAAGGAATTGAAGATCATAAAAACAATCTTGGGGATATCTAGTCTGCAGTCCTAATCATAGCCCATTGAAACACTTTGCAACATGTAGAAATTGCTTTTGATTGCAAACTTACAGACTGATAATGGAATTAATAAACAAACAAAAAATCTAAAATATTGCGAATAATCTACAAAGCCATCAATCTGCCCACAGATTATTTACTGCATTTAGAGCTTCTGCATGTGTGACAAATAAAAAAATTAGTTTTAAAATAAAATGAAATACATGACAGATATGAACTACCCTAAGATAAGGTATTAAAATAAAGTAGGTATATTTTTAAACTAACTTTATTGTCTATTGTTTCTTAAACTTAAATGTAATGTTTCTAAATAACTTTCTACATGTAAGTGGAAAGTAATATTCTAAACATAATAACCAATGTTAGCTATTAGTAATCTAAATAGCAAATTTATTTGTTAAAAATGACTAGTAAATTATATCTAAATTGAACATTATAGATTAATACAAAATTGTGTAACAGGTCGTCAGGCGAAGAAGAAATTAGATGATGACAATGAGAATGTAGAAAAGAGGCAGAAGAAGATAAATGCCACCTATAACCAATTATTAGAACTAGCAGAGGTGAGGATTGCTCTCTTAAATATTTTACATGACTCAGTATTTCAGTTTGTATTATTTTTTTTAGGCTTGGTGTGTATGAACAGTAATCATTTTGAAACTCTTCATGAAGAATATTTTAACTATCACCTTTCAATTATATAATGTAACTAATTTTATTGCATTCTAACTCCTAAAATACTGAAACTTGATTCATCTGTTAACAGCGTCGACGTGCCTTGTTAGAAGACTCTATCAGATTATATGGGTTTTACCGAGAGTGTGATGACTTTGAGAAATGGATCAAAGATAAGGAACGTATGTTAAGAGCAGACGATTCATCAGATAATGTGGAAGCTGCTAAACGCAAATATGAGGTGAGAACAGAATATTTTGGCTTATAATGCATATGTGGAGTGATTTTGTTGCATGCAACTTAATGCAACTTACAGCTGTTGAAGTACTTGTGATGTCTTAATTCTAAGTGATTATGATGCATTTTAGAAATTCCTTACGGATCTCTCAGCCAGTAGTAAGAGAATAGAGGCACTAGATGCTGCTGTAGAGGAATTTGTTCGCCAAGGACACAGTCAACTGGACAAAGTACGAGCAAGACAGAAACATATTCATCAACTATGGGACCATTTGAACTGGTTGAAAGGACAAAAGGAACGTAGTCTCGAGGGAGCTTCTAGGTACTACTATTTTTATTAACATATAACATTGATGTTATGAGTATATTTGCATTAACGTGATTTCTCTGAACACAAGTCAGTGTTTATTTCCCAGAATATTCACTTTCAAAGTCACAAATTGTCTTGTATTCATATAGTAAACTTTTTGATTAGTACATGGAAGGAAACAAGCACCAATATTTTTTTGTTTTGTTTTGGGGTGAGGGAAATGAGATGCATACAAGAAATATAGAGACTATCATTAGTCAAAGTGTGTCAAACAGACTTTCCGGTCTTTCATTTCATATTGGTAAGTTATCAGCAAACTTGGCAGATTTTGGATAATATTTGAGGGATTACAAAGATCCTCATTTGTAGAAAAGTTTCCTGTATAGAATCAGTAGGAATTGTAGAATATTTTTCTCTGATCTTTGTTTTGAAAGCCAATGACCACATAAGAGATACATTATTTGTATTTCCTTTCCTCATTACTATGCTCACTTCATATGTTTCCATGTACATTTTTGTCTAGGAAATTATCTGTTTTATCTGCACAGTATGTATTGATTTCTTAATGCTTCCTATATTCTGATAATTTCAAAACTATTTTTAAAATGGAAAGGGAACCGTCATAGCTGATTGCACAAGCTAAATATCTGATTGGACCAAAAATTCTAGTGCATATCAACCATTGTCCCTCTTTATCTAGGATAATTGACAAACTGAAAGTCAATCTATCTCTATCCATTGTTGCATTGTCATCATGATCTCCATCTCAGTCTCAATTTCTCAGTGACACTAAAGCCATGTGCAATGCTGTTTTATTTTTACTTTTTTAATTGTATAATCATGTCTCCTTCCCCTGCATCCTTTTAGAACATACTGAATTCCTAAATCAGTTTAGGGGAAAAGCAGGTCTTGTATTTGAAGGAATACAATGATTGTAAGTTGGGTGAATTATAATGCTGTCAATTCCATTGCAGCTTTAGTTTCTATATCAATGATAAAATCTAATTCAGGTTTTTGCTTTATGTATAATTTTGGGTAATAATTTAAAGTGCACATATATACATATTGTGACTTTGTGGGTTCGTAGAACTAAAAATCCAATTTGCAGAAATTCTAAATGTTCTTTATTTCCATAGAAATACACGGATCAATTCTCACGTAACAACATTACGTCACATACACACCACAATCTACCAAGGTCGATCACAATAACAAATAACATTCTGATCAGCTCTCGTTATAACAACACTCATGTTACACAACTCTGTTTTACAACTCGTCACTTCCTTAAATACCTCATTCATAATTCGAGACTGTTCTGTACAATCACTAGATATTTCTGGAATAAACAAGGCATCTAATGACGTAATCCGAATATTCTGTCACCTTCCAGAAGCATGAAACCCTATCTGGGCTGGCAAGTCCTTCATCTCTGAGATACACTAACCGTCTGTTTATTTGCCGGCTCACACAAACCGCACTTATCTCTCGGCACCGAAACTTCCGTGCTTTTTCGCCGCGACAATATATATCCTGGCAATGAACATAAATGGTTAGAATATACTTTGCATGTTACCAAGGTCCACACTAACATTAAAAATAATAAAATGGGACATACAGCAGTTTTTGAGGTACCTGTAGCCATATTTCTTTGATCAGGAACAATCTCAGAAGGTACTTTCTAAGTACTTTCCAAACTTGTGTTTTTTATCGAGTCATGATCAGCTGTTCATCAATGACACAAGAAATCCAGTATCTTCCTATTGCTAACTACTTTTATAGGACATTAATGAGCATTAATTACACTGTCATGCAACACTTTCTCGGTTTTGATGAAAATAGGCTACTTATATGGAGGCAAACATGCTGATTTCGAAAATGATTACAATTTTCACATAACACTTACCATTTTTTATGAAATTTGATATATTGGACACTGTATATAATTGCAATTATATGCATATATTTTTGCTGTAAAAGGTGAATAATAATGTAACAGATTTTGCATCTTGATATATACACCAATAAACAAACCACTCCTTGTGTACAAAAGTGAACCGAGAAAATATTGACACATTGCTTCACTCACACTGTGAGTGAAACAAGAACCAAATCCACATAAAAAGCAAGATTTCAGTGTGAGTGAAGCAATGTGTCAATATCTTCTCGATTCACTTTTGTACTAATTTGTGCTTCACAGTCCCTACGCTTCTTTCAAGTTTATACACTCCTTGTGTGCTTCCCTACCCTCTTCCCTTATCTTCCTAAGCAATGAGCTAACGACTTACGCATGACAGTAAAACTGTCAACTGTTGCATGATAAACAGACATGTGCACTCATCCTTTAGGGGTTTATATGTCAAAATCTCAGAACTTAAGTTGCTTTCTATAACTCAGAGTGATCGGTATGTAGATTCTGCAAAAGTTCATCATTGTTATTTTGTATTTTTAGTACATGTAATGTAGTGATACACTGGTCATAATCTTCCACTTTTTTGGGAGAAAATGTATGAACAATTCAAATAACTTCTGTTACTTCACAGTTTTTGAAGAAAGTACATTTTGTATATCTTAGGGTTGAGCTAGGGGATCAAAGTCAAACATGGGTTCCGCATACTGTTTTCAAAACATGTAGTGAAGGGCTTAGGTAGTGGTATCATGGAAAACAGAAATCAATGGTGTTAGGAATTCCTATGATTGGCATTAAAAAAAACACTATCATGATTGCTACTTCTGCATGTGTAAAGTATCAGGATACAAGACAAATGAAACAAAAATGAAAGGAATTCGTATGATGTGGCATGATAAAAAAAAAAAAAAAAGAATACTATGATGATTGTTACTTCTGCATGTGTAAAGAAGTATCAGGATATAACAAGACAAATGAAACAAAAATGAAATATCCAGATGGCCTTGCTTCTGCTATAAGACCTGTGCCACATGGAGTAGATGTCGCTAATCCTATTCCATCAACTCAACTGGAGGATACTGAGAGTTCAGTCTCTAGGTCAACAGGAAATTCCAATACAGATGAGGATTTCTTAGAACACTGCTGAAGACAAGTCACAGAATTTTAGTCAAGAAGATTTGATGACTTATAAAGAGACATAGCTGTTACCAAAGACAAGAGCAAATTACTTGAACCAGAGTTGCAAGAGAAGAATATGCTGGCTCTAGACATTTTTTTTTCCCTCCTATAAGAATAGAAACAAAGAATTTACCAAGTTCTTTAAGTTGGAAGACAAACTTGTTTATTGTTGTGATGCACTAGGTTTAATTCAACAACTGGAAAGATGAACATATGATAGTATTAAATTTAAAGGAAGTCAATTAATGACACTAAACAACACTTTTAAATTTTTCCGGAACATGTTTCAGAGACTTTGCCTCTATCCTCTACCGGCCATCGACTGGTTCTCATTGGTGTAGTTGGCGATATTTTGTCATAGGGCTCTGGTGGCGGTTCAAGGAACTTGCTGAACAAATCTTTCTGGGGGACGTCGAAATTGAATACTTTGTTCCTATTTTTTGAATTGAAGATTTGTTCCCATGTGGATAGTTCTTGTTCTTTGTTTCCTTCTCTTCCTCTTGGTGTAGGACACCATCCTGTTTATTTATGGTCCTCTACCCCTTATGCCATTTTAGGCGTTGGGTGAGGAAGCCACAACTATTGATCAGAGAGAGAAGAATGGGTGATCAGCCTGGTTCCCAGAAAGGGGAGTAGATGGTTAGAATGAGGGTAAAGTGGATGAAAGGAAAGATGATAATGGGGCAATTGGTAGAATGATGGCGAGGGAAACTGGAGTTCCCGGAGAAAACCTGCCCCAGCACTTTGATGTCCACCACAAATCTCACTTTGCAGTTGCCTGGGATCGAACCTGGGTCACCTTCATGAGAGTCAAGCGGTCTAACCACTCAGCCACATTTGATGTTCCTAAAGTGTTCCTAAGTCTTGTTGTTTAGTAAATTCAATTTAAAATTTCTCAAAAAAATTAACAATGAAGAAAACATTTCTGGTCATAAAACAGTCTAGGATTTGCAGCATAGATTGCAGGGACTGAGGAAGAATTATATGGGTCAAATGAATGGTAACATAGAAATAAGAATAAAGAAATACTTTAGGAACATCAAATCCAGGAAAAATAAAATGCAGCAGTAGCAGCACATTTCTGAGCAAAAGGGCCCAAGATTAATAATTTGGATAACACTAATCAAGCATGCTTAAAAAAATCCACTGAATTTAATATTTGGGAAAATTATGTTAATGAAAATATTAACCAAAGTTAACTTCAGGATACCAGTGGACCAACATATCATCACAAATTTCGGCAGGACAAGCAATAAGTCATGATTATCAAGCACAAGCCATTCAGTTGCCGTCAGCTGATGATGAAGAAGAAGAGATTCCTTGGAACTAAATTTGAGATAAATACATAATTGAGTGAAATTTGTATATGTGCAACCACATCTAAAACCTTTAAAGAATGTTTCATTATGGAAAACAAAGGACATTGTTTTAGTTTTAAAACATGCCATTTGTTAAATGCATATCTTTTTATGCCCTGTTTTTTAAGAATAAAATAAAAATGAATTTATATTTAGCATAATAAGCAAATTTCTGTATAAAAATGTTTGTAATTTTAGTGTGGAGCTGTTTAACCGAACCTGTGATGAAGCCCGAGATTGGATGCTGGAGAAGATGATGCAGTTGGACACTGCTGAGCTGGGTCCTGATCTGAAAACAGTTCAAGCACTGCAACGTCGACATCAGCATTTAGAACGTGAACTGGCCCCAGTAGAAGAGAAAGTAAATCGTGTTAACCTACTTGCCAACTCTGTTAAGTCATCTTATCCAAATGAACGTGCAAATGTAAATGCACGTCAGAAAGAAGTGCAAGATCTATGGGAAAAAGTTAAAACCAAAGCAACAGAACGACGTTCAAGGCTTGAAGATGCTGTAGGTCATCAGATCTTCATGAACAGTTCAAAGAATTTGGTAAGTAAAAATTGTGTTTGCTCTTACATGAAAAATTTGATATCAAACTTCAGTGTTTCTTAATGGTTCATTCTTCTGCCATCTTATTCTATAAAGCTTTTGTGTTCAAATGCAACATTAAAAAGAAAAATAAACAAACAATAAATTGTGAATAATTTAAACTTGTCTTCTTTATTGGAGTTTTAGAATTGAGTCTACTAGCACTCCTCATGCAGTAAAGAAAGTTCCTTCAAAGCACATTCCTTTATTATCTGACAGATAAATAATTATGAATCGTGAATTTTAAGATAAATGTGTATTCACTCTCTGAGAAATTTAGTGTAACTGTACACAAATTATATATATTGTAACTATACGTCACTTATACTTTTTAAAATAGAAACTTGGAACGTGTTTAACAATGATTTGATCACATCATCAGTTTCCTTTTCCTTGTTTACTTGTTTATGTATGTAATTGGGGTTGCTGCCACTAATTAATGAATGATTTGTTTTTATTGGAAGAAAAACAGATTGAAAGAAAAAAAAAGGCCCCAGAAACTTTGGATAAGTTGTACTTCTTTTAAAATGTTAATGCTTTCATGAAGTGCATAGGAAAGATTAATATATAAATGAATGTCATTCATTGCTTGCTTTGCTTTGTTGCAGTTGGGCTGGGTGGCTTCTGTAAAAGATGCCTTGAATGCAGATGAGAGTGCCCGGGATGTAACAACAGCTGAAAATCTCCTGAAAAAGCACCAGGAGCTAGGAGATGATATCAGAGCACATGATGACGAGTTCCGAGAGGTTGCAGAACTTGGCTCTCAATTACTACAGCGCAATCCTGGGCTAAATGATGTAGCAGAGCGACTTGCTCGATTAAATGCAGAACGCCAAGCTGTAGCTAGGGGCTGGGCTGAGAAAGGTGATTGGTTGAGACAGTGCCTGGACCTTCAGTTGTTCAATAGGGAAGCTGACCAGATAGAAGCCTCTACATCCAGCCATGAAGTGTTCCTTGCAAATACAGAATTAGGGGTAAGTGTATCTTACTTTTGGAAAACAGAAACTAAACACTATAATTGATAACCTTTTTAATTAAAATGATAATGATCATTGTCATAAAAAGAAACATATCATTTTATGTTAGATGCATAAAAAAGTTACACAACAGTTGCCTGCTATGGAGAAATTAAGTGTGAGTCAACCCATTCCACTACCTATTTGTTTGCTTGTGAAAGGAGAAAATTCAACACTCAAGGACAGCCACTAGCTGACGTCACGAAGCCGGAAACACAAGCCACGTGGTTAATGTCTGGGATTTGTTCTAGGCCATTTGATTCCCTGAACTTGAGACTTTGACTTCTAGAACATTTCTTGCATGCATGACCAACAGGGTATAAAAAGTGGTGCAAAAGCTGGACTCAGGCAGTTCATAGTCGGTTGTGTTTAGAGCAGTTGTAGCAGTCTGCAAGGAAGTGCAGTATGGTCCAGAGTTGTGAGTTGGTCTTCTGCAAGGAATGCAGTATGGTCCAGCCCAGTAATGATAAGTCTGCTGGCAATGTGTGAAGTGCAGAGGACCAGTTGACCAGTGAATATCAGAGCTGTCAGAATTGGAAAGCAGAGCAGTGTAGTTGTGTGCGTTGAGAAAAATTCAAGCAGTGCAAGTTGGTATGCACAACAGAGACATAAAGGAACATCAGACTGATGTGGGCACTGTGTGTATTTGCCAAAAAAAAGGAGGGCGGGAAGTGATTGCAAGTTAGCATTGGATTAACAATTCTGGTTACAAATAGATTAAGTTAAGGTGAACTTCATCTTGTCATTTTTGTTACATTATTTATTTTTAACATAGCAATAGCTTAAGAAGCTAAAAATACTGTAGTTTGTTTTTATTTAATAATCTTTGCACACTAAGCCACTTTGACATTGTCCACATTTTCTTAGCTACGCTTCTCTTTTTCCTTGCGTGTAGGATTGCAATTAGCAATGCACAAAGCATTCTCTTCTCTCTTCTAATTGCTGACAATAATATCAAATCTAATTCCTCTGCCACTGATTATGTGTTAAACACAGAAGTCCTTTTCTCTCTTCCATTTTTCATTAAGGTGTTGAACACTGAACTATACTGTCTTTGAATTGCTCATAGGCACATCAAACACAGGACTCCTCTTGTCTCCTCTGTTGTTTACTAAAGTTTTAAGCACAGGACTCTGTTCTATCTTCGTATCACTCATAGATGCATCAGTCACGGAACTCCTCTCTTAATTGCTCACTGAAGTGCCAAACATAGGACTATATCCTCTCTTAGTAACACTTATATGTGGATTTGTTATGCAGAACTCTGAGTGAAGGGCACACAGTGCAGAACATCACAAAAACCTGCTACTGCAGTGAATATGCTTTTATTTATACCTGTACAAGCATTTTAGAAGGTTGTGTGGATCTGAATAGAAGTACAGTAGAACCTTGTTTACCCGGATCAACTGGGACCAGGGTCAATCTGAGTTAATGAAAATCTGGGTTACCCAGAGAATGACAGAAAAAGATTAAAAAAAAGAGACATGTATAACATCACCAAAATATTTTTAATAGGGTTTAGAAATTACTATCATCACACTTTCACCTAAAAGAAATACATACACTATATGCACTGTAATAGCCTATGTATTAGCATTGTATACAATATAGCTACAAACTAAAAGGCAGTGAGCTTCTGAATTCTCAGTTTAGTGTCCGCTTATGAGCAGTGCGATCTCACATTCACTTTAACATTTGAAGTTCATTTGGCAATGTTTTGGCCTGATTCTCAAAATAAAGCATAAATTTCTTTATGTTTGCCACTGCTTATTTGAGGCCGCGCTGTGGCTCAGTGTTTAGACCGCTTGGCTCTCACCAAGGCGGCCCGGGTTCTATCCCAGGCGACCACAAAGTGAGATTTGTGGTGGACAACACGGTGCTGGGGCGGGTTTTCTCCGGGACCTCCGGTTTCCCCCGCCATCTCATTACACTGGTGCTCCATCTTCATCTCATGTACCATCAGTGTTACCGCCTGCGGTGCCGTATGTAGAAAAAGTGGGCGTTAAACACTACATATTTCATTACTGCTTATGTGTGGGTCATAATCACATCTGGTTCATCAACACTGTCTGAATCTGAATACTCTTCATTTCATTGGTTCATCAACACTGTCTGAATCTGAATACTCTTCATTTCATTTTCAGTAACACTGCATGGTGCAATAGAGTCTTCCTCTATAATTGGTTTATAACCTCCATCATTGTCAGTTTACAACCAATTGCCAGTGTCTTCTTCAACAACATATTTTTAAAAATGTCTATAAAAATTTCCTCCACATTTATTTTTTCTTCTTCTTCAATCTTAAAATAAGACCTGAAGCTTTCCTGGCGACGAATATGCTCACTTTCTTCTCGGACAGCCAGCCAGGTGAAAAGATAATTAGATATCAACGTTTCGGGAGTGTACATCTCTCCCATCATCAGGATATTTATAAAATGTTATACCACAAATGAAATACTGGATATAACACAACTATAAACAAAGACAAAACACTATCAAAATTTGCATTACTGAACAAAAGACTGTTTTCAGTAAATTAAATGCCAGGTCAGGAGATGGCGTGAGTATAGAAAATTGTGTCAAAGAAACGTAACTACTTAACTTGATTATCAAGTTGTATTGATCTTTGCTTCTTAATTCGACGGATTTCCATTTTTAAGGCCGGTTCCCAAGAGGAGCTGAACTGAAATCCAGCATCACAATTAAGCGTGCTCCTTTCAGAGGAAATTGCCAAAGCCTCCTTAATTCTCCACTCCCAGTAACTGTTGCATTTTGCCAAGATGGTCTTCTCCCGAAAATTGTCTCTATGGTCGTTATCAAAACAATGCTCTGCCAGCCCAGACTTCTCAGGTTGCATTAAACGAATGCTCCGTTCATGTTCGATTATTCTAGTAGCGATGGTCCTTCCGGTTTGTCCTATACACGGTGTCCCACATTCACAGGGAATGTCGTACACTCCCGGAACTTGGAAGTCCAGTTTGTCTTTCACTGGTCTCAACAGATGCTTAATCTTCGGAGGTGGCTTGTGGATGGTTCTGATGTTGTATTTGGCGAGAATTCTGCTGATTTTGCTGGATAGATTGCCAGTAAACGGGATGCAGGCTGTAGCGGTAGGCTTATCTGACGCTTGCTGTATTACAGGTTTCCCTTTCCTAGCTTTGGCAATCAAGGCTTCAACGTCATATTCGGAGTAGCTGTTTTGACGGAAAGTGAGTCTCAGGTGCTGTAATTCTTGTTTTAAGAGGCTGGGATCAGAGATAGGCAAAGCTCTGTGGGCCAGTGTATTGAGAACACCCAGTCGTTGAGACTTATGATGGAAACTATGATTGTTCAGATAGAGATCGGTGTGTTTAGGCTTGCGATATACAGCATGCCCCAGTGTACCGTTGCTGTTTTTTGAAACAAGAACGTCTAGGAATGGAAGAGTTCCATCCTTCTCCACTTCCGTGGTAAACTGTATTTGAGGTCGAAGGCTGTTGAGATGCGCAAGAAAGCTAGGCAAAGTGTTGATCCATGTGGCCAAATTACAAAAGTGTCGTCCACGTGTCTATAGAAATGAGATGGTTTAAGTGGAGCTGTAGCAAGTATTTCATGTTCTAGGTGTTCCATATAGAAATTAGCTATAGCTGGTGACAAAGGGGAGCCCATTGCTACTCCATCTACTTGTTCAAAGAAAGTACCACCAAACAAGAAGAAAGTGGACGTCAGGGTATCTTGTTTTCTGGCAAGTCACACATACCAGACCACAACTTAAAGTTTCTCTTCCAACCTGGTTCCAAGCAGGTGGGGTGAGTGTAATTAATTTGCCCGCTGACAGGAGAATTCAAGTAATGTACCTACTGAGACTAGCAATTTATTATCATAAAACAAGTCTTGATTTACTATGCTAAACATTGTTTTTTAAACTGGTACGGGTTAATGAGTTTTATTGTAGCTCCATAAGCTTCTCTATAATTCCTGATAAATATTCTGGATGGTTTGTTAGCCAAGAACATTTTCCTGTCTCTCTAATCATATGTCTGCTAGTGCTGAGAAACATGCCCACATTCCATGGCACCAGACTTGATGGGGGACTCTGTCACAATACTATAATGAAATGCTAGTCATCCTTTTCATTTTTTTCACATCAGAACTATTGCACATTACAGACAGCTTTGGATTCCATATTCCCTCAACACTATGATGAAATGCTAGTCACCCTTTCTTTTTCACATCAGAGCTATTACAAATTAGAACCACCTTAGCAACTTTCTTAGAAGTTCTCAATGCTAAGATAAAAGATATAAGTGCATCGTGACTGTCAGCACATAACTTACTTCATGCAGTGACGTAATTAAAATAACATTTTATGCAAAAAGACTGTATTTGAATGTTGAGATTTTGAAAGGTTTTGTGAAATTTATAAGCAAATAAAGTTATGAAACGTTAAATTGCAATTATTTATTTATTTCAGTTACATAATTTGATCAGCATTCAAAGACCATTTAACTTGTTTACTATCCCAAGCAAGCAAGCTAATGCATTTAAGATTTACACACTGGAAGCATTGGTCAGTAAAAGCATTTAAGTTCTGTACTTGGTGAAATAAATTATTGTTTATTCAGGTTAATGGTAAGTTTCATTTACTTTGATCTACTATATTTCTTTTACATCAGCTAAACTTAATGAGTTGCTTTTTTGTAGAATAACAACAGCAAACCATATGGCAAACATTGTCCTATTTCATCATTTGCTTTCTGCTTTTCTGCTTTTGTAGCACTTAAGTTCAGTCCTGAATGTGTCCAAGTCAGGAAAATAATTTCTTTGGGACAAGAATTTTGAGGTAATCTTTATTAATGCATCCTTAGAAAATTGGGATCATTTAAATGGCTCACCCATTGACTTAAATGCTGTGACAAATAGCTATTAAGGAATGTATTAATCTACAAATATGGTACAAGAGTAGCATATCAAAATGAATAATATATTCCATTTTCATATCAAGCTTCTGGCTCCTAGAATTCACAAATAGATTCTTTTTACACATAAGAATTTTTCTTTTATATTGACAAATTTTCTGTGAATAAAGATTTTATCATTGTGGATTTTGTCATCTGTACTGCCTTAGGCAGTAATTTAATGCATGTCTAAGTTTCATAATCAATTATTCTTTGTGAAAGGGGTCGCTGGATGATGTGGAAGCCTTAATAAAACGCCATGAAGATTTTGAGAACACACTCTATGCACAGGATGAACGATTGAAAGCGTTCAATGAATTGGCAGACAAATTGATAGCAGCTGGACACTATGATAGCAAATAGTAAGTGGAATTAGCAAACACCTTTTTTTATTTTTGTTAATGAAGGAAATTTAATTTGGAAAAACGTTGATCAAGCATATGTTTACCCAAGTTATATAACCAAAGACACTCACCAACAGAATTTTTTACAGCATTGATGAGAAAAGAGACCAGGTGCTTGCAAGGCGAGCTGCAGTCAAAGAGGCAGCTGCTGCACGACGTGCTGTGCTTGATGCATCTCGCAAGTTTCAAGAGTTCTCAGCAGATGTGGATGATTTGCGAGGTTGGATGGGAGACAAACTCAAAACAGCAAGTGATGAATCATACAGAGATCTTACAAACCTGGAGCGTAAGCTTCAAAAACATGAAGCATTTGAACGTGAGCTGCGAGCTAATGAGGGTCAGCTGAGGGCAGTTAATAAGGTTAGAAAGTTTGCTAGTATCATAAACCTAACCATGTAAGTTTATATTATTTGCTTTCTAGTTCATATCTGTTCACTCATTTTCTGGCCTGAATTACAGATATATACTAAATTTAAAATTTATTTTTCCATCAATTAGCAGAATAATATAAGCTCTTTGGTGATAGTATGGTAAACAGAATTGGAAACAGTTAGATCACCTATTTTATTTTGTTAGTGATGATGATAATAACAATGATAATGATAATAATAATAATTAGTAATCTGTGAAGACTTACTCTACTTATGTGCAAATACATCAAATTAATTAAAACTATGATCAACCTGAACCATGATCGGCTGGAACACCAAAATTCTATCCAGTCGACAATTTCTTGATAATGGCTTCAAGTGGAGGCGAAACGTGTTGAACGTAAATTTGTGCTATATGAAGTGCAGAGTATCTCAGTGGACTCATAGTATCATTTTAATTATTACATTACTTCACAGTGTTAATTCCAATTTACCTTCTCAAAACTTCAAATTAATTTGAGTAAATGTGTGTGAAATCTATGACATGGTTTTGAAGGATAGTTATTGTTAAATCCAGAAGTTGTAAAAGTAAAATATGTTTGGTAATATGCAGCTAGCTACACTAAGAGAAAATATCTTGCTTCACTTTTGCACATCCTACAATTTATTTTGGCAACATTGTTTCTCTTTTACATAAAGTTCTAAATGATATTTTTAAATTATTTTGAATATCCTTTCAAACCGATTTAGCTTTTATCAAAACTATTTTTCAAATCATTTGATATCCTGTCTTAACTAGTAGTGCTTGTTCTTTAGTAGCTTAGTTGACTAAATCATTGAACATCACATGTATTTGGCTAGGGAATATTGTGATGCTAACAAGACTTTGATAATGAATGGGTTAGGCCCATATGAAATAAATGACCGATTATATGAATATTGACAGGGTTCTGGTAGCTTTAAACACGTGAAGTGCAATTTAAAACAATAAACAAAATTTGGTGAGTTTCACTTACACAACATTATCTATTCTTGTACAAACTATTCTTGCACAGGCTTATTCCTCAATCTACTTTATATTATAACTATATCTGCTTTATATTATATTGAGATAAATAGTTGCAGAAATTATCTTACTAATTTTCATGTAGTTGTAAAAGAATATGGGAATATAGTAAACTTTAAGAAATAGTCAAATCTTTTAAGAGCTGTTCACTATGAAATGTGTATGAAATTCCTTTTCTTTGCATGGCCAAGAGGAAGAAAAACAAGAATCCTAATGAATATGTAAAATATAGTATATAGTACAAAGAATCCTATTTCAGAAGAGTAAAAGTATTGAAAAATTCAAGCAAATAAGAAATATCTTGGAAATGGTTCGCTCCACACAAAAAATATGACATAAATTGTATGTTTTAATGAGATCTATTTCTTACAGTTAAGCATTTATGTAGAAGTTACCCAGAATGAAGAGGAGTTTGTAGGACATTCCCAGAAAATTCAAAATATAATATTCATATGTCAAAAATATCTTAATCATAATGGTATTTTGATTAAACCTTTTTTGTTTGTTCCATTTATACTTTGTCTTTAATTGCAATGGACATATTGGCAGCCATTCTCCTTTGGGACATGTCGATGGTGTTAACTCGGAAACGTTGGGCTGCATCATTAGATCCTGCATACATTTGCACTCTCATTCATACTTCTGGACTCTGGGGAAGATGGGGAATCATCTTGACTGGAGAAAAATCCCCATTCCCAGCCGGGAATCGAACCCAGGACCCCTCGCATGGCAGGCAGATGCTCTACCGACTGAGCTATGGGCCCAGCCTGATTAAATTTGTTAGTCATTTTTGATAAAATGAAAATATTCCAAATAAGTTCCATGTACAGGGTAGTTTGGAGTGGGGATTTTTTCTTACAAAGTCTTTGTATTGTATTCTGGCCAAATAAATGATATGCATTCAGGGGACCTCAAAAAGTGTTATTTGACTTGAAATTTTGGGGTGGAATGCAATACTGCTTCTGCTTGCTATACATAATAGAGAAACTAAAAATAACAATTCTATTTTCATCTTTTGTTTAGTGTACACAAATGCATAAGTGAATCATACTACTGGAGTGTGTAGCGCTAAAGATAGGAATCTGTTCAAATTGTAACGTCTTTCATGTTGGGACTGAAAGGGATAATAAACTAAAATTTAAAATATATCAGATATAAAACATTGCATGTTACACCTGGTAAGTGGATATAAATTTGAAACAAGTTATCAAAGCAAATTGAATGAACCTGATTATATGTTTCATAATATTAAATTAAAAGTTCTGAAACTAAATACATAGTAAATATGAAAATAAGAACCCTTAATGAGCTCATACTTGAAATAATGATTTAATGTAAGAATTTAAGCTTTCATAGCATTCATCTGAAGTTTCACTCTCTTCCCTCTAGTGGTAATCCAGGAGAAACATACTTTTTTTCTTTTTGTTGGTTCAGTAATCTAAATGAGTTTTTTTAGACCTAAACCTTTTATACATTTGTTTGTGTATACTTAAAGAATTGTATGTGAAGCAGTGTGTTATTGTTAAGACCTTTTAATATCAAACATTGTTTTAAATTTTTCGCTTTCAGACAGGACAAGGCTTACTGGGTGAAGGAAACTATCGGCGGGAAGATGTTGCACGTATGTTGAAAGATCTGAATGTAGCCTGGGATGAGTTGGTTGCATTGTCCCGTGATAAGGGCCGTAGGCTCAGACAGGCTGCTGCACAGCATACTTACAATCGCACAATGGAAGATGCTCGTCTAAAACTAGAGGAAATGGAACAGAGTCTGCAGTCTAGGGAAGTGGGCTCTGATTTGAGACACTGCAAGGAACTTCTGAAGAAACATCAGGTGAGTGCTTAGAAAATACTCACATTTTATATTAAATAGTGATATGGAACCATCTTTCTTATACGGTGTAGACATTGGGCATTTTTATTCATGTAAATGTATGAGCTTGAACTGATATGGATGTGTATAGACGTCCTGTGCATACATACATTTTATTCTTATTTAATGCCAATTATTTTAATCTTTATATTTTATAGTACATTTAAATAAGTTCTATAAGAGATAGTAACTTACTGTTAAAGGTTCCTCTTTTAATGTTATGCCTCAAAACATAAACACACAAGGGCACATCTTCACATTCACAGCAAATCATACTGATTTCCTTGTGAACTCCTTTTTCATGACATACTAAACATTTTTTAAATGAGCGCAAATTTTTTTTTCGGGGGGGGGGGGGGGAGGTGGTATCCTTTTAGGAAACTGTTTTCCCTTCAAGTATGAGGGGTGCTAGGGTGGGGGATTTCTTACCCCCATTATGAAGAGGTCTTTGAATGTTATAGTGCTCATTTAGGCTGTGAGCCATTGATACATGTAAGTCCAGGTAGGTATCTCCCCCAGAAATGGAGCAGCAAACTTGCCACCTGTAGACCAGTACACATCTATAGTGAAGGTTTACACATAACAGCACTTTACCTTTATTCTCCTCTTAGGCCCTAAATTACCTTTAGAGGTCAGGGCTTACTTCATCCTACTCACATATATTTTTGTTTCCATAACAATGAGAGACACTAAGTCTGCAGTTTAAAAAAAAAGTGAAAATGTCAATTGGTTGGCTGTCAAAGGTTAACTGTACACCAGAAAATATGTTTATTTGTGTATGGCTGTATGTCTATTTGTATTTGAGTTAGTTATTTTGACCACTTCACAACATTGATTCTTCACAAACACCTGAAGGAAGTGGGTCATTCTTTTCATCACTGCTACCTATATCCTCAACACTTCTCTCAAAATCTGAAAACTTGCCATCAATATCCAAATCATGTCAAACAGCAAAAAATATTCTACATTTTCTAAAGTGATATAAAAAATCTGTACACATCCTACGCAGCTAATTTATTTGCTATGTTATTAGGATAAGCCATGGTTAACAGTGAAATATAACAATTTCAAATGTTTATTAATTTTTAGATGAGTCGTATTTATTACACATCTGCTTCACTTTCGTACCTATTTCAAATGTGCTGTTCAGTTAACTTCCGATAGCTAAAAGAAATATCTCTGAACTGCGAGAAAATATAAATTACTAAATTACTGGGTGCAAACAGCTGCATAAGGCTATCATAATTTTCAATTGTGAAATAAGAGGTACATACAGATGCTGACAGAAGTTTCTTTTCAGCATGTGTTTCACACAATGTATACAATGATTATCGCTTGGAACATAAACTTAACCTTAGAATTTTAGTTAATTGATGGAAATTAATCATTCATCACACTAGCCGTGTATAGGCTAAGGTCTTCGATAGAGTCAACATGAAAAATCCAGTGCCATGGCCGAGAGATCCAGGAGATCCGTGGTTCAAATCCCAGCCATGGCATTGGATTGTTCATGTTGACTCTATCGATTAACCTTAGAATGTTGAAATGGAGAATTCACTTACACAGCTAATATATACATATCGTTGTATGCACAATAAAGTAAAGTGACTCACATTTAGATGCATTCGATGCAAAAAATGGCTCTCTCTACAGTGATACAAAATAGTAAAATTTCAATGGTTTATGAATATAGTCTCTACTTTAATGATACTGTAGTTGTATACTGCCTTTAATGGGCTTTAAACTAGATTTTGTTTTGTTAAAATAACTTAAACATCAAAGATACGAATGTGTATTTACGAAGCATTTTTACAGCATTTAACAATTTAAATGTCTTATTCTGTTTATTGGGTAACCGTTCCTGGCCCATGCAGAGTTTAAATGGCCATCGCTGAAGCAGTTAATGGTTTAAATAAAAGTGTTAATATAATTGCAAATGCTCACAACACATGCGCAGATACAAAATCAAATACAGGTAAACACAAAACAACCATACAAATAGGATGATAGCAAACAAAGAACTGCAATAAATAACTGGCCGCTGAAAGATATATAAAATAAACTAAATGTTATAATCAACAAGGAAAATATACCTTATAAATGTAATGAATCATTAACAATAACTTGACTCCAGCAACAAAATCAGTATAATCATTAAGTGAAAAATTTCAATGTGTTAAACCAAATTTGCTAAATAATCTTGTGTCAATGCACTTATTAGTGTCAGTCAGTCAATTGACAATTCGCTAATTGCTTGAAATGAATGAGAGGGTATGGGTATTATAGAGGTTGTCACAACAATGATTGGAAGGACCAATCATAGTAAAGACATTTCCATAGCAATGGTAGATGCAGGGAATCTTTGTAGGTGGATAATGCCATGATTATTACTGAAGAAAAAGATGTGGAATGAAAGACAGTGGAATCTGTCATACGTGATGAAGAAGAGGAAGAATGTGGAAGTAATCTTCCACATTCCCGCTTCAATTAGAACCACTAATAATTTAACTACATTTAAAACACATTTAAAAGCGTTTCTAATAGATAATGTATTTTATACCATCGAAGAATTTATGAATCACTGTAAAAATAACTAGGCTTTATTACTGATTTTAGCATATTATATTTATTTTTAAATTCTATACCATTAAGCAATTTATGACTAGGTTGTATATTTAATTTAATCTCTCCATTATTTTGTTATTTATAATTGTTTACTTTTAAGAGAGAGTATGTATTACAAATGACATGGCTTAGTTGTGTTCAAACACTGTATTAAGTCGCAATAAATATGAATATGAATTCTTTGGCATGTGCATCGGTAAATTTTTTGCATAGATATTTGTCATCAGATGGGGGTTAAAATCGCTTTTATAATCTGTTAAACTTAAAGATAAATATAAAAATAAATATTGTGACTCTGTGGGTTCGTGAAATTAAAAGTTCAGGTTTCAAACACCAAAAATTGCACTTTATTTCCATAGAAACACACTTCGTATACAGCTGTCCAGAATTGCATCACATACACAATACAACTTGCAAGGTCAACGACCACAAACAGCTGTTCATGCACGCGAGTTCAACCACTGACTGACTTACTTTGGCAGGTGGGCTTCCTTTTTTATAGATTACACATTCCGGAAATTTCTCAAACAATCGAGATGCGGCTAGAACAAAGAACTAGAACTCTCGAAAAATCTGTCTCTTTTCCCCCCGCCATTTCGGCGAGTCTCCATCAACACACTGCACGCCCGTCCCTTTGAACTAGTCACCGGCGCCGCCTCGATCAACAATGGGCTCGCGACAATATATAAGAAATAAAAGATCTTAACAGAAATTTATTTTGAATTATTTTGGATGTAGCAGGTATTGCTTTTTACTCTAGTGTAAAAGCTATTGTTATATTTATAATGCATAATTATTAAATTAAATTTAAATTTAAATATTTCATGCAGATGAAAGATATTTATTACATTTTAGATAATTCCATACTAATACTATATGAAAGAATCAGATTAAAAGAATGTATGTAGATACTGCACAATACTTAACTGCCACTCTCATACCTAATAAATAAGTTGAATTACAAAGGTAGTGTAAATGGAAATTAATTGCTCTTTCACACTAGCTATATGTAAGATAAGGTTTACAAAGGTAAAGTTAGACTAGAAACTTCAATGCTATAGCCAGGATTTGAACTACGGATCATCTGGTCTCTGTCCAGTTGCTCTAACCGCTGAGCCACCATGATAACATGCCAGCTGGGCATTAAATTCTCCAACTGATTCATATTTTTCCCAGTAAACATCTAGATCTTTTTCTTATGCATATGAAATAATGTATCTAAATGGTAACTTACATTGCTGTAAGTACTCTAAGTCCCAGTCTTCATTGTTGAATCCATCATCCCAGTGTAAAACTCTTACTTCCAGAAAGGTGTATATTATAAAACCATAAAAATATTGAATGCTCTTCCTAATGAGCTTAAGAGAAAAGTTGACAGTTTTAATGCTTTTAAAACTACTACTAAGAAGTACATTTGCTCAAAATCAGTTTATTGTGTACAGAATTATCGGTATTATAAATTGCCCTGGTGACACTTAACTCTGCAAGTAATATTTAGCTGTTTAAATCATTGCCAATCATTGGAAATTTAAATAAAGGAATTTAGAAACCAGACTAAAGGAACATATGAGATGCTTAAAATACAAATGGATAAAACTGCAGTTTTACACCATTTCTGGATGACCAACCATAACATCAAACCGAACATCACATTAATCAAACCTACCAGTCATACAGCAGAATTGGACACATGGAAAAATATATTTATTTTGAAATACAAACGACAGTTAATGAATTTTGATTTACCGCCATCAAGTACCCTCTGGAAGTACATTTCACTGCCACATGATGCCACCATTATAGACAGCCACCATAAAAGTAACAGCAATATGGGTCAGTCGGACATGTTCTGAAGCTGGGAACACATGTTCCTAAAACATGTTAACCCTTTCACTGCGGATGTCGGAACTGTTCCGACAGCGTGATTCACTGCTCTCCTTGCAGATGACGGAACATTGCCGACACACAGCAGTTGACGTCAGTAAATAGAAATGAAGGTCACTAAACGTAGTATTCTGTAAGCAGTGTTGGTCTGCCATCTATTGGGGTTATATTGTTTCAGGTTTTATTTCTTTCTCTGCTGTGTGCTGCTGCCTATCATGTAAAATCTGAAGCCCTGCATAGTAAATTTTTCCCAGGCATTTGCACGTGTTGCAAGCTGGTCACGTGACTCGGGCTGTACAAAATCATGGCTTCGTCCAGCAAGCAGACACATGTGCAGGATGCAGATTTATTAGCAGAATTTGAAGCAGTATCATCCGATCTGTCAGATTTTGAGTTTGATAATAGTGAAAGCGAAAGTTTTAACGATGATAATGTAAATAGTGATAGTGATGACAGTGATGTAGAATCTGAACCCGCGCAACATGCTAAAAGACGCCGTACTGATTGTTCCTTTCAGTGGCAACAGGGTCCATTCAGGCCAGTAATTTACCCTTTTGATGAACTACAAACAGATCTGAATGAAAATTTTACAGTTGCTAATATTTTCAAGTTATTCTTACCATTGCATATTATGTATCGTATTGCAAATGAGAGCAATAAGTATTTCACGTTCTTGTGTGAAAAATTACCACCAAGCCCCCATTCTGGACTACAGACTTGGACAGATACTTCTCCTGAAGAACTATACATTTTCTTTGCCTTGACAATGCTTATGACCAGAGTAAAGAAGCATACAATAGCAGAATATTGGACAAAAAATCCCCTTATTGCTACTCCGCAATTTGCAGACTACATTTCCAGGGATCGGTATCTTTTACTTCTAAGACTTTTACACTTCAATGACAATAAGACGCAAGATAAAGGAGACAGATTGCACAAATTGAGACCTGTTATTGAACATTTTAAACGTATTATTAATTTTTAGATGAGTCGTATTTATTACACATCTGCTTCACTTTCGTACCTATTTTGAGGACATGTTTCGCAAATCATTGTTTGCATCTACGGCTCTTATGCGACTAAGTGATGACTAAGTCGCATAAGAGCCGTAGATGCAAACGATGATTTGCGAAACATGTCCTCAAAATAGGTACGAAAGTGAAGCAGATGTGTAATAAATACGACTCATCTAAAAATTAATAATTTTTCGCTTCACTGTAGTGTTCCAATACAGTTAAATCTCGATATATTTTAGACGTACTTTCAGCGAATTATTCTCACCCTTTCAAAACCTCTGCATTGACGAAAGCCTTATGCTATTCAAAGGTCGCCTTTCGTTCAAACAATACATTCCCTCCAAAAGACACAGGTTTGGTGTAAAAGTGTTTGTGCTTTGTGATTGTCAGACTGGTTATATTCTAGACTTCATTGTATACACGGGCAATACCACAGAAATTGTTGATAACCGTGACCTTGGGGTGTCAGGGGCTGTGGTACAAACCCTCGCTAAAAAGTACCTGCATAAAGGGCATAATTTGTGGCTAGACAATTGGTACTCGAGTCCTCTTCTTTATCATTGGTTACATGTAAATGAAACAAATGCTTGCGGCACTGTAAGAAGGAACAGGAAAGGGATGCCAAGACTCATAGCAAAATTAGAGAAAGGGCAATTTGAATCTGCGCATACAGACAATATGTTAGCACTAAAGTGGATGGACAGACGAGAAGTTTGTATGCTAACTACTTTCCACACAGACTCAATGAGACCGACAGGCAAAGTAGACAAAAAGACGAACATGCAAATAATGAAACCTGACTGTGTTATGGACTACAATAAAAATATGGGTGCGGTTGACAGATCAGACATGATGATAGGCTCCCTCGAGTGTGTAAGGAAGACTTTGAAGTGGTATAGGAAATTTTTCTTTCATATGTTAGACATGACACTTCTAAATGCACATTCACTGTATAATTTCAAAACTGGTAAGAATATTACTCTCGCTGACTTTCAACTCACTCTAATTACTAAACTTTTACAAGAAT
Source organism: Mantis religiosa (assembly GCA_030765055.1). Classification (NCBI taxonomy): domain Eukaryota; kingdom Metazoa; phylum Arthropoda; class Insecta; order Mantodea; family Mantidae; genus Mantis; species Mantis religiosa. The sequence goes on along the minus strand of JAUKNK010000040.1, from coordinate 604,866 downwards.
TTCAAACACCAAGACTAACAAGTAAACCTGGGAGGTCTTTATCTGGTGACCAACCCACAAGACTGACAGAACGACATTTTATTTCACTAATACCATCAACACCAAATAAAAAAAGCCTGCCAGAAGATGTCATGTATGTTCCAACACCACTATTGGCCAGAAAAAGAGAAAAGAGTCAAAGTATATGTGTGCCAAATGCAATGTGAGTTTATGTTTGCACCCCTGTTTTGAAATTTACCATACACAAATCCGATTTTGAAAGTAGAGGTAGTAATTTCTACCTGTATATAATATATAATAATAATAATAATAATAATAATAATAATAATAATAATAATAATAATAATAATAATAATAATAATAATAATAATAATAATAATAATAATAATAATAATAATAATAAGATGAAGATGAAGATGAAGATGAAGATGAAGATGATGAAGATGATGAAGATGATGAAGATGATGAAGACGATGAAGACGATGAAGACGATGAAGACGATGAAGACGATGAAGACGATGAAGACGATGAAGACGATGAAGACGACGAAGACGACGAAGACGACGAAGACGACGAAGACGACGAAGACGACGAAGACGACGAAGACGACGAAGACGACGAAGACGACGAAGACGACGAAGATGATGAAGATGATGAAGATGATGAAGATGATGAAGATGAAGATGATGAAGATGAAGATGATGAAGATGAAGATGATGAAGATGAAGATGATGAAGATGAAGATGATGAAGATGAAGATGAAGATGATGAAGATGAAGATGATGAAGATGAAGATGATGAAGATGAAGATGATGAAGAACATGAAGATGATGAACATGAAGATGATGAAGATGAAGATGAAGATGATGAAGATGAAGATGATGAAGATGAAGATGATGAAGATGAAGATGATGAAGATGAAGATGATGAAGATGAAGATGATGAAGATGAAGATGATGAAGATGAAGATGATGAAGATGATGATGATGAAGATGATGATGAAGATGATGAAGATGATGAAGATGAAGATGATGAAGATGAAGATGATGAAGATGAAGATGATGAAGATGAAGATGATGAAGATGAAGATGATGAAGATGAAGATGATGAAGATGAAGATGATGAAGATGAAGATGAAGATGATGATAATTAGATTTGCATATCTAATTTATAGCCAAATCTGATTCATACTCACAAAAGAATACTATTACATTAAAATTTGGATACCCCTGAATTGTTAATAAATTTCTGTTCATCAATATTTTGGTAAAGTGTCACTTTAAAGCTAAGACATCAAAATTCAGATCATCATATAGCAACTTTTTATTAATGTTTCTATTGTGGCCCTTGGACAACCCTTTGTAAAGTGTGTTGCTTGTGGTATCTTTTCCCTATTTTGAAACTTTTTATATTTTAATTGTGTTATTCGGCATTCATCCACAACAACTTTGGTGAGTGTTTCACAATATTATATGTTAATTCTGCATGGTATTTTAAAGAATAAACTAATTAATGTTTATCTAAAATAATTCAGCAAGGAGGGTCTGTGAGCTTGTTAACACTTCAGCAGTGAAAGGGTTAACACAGATTTAAAAAAGTGATATTAGTGTAGCTAGTACCAACTCATCTTAAGTAAATACACAGTTATTTTTACTTTGCTCTCTATACTAAGGGCTATGCATTTTATATTTACTCTTGCCACATTAAAATACAAAAATTGAAGACTAAAGGTAACTTGTAGTATTGTGACAGTCTACTATAGAGTGTACACTGTACTTTTAAACTGGTAGTCAAGCAGTGATCATGATTCCTATCTTCCCAAACAGGGATAAAAGATTCAGCATGCAAATTATTGCATATATCTATTTGTATTGTGGCAAAAAATTCACTAATATGTATATCAAATGGGAAGAGTTCTGGATCGCGATGACACAGATGCGTTAGCGTGCTCAGCATTACTACCTCATTACCCCCTTTCTTTTCATATTTCCTTCTCTCTCTGTCACACACAATCCTAGACCTTGTGGGTCTCCTTGGCAAACTGAATTTTCCAAGCTTTTATAATAATGCAGTTGTTGAAATCACAATCGCAACATGGATATTTGCATATTATGCACATGTTTTAAATGATATAATTGTAAGTATAATTTATGAATTAATTTCTTTTCTAATTCAGCGTCACTGCTAGTGGCATATCCATATAGCTGTGAATGTCACTTATGTCAAGAGACAATTTGTCATCGTCATTGTGTTCATTGTCTGAGTATTGCAAATAGGCTCCAAAATCTCTTCAATGTGCTATTTCTTTCCAGAGGTCGTCGTCTTGTAGTTTCTCTGCATGTGTCACACAGTTTTCCCAGTCTTGTGTTACCTTGTCAATTTCTTCATGATAATAGCTGTGAATGTCACTTACGTCAAGAGACAATTTGTCATCGTCATTATGTTCATTGTCTGAGTATTGCAAATAGGCTCCAAAATCTCTTCAATGTGCTATTTCTTTCCAGAGGTCGTTGTCTTGTAGTTTCTCTGCATGTATCACACAGTTTTCCCAGTCTTGTGTTACCTTGTCAATTTCTTCATGAATAAGGCATTCGACATCAGTCAGTTTAAAAGTATAGTTTCTGTTCGCAACATAATTTGAGCCCACATTAACTCAGTTGGATTGTACTAGCAATGTAAGGGGGAAGGCATATTACACAACTGAATAGTACTGCTTGGTATCCTGTAGAGTAAATACAGATTATGAACCATTCATAAACAAACATATAATGTGACGACTCACTTTCTGCCGATACAGCAGCATACAGGCCAGCGGGAAGAGTACTGTTTGCTCTCTCTTGAATTAAACAAACCCTTGGCTTATTCAAAGTAATTCTTTTATCATGCTATGTCAAACATTTATATTTCAATTCCTAGTAATTACAAATTTATGTACATGCATTCATGCGAATCAATATGATATTCATTACAGTGCTTATGTTGCGATGCTTTGTTGTAATATATTAGTACTTTATTTGTATGAAGAAAACTATTTGACTAAAAATATGGAGGTTTTACAGTTATGTTAGATACATTACTCTCTACCTTCCTCCTGGTTCACTTTTTTGCAAAATGTGAATTTTTATCATAAATAGTATTTGTTAGAATGGATTCAGGTGGCACTTGTCACACACCACTTATGAAGAGTACAATATAACAATACCACAGGACTCCAATTGGTTGCTCACCTAGTAGTGTTCAAGGACAAACATATTCCTTTTGAAACACACAATAGTACAAGGTCATATACATGCTTCATCATAGCCGTTACACTTCAGTAGGATACCAAGAAAATTAACATTGGAGATAAGACACAAAAATGTAATATGTTGCATCCGCATGACTTTTACTATTCTGTGTAAACCATTCTTAAAACTTAATGAAATATTTTGAGGAATTTAGTAACAACAACATCCAAATTAATTCATAAATCTATTTGAAGTTAGTTTTTATCATACTACGTCACTTACACTTTAATTTTTGAGGAACTAGTTTTGAAAACTGTTGCTTCTGTTTTCAACCTTTGAGGTCGGACCTTCAAGGTTAAAAATAGAAGCAACAGCTCCTGAAACTAGTCCCTCAAAATTTAAAATGTAAGGTATGCAGTTAAAGATAATACGACAAAAACCAACTACAAATAGTTTTATGAATTATTCTTAAAATGTTTACACCTCTACTTTGTGTTAGTCAAGATAAACATTTTCAGAAATTACCTTATTGCTAATTTTTTGTAGGTATAAGGAAATATGTGAATGTAGTAGGCTATAAGGAGTAATAAAACCTTTTATGTGATGTCTACAAAATTCTGTTGTTATGCATAGCCAAAATATAAAAAGGGAATAATGACTTCCCATGTGAGAGAACTATAAGTATTGGAAAATTCTCACAAATAACAAGGAATATCTCTGAAATGGTTCCCTCCACCCCCCCCCCCCCCCCAAAAAAAAAAATGGAAAGGTAGTTAGACTGAAAAATTCAATGTCAAAGCTGGGATTTGAACCTGAACTGAGGATAGGGAAAAAGTTCCCAGAAACTAGTCTTCATTAAAAAAAAAAAAAAAAAAAAAAAAAACCTTGTAAGTGGAGAAAAGTGTATACAAGGTTGACTCGTAACAATAGCACTCCACTTTCTGAAATACTTCTTTTTATTCTAAAAAATAGTTATGTGTTTTAAGAGTTTTAAATTATTTATGTAGTAAGATTTCTTTTTATCTTTTATGGTTCACCAGTTATGAAAAGTCATCCAGAATGAAGAGGCCTTCTGAGGACATTCCCAGAAAATTCAAGATATACATTTCATTTTGCATGCTGATTATATGAGGATCTAGGATCAAGAGTTTTAATTGATGGCAAACCTGAAATTATCTGCTGGCCAAACCACAGTAGCCTTATGGAAATAATCACACACATTTTACTTTCACAACCTGGCCACTTTACCTTAGCACAACACAAGCATGCAGACTGGTATCACATCACATTCCTTTATTTATCCTGTTTACTAAACTCTTGCTAATCTGGCCCTCAGTGGTCTGGTCCAAATCTGGCTCACATCTGGCCTCTAGTAGCTCATGTAATGTTAAAAGCTGAAGTGACATACAATAGTGTGTCAACAATTGTATTGTTATTGTATACTGTTGTTGCTTGTGTTATTGAATTTATGGCTTTGGAGTTCAGTACATACAATGGCATTTAAAAGAAACACATTACACTAAACCTCAAACACAAACTCGAAATTTTGGATAAGCTGCAAAGTGGTTGCATGATAAAGCATGCTGAAATTGCGTATCATCATTGTTGCAACTAAACATTCTGGACATGTTTCATAGTGTATGGGCACACCAAGTGTATAATAAGTTTTGTATAAAAATTAATGTATCTTTGGATTAATAAAGTACAATGTACAGCCAAACAGTATCAAATCAATAATCTGGCACTTCCACTAATCTGGCACCCATATCGACAAGGAATGACTGGATTAGCGAGAGTTTAGTGTATTATGTAGAAAATTAATCTAGCTACAGTGAAGCAATAAATATTACACAAATAAAAATATTTGCTACTAAGGCTTTACTTATCTTAAGAAATTGGTGTTGATACTTCTTTTCAAATGGAAATCAATTTCGCAAACAAATTGCTTGCATCCTCAGTCCACAGATAAACTCCGTTGTCAAGGATACCGGTTACCATGCCTTTCTTATGTTTATTTAGTATTACCAACATTTGAAAATGAAACAAACCTAAAAATAGCATCAACTGCTGGTATTTCAAAATTCATTATGCGATGTTTATTTTTTAAAATAAATATCTTTTCCCACACTATTAAATCTATCGGACCATTTAATTGCTTTAATAATTTCACTTCAGGATTTATTTCATGGTTAAATGACCAAAAATGATCTGCTATGGCCGATTTATCAGTTTGTTTATACTTAATGTTACGAAAATGTTCTTTCATTCTGGTTTCCGAATTATGTTTCTTATCTGTGGACTGAGGATGCAAGCAATTTGTTTGCGAAATCGATTTGCATTTGAAAAGAAGTATCAACACCAATTTCTTAAAATAAGTGAAGCCTTAGTAGCAAATATTTTTATTTGTGTAATGTTCAGTGCATTGTTTTTCTGCACTTAGACACACAGTGTGAGGTGATTATGATATTTCTGTTTGTATTATGATTTGTACACAGGGTGATGTAGTTTTAACTAGCAGATAAAAAATGGTCTTTTTAGAGTTGCTTGTTTTTAAGAAGAATTTATTGTGTAACATTTGAAACTCCATTCTTAGGATATATTCCTATAGGAAAGATATAACGTTGTCGTAACTTTTCTTCTTTTTTTATTTTAGGTACTGGAAAATGACATGAATCAGTGGGATCAGAAAATTAGTGACCTTGTAGATCTTGGTAAGGAGATGGCCCATGAAGGGCATTTTGATGCAGACAACATTTTGCATGCTAGTCGTGATTGCCAAGACAAGTAAGTGCAGCAGCTAATTTTTAAAATGGTTCAAAATTTGACATTTAGAAATTTCAAAGTATAAAATTGAAAGAAGCGTAGAGACAGTGAAGCACAACTTAGCACAAAAGTGAATCGAGAAGATATTGACATACTGCTTCACTCACACTGCTTTTTCACAGGACATGTTTTAAGAGCTTTTGCTCTTATCAGCTGAAACTCGACTAGTGCAAATTGTGGTGGTTTCATCTTTAATAAAATACGTTAAATATGTTAATCACCCCATAGACCTTTCCGTATGGGAAAAAATTTTGATAAAAATTGTCATAGAGTCATGAAATTTGAAACTCCACCACCGGACATCTTTGACAAGTACATCATGCCATCTATTGACAATGCGGAGAAAGAGGAAACCACTTCAATTTGCACTAATCGAATTCCAGCTGATGATAAGAGTAAAAGCTCTTGAAACATGTCTTGTGAAAAAGCCATGTGAGTGAAGCAGTGTGTCAATATCTTCTCGATTCACTTTTGTATTTAGGAATTTATTCAGAATTCTTATATTATCTCTGGTGTACAGGATGAGCAAAAGTTATGGAATTATATAACTTAATTTGAGTATTGGTTAAAATGAAACTTATGTGTTTGTTCTATTTCATACAGGTTATTTGCCTATAGTTCAGAGGATCTATAACCTCAGGTGTAATTTATGTGTCAAAAAGCAATTTCTCAACTCATAACTTGTGTTTAGATAGTTATGATTAAAAGCATTGTTAAAAGTGAAGCTAATTGCATATCAGAATACTTGTTGAGTCATATTTTATAAAAACTTTGGTTGACCGTAAAGAAGTTTTAAGTTTTAATAAAATTAATTCAGTAATGCCCGATTTCACCAACAAATGTTAAGAAAACAAAAATTGCATTTCACCAACAAGTGTTAGCGTAACACAAGTGTTAAATCTCATGTTAAACTAACACGCCGAATTTCTAATGTTAAGTCCTTAACAATTGTAAATAGTCAAGATGGCGAGCATGAACTCAGCTGTTGATGTCGATTTGCTATATTTAAGACCGTCTAAATGGCATTCATAATAGAGTACGGCCTATGAGGAGAAATGATTTTGAGGAACTATCCGAAGAAAACTGTTTTACGGAGGTATAGACTGTGGAAACATGTTGCTATGAAGGTTACTGCGGAAGTACAAGAGAGGTCAGAACATGCATCGAAAGGAATATGGTGATCTCGCCTTTGCTTCAAGTATCAATAACCTTGCGATTTTATAATTAACTGAATTATGTGGATAATACATTGTCCACCTCCCGTCTTGAAACGTTCAAGTCACTTGCCCTTCTTCGCTCCTCGTTTTAAATTTACGTAATACTGAGTTAGAACATACATCGAAAGGAATATGACTATCTCACCTTAGCTTCAAGTATTAGTAACCTTGCAATTTTATAACTCGCTGAATTATGTGGATAATACACTGTCCACCTGCCGTCTTGAAACGTTCAAGTCACTTGTCCTTCGCACTTTGTTTTAAATTTACGTAATAATGAGTTAGAATATACATTGAAAGGAATATGCCGATCTCGCCTTTGCTTCAAGTATTAATAACTTTGCGATTCTATAATTCACTGAATTATATGGATAATACATTGTTCACCTTCCGTCTTGAAACGTTTAAGGCACTTGTTCTTCGCACCTCGTTTTAAATTTACGTAATACTGACAAGTTGTTTTGTGCTTGTAGTAGTGACACATGCATTTGAATTAAATTCGTTTCCAATATTTTCCCCGCAACATCTTTCTCATTTACATTCACTGCATCCGTCCTCTTATTTTCCACGATATCCTTACACTTCGTCACCATTTCAATTAACAATTCTTTCTCCGTCGATGAGAAATTTGTCTCACGGCTTTATTTATGATTTTGTTCATCCGCCATTTGTGCAGACGAAAATGAAAACAAAAACGCATCGTAGAACGTTCAGAAAATCATCCATAGCCTTCTATAGCTGTGATATTTACAAGTTTCTTGGCGTTAACACAGGTTTGTTAACATTTTAAGAAAACAGGTTGGTGAAATGCAAGAAATTTAACATTAGTTTTAGCGCTGTGACAGTTGTTATGTTACACTTGTTAACGTCGAATTTAACATCTGTTGGTGAAATCAGGCATAAGTCTTGATAACCCATGTTTACTTTGATAATCCTGAATCACTTCTTCAGTCATGTATATTGCGGGAATATGAGCATATAATAAGGGAAGCAATTAAAACTAATAGATGTTTGGATCCATTTTGCAGATTTTCAGCATTGAGAGAGCCTGCAAGAAAGCGCAGAGAAGCTCTTGAGGAATCCCTTAGGTTTCACAAGTTTGTGTTTGAGTTGGATGCTGAGCAAGGTTGGATAAAAGAACATTTGCCCCTTGCTGCTTCTGATAAACTAGGTCAGAACCTACACCAGGCACAATCATTGCATAAGAAGCATCGTAAACTAGAGGCTGAAATCTCTGGACATCAGCCCATGATAGATCGCACTCTTGCTTCAGGAATGACTCTCATACAACAAAATCATCCGGAGACTAAGCAGGTAGATCACATGTTCACCGCTTCATTTTCTCATTTATTTTTCTCTTCTTTATTTGTTCTGTTTCTTGGCTTCTTCCATGCTTGTTTTAATTTTGCATACGTTCTTTAATACATTTATTCATTAAAAAATCCTTCAGTTTTTAAATATATGAAGAAAGAAAATAATATACGAGGGTCGGCTGATATATCCTCGCATAGAGATGGCGTCACTGGGCCAGTTTGATGGATAGCATCATATACTTTAACTCTAGACTAGCTTGTATCCATAGTTACAGGTCACTACCTTCTTTAGTTTTTTAATGACAGCATTTTAAACAAGACAAATGTAGAGGTTTCACAAAAATGGAGGATTTGGAGAAATGAGCAGTGATTAAATGCTTCCATTTGAAAGGCTTAATGCCCAGAGAAATCAAGGAGGAAATGGACAGTACATTGAAAGACTCTGCTTTTTCATATACAATGATTAAAAGGTGGGTTGCAGAGTTTAAAATGTGTACGAGCACTAGTGGTGAGCCTCGCTCTGGATGCCCTGTGGAAGTCACAACTCCAGACACATCATTGAAAAAATTAATCATTTAGTAGAGGAAGACTGCAGATTAAAGTTGTTTGAGATAGCAGAGGCTGTAAACATATCAAAAGTACGTGCAGGTAATATTTTAAATAATGTTTTGAGCTTTCACAAGGTCTGTGCAAGATGGTTGCTGCGTTTGTTGACACCTGATCAAAAGTTGCAAAGAGAGGCGCTTCTTTCTTATATGCGACGTGGCAATTTTTTTCTAATTTCTTCACACATTTTGATGTTTTTATATACAACCATGATTTTTAATATAATTTCTTTATTTTTTTAGTGTAATTTCATGTTGGAGGGAATTCTTTTAACATTATTAATTGTTCGTTTATTTACTTACTGCATAATATAGCCATACTGAAGAATTCAGTGCAGCCAAACTGTGCTTGTTTCTCCACTGAAAGTAATGCTACCAACAGTCTTACTTTACCCGAAATTACACTATATAGCAGACTAAATGTATGAGTTCCTGGACTGTATCGGACTGGTTCGGCTACTGCCACAAAGTGTGCATGATGTCAAATGACACCAAGTATACTGCAAGGGGGAAAATTGGCAGTCCCGGTCACGTCGTTCAAATCGACGAATGCAAAATTGGACGACGCAAGTTTCATTGTGGGCACTGCAATTAGACTGTAGAGCGTATTTGCATCCCTCCTATTGTTGGGGCATATCCTCATCTGCACCTGATTCGTTTCCAAGTCGATCATTCCCAAGATCCAGTTGCCCTCTACAATGCGCCCACGAGGAAACTTGCGTTGTCCTATTTTGCATTCATCGATTTGAACGATGTGACCGGGACCGCCAATTTTCCCCCTTGCAGTATACTTGGTGTCATTTGACATCATGCACACTTCGCGGCAGTAACCGAACCAGTCCGATAGAGTCCGTGAGCTCATACATGTATTTCCTACGGAGCACTCCACTATCGTTGTGTCGTAGGATTGTTTATTTGCATAGCAGTGTAAGAGTAACAAAATTTGACGGGGCGAAAACTTAGCCTGCTCAAACCATGTTCCTGTGCACATGGACTGCGTCACCTATGTCTGGGGCATTATTGCAGAGGTTGGCTAAAGTTTTACATAACTTTCTCATGTTGGCTGCAATGCCAGAACCAGCTGTTCGTCTGTTTGCACATGCATATACGTGCACCTTTGGACTTAGAAAATATTCTCGCGTCGCACAAAAGAAAGTTTCTCAAACTGTTTCTGTTAAGAATTTGGAGCTCTACCGTAAAAGTCCCAATGAATTTATGAGATGCATATTACTATGGATGAAACTTAGATATATCACTACACTCCAGAAAGTAAATCACAGTCAAAACTGTGGATTTTGCCAGGTGAACCAACTCCAAAAAAGACAAAGTCAATTCTGTCAACTAATAAGATTACAGCGAGTTTTTTCTGGGATGCACAGGGAATTATTCTTATTGATTATTTGGAACAGGGTGAAACTATCACTGGTGACTACTACGCAAGCTTACTGCAACATTTGAGTGATGAGGTAAAAGAAACGAACCTCATTTGGCAAAGAAAAAAATCTTGTTTCTTCACGAAAATGCTCTGACCCCTTTAGATAAGCAATAATTAAGGTAATTTATTGTTTCCTTGTTTATCACTTTTACATATTTCACATTTTCTCTTGATTAGTTTACAATAAATATAGAACAAGAACACAAAACAAACATACCTATGGGAATTAATTTCAGTTATTGCAATGGGAAAAATGTGCAAATTAAAATTGAATTGCTTGAACATCCACCCTGTTCATCAGATCTAGCACCCAGTAACTACCACCTGTTCCCGAACCTCAAAAAATTTCTTGGAGGATGAAGATTTCACAGCAATGAGGAGGTCATTGATGGATAAACAGCTATTTTGAGGACCATGATAAATCGCACTACAGAGATGGTTTAATTAAATTAAAACAACAGTATGACAAATGTATTCGCCTTTCTCAAGATTATGTTGAGAAATAAAGGAGTTTATTTTAATTGTGAGGCTTGGGAGCTTATCACCGACCCTCTTACTATGTTGTAATAACAAAAGTAAAAAACTGAAGTACAGTTATAAATTTGATAATTTTAGTTTATGATTAGTAGAGGTTATATATTTATTGTCAGTAGACTTGTGGTCATACCTACATATGATATATGGATCTTTGTTACTTGAAGTTTTTGCTTTATACTCTCTGTGGCAGTTATTTATTTCTCTGGTGTTGTAGTGTTAATGTTAGTGATGTAAATTTCCTTTTTGACGGACCAGTAAGATAATCTTGTAAACATACACTGATATAATTTAAAATTTGCTGACTTCTGAATATTTATTTTACTGACTCTCAGCTTGAGAGGTTGAAGATGCACCTTAAACTTGTTTTTGGCAAAATTAGTACCCTATTTAAACTTCAGTTGCTAGTAGCTCCGCATATTTCAATACAATCTGCTGTTGCAACTGTATTAGACCGTAGTATATAATTATAAATAGAATGTCTTTGGATTGAATAATCTCATTATGAAGCCAGCACTGTACCTACAAATTCTTAATCATCACTATGGGAGGAACTTTATTAAATGGCGCTTGGAAGTACAAAACTACTCTATGGTGGAAGTGTGAATTTTGATTGAGTAAGGTTTATGAGATTCCTATTCTCTCTTAAGACACAGAGTCCAGAAAATTAACTTCTTTGCTAGAAACCTATTGTCTTTAGGCACCTCAGACAAATATGATGCATTGGCTAACTAATAATAAAGTACTACTTAATATGAAAAAGACACATAGTATGCATATTTCACTTCCAAATAGAAATGACGCTAATATAGCTCCTGTAATCACTTTTGGCAATGAGGTAATACACTATACCAATGAAACAAAATTTTTGGGGGTAATTATTGACAAATTTTTAAGCTGGAAGCCACATATTCAGTAGATTACTGCAAAAGTTAATAAAGCCCACTATATAATATCAGTGCTAAGAAAAATGTGTAATACACAAACATTAAAGCTGATTTACTATTCATATGTGCAGTCTTATCTTGCATATGGTATCTGAGGATCAGCTACAGAAATAAAAGCTTTATTTGTAACACAAAAGAAAATAATAAGAAGAATAAGAAGAATGTTTAGTCTAAGTAAAGGGACTCATTGTAGGAAATATTTTGAGGAAAATAATATACTAACTCTGCCATGTCTGTATATCTTAGAAACTGTATGCTTTATAAATAACAACATGCAATACTTTCAAATAAATAACACTATTCATGAACATTATACTAGGAATAGTAATAAATTACATATACTGGGATCAAGATCAAATAAAAAACTTAACTCAGTACTACATAAAGGGGTTCTCATGTATAACCTAATCACAAAGAAAATCAAAAACAATGAAAAGAAAAGATTCAGAAGAGATGTGAAATCATTTTTAATAAATCAGTGCTTCTGTAGTACTCAAGAGTTCTTTGAATATTTTAGACACCAGATTAAGTAGAGTAAATGATTACATGAGAATAATTTTATGATACTAATGGTTGTCAATTCATGTAAGTTTTCTGTATTTGCTGACTTTGATACTATTTAATCTGATTATTGCATGCAGAATTGATTAATTCTGTATTTTCTGTATTTCAAATTTGTATCGTTTGTACTGTATCTTGAATAACCAAATATTTCTGTATAGAAATTAAATGCTAAATAAATAAATCAGTTAAAGGATAGGTTATATCTTTGTTAGCATGAGCCGAAATTACGTAACAAGCTCTCCAGCTTACATAACCTTTCCAGAAGGCAAAAATAGTTGATTTTAAATCCCATAATTTAAAATAAATAACATCTGTACAAAATTTGAAGGAAATATCTCTTTCAACCTCTGCCGTCATGTTTTAGTTTGGAATAAATAACAAACCGAACCTGAAACAAGATACTAAGAAAAAGCATATGTTTTCTTATTTTTACAAATACATAATACATTTAAGAACTGATGTATTACTTACATTGTTACAGATTGAAGGACTCTGTGCAGGCTTACAGGAAGCATGGCAAGACCTGCAAGATAAAGCTGCAGAAAGAAGCCGAAAATTGGATCTATCATTGAAAGCACAGCAATTTTTCTTTGAAGCAGGGGAAGTTGAGAGTTGGTTAGGGGAAAAGAATGATGTTTTGAGTTCAACAGATTATGGACGAGATCGTGATGCTGCTACCAAACTGCTTACAAAACATAAGGTATGTGATCATGTTATTGATTTTCATTTTGTTTGCCTAACATTTGAGTTTTTTTAAGAATATAATCTTGCCTGAATACAGTTCTGTTTTCATCACACTATCAAAGTTAATGATTATTAAATATATTTTGCTAAAGAGACGCTAGGACTACCTAGATCAGCTCCAGAAGAATTAGCCTTAGGGAAAACCACAAGAAAAGGTATAATAATTGAAAGAACCCTGAAATTTTGGTATAAATGCTTCACAAAAGATGATGAAATCCTAAAGGTATGTATGAATCCATAAAAGAGATTGGGAAACAGGAATAGATACTGGTCAGAAGCAGAAAAAACTATGGAAGAAATAGGGATGGAGGATATATGGAGATTGGAAAACAGAAATGTAGACAGTTTTTGGAAAATATTTGGAACAATAATGGAGGATATAGAAAGAACAGAGATATGGGTAGGGCTAGAAAACAAAATCTTGTAATTTTTATAGGATAATAAAGATAAAATGGGTAAGGGAAAGATATGTTGTAGACCAGTGTAACAGACAGGATAGGGAAGAAATGGCTGGGATAAGAACAGGATCAGTGTACTTAAGAGGGCTAAGAGGAAGCGGAATAGGTATACGTGAATTATATGGAGAAACATAAGTTACAGTTCATTTTTGACAGAGTGCAGAGAAGTAGCAATATGGAGACAGAAAGTGTGGGAAAAGAAATGGGAAGAGATGTGAAATGATATGATCGCTATAAAAATGGTTATGGAGAAAAATGAAAGTAGAAATAGAAATATGGGCAACTTGTTTTGGAAATTTTTGAGTTTGATTAATGGGTCACTATGTTTACACTCAACTTCACTTACTATGTTGTTGTATAATCAAAACGTTTTCAAGATCATTCAATCTCATCCTCAGCTGTTTGGTGACTAAATGAACATTCTTCTTCCTCCACTACTATGGTGCTCCGATCCCTCTGCCATCTGGTGTTAGGGGCACTAAGTTTTAATACTTCATTTAATGCCGGGATTTCAAAATTTATAACTTTATCCCGGTTTTTGGTTATGAATATTTTTTCCCAAATATCCAATTCTATGGGTGTACTTACAGATTTTAACAGTTTTATGTTATGGCCAATGTTGTGGTTTTCTGTCCAAAAATGAAAAAACTGAGAGAAACTTATTAACCAGGCAAAAAGAACACCAGAGGAACATAACGTTGAAACAAACAGAAAAATCAGCAGTGTCACACCATTTTTTTCTGTGAGGTCTGCCACAATGAAAACACCTTGTGTTTTCTGCCAGGTCCATACTAGTCATCACGGCAAACAGTGTATATATATATATAGCGGCCATGAAACTTCCTTGAGCATTCAGCAGATGGGACAGATGCACATCCCTGAAACATTATTGATGTTTCATAAACTCACCTGGCTGGAAACCTGAGAACACTTGCAGTATGTTACATATTTTTGGTTTCTTCATTGTAAATCTGAAAACATTAAAGCATATTAGGCAATAAATCAGATAAAGTGCATTGTTTATTTAAAGCACTGACATGTAATACAGATAATAATAAATTAAACATGAATAAATTAAAACTAAATCAAATTAAATAAAACAATGATGAATTATTTGTTAGACAAGTGAAACAGCACCACTTGTATAGATGATTTTACCCTTGTTTTCTTTAAAAAAAACTTATTGAAAAATACATCCCCTTTCTGTAATACAACAGTAAGCTTGAGGTCCTTGTAGTCAAGTTGTCACTGTTCTGCTTTTCAATCCAGAGGTCCCAAGTTCAATTCTTGACTAGAACAGGAGAATTTTTCTTCAATCAGAGTAATTTCTTAACCCCAGCAGAATTAGGAAGTATGAATGTGGAAGTGAATGTGAGTGTTTCATAGCATAAATGATCAAACATCAATGTTAGAAACCTACGACAAGTTGTTTTTCTGTTTCAACTCCTGATATGTCTATAAAAGTTATAGAGGGGTTTAAAAATTATAAGTTACAAAAAGAAATGAAATGTTACCATTTAATTAACTTAAAATTCCACAACCAGGTGGATAAAGTATGTAAAACAATTTGCTCAGCTATATATGTACTAAGAAAATTATCAAACTATTTTACTTCAGATGTTCTAAAATTGCATATTATGGATTGATACATAGTCATATTAATTATGGGATAGAAATATGGGGTGGTGCAGGAATCACAAATTTAAACAGAATACTCACTCAACAAAAAATGAGTTTAAGAATTATATATAAGTTAGGAAGGAAGGTGTCATGCAAAAGCATTTTTAAATCTCAAAACATTATAATGGTGGTCTCTCAATATGTGTTTAATATTATTTTGCTGGTTTTGGATGAGAGATACAATATAAACAGGAATAGTGACTGCCACAATTACAATACAAGAAATCTGGATAATTTCCATAGAGTATGACAAAGAAAGCAGCTGAGAAGGGTCCTCTTATAATTGGTGGTATATTGTATAATAAACTTGCCCCACAGCTAAAAAAGTTTAAAAAAAACAATTGAAAACATAATTAAAACAATACTTAATTGAAAGATGTCTATATAGAATAGATGAACTGTGAAGATATACTTAGTGTTATAGTTAATTTGATTCTTGTATATAATATGTATCATAACTTTATAATTGTATATATGTAAGTAAAAATATTTGTAATTATAAAATGTATTAGATTTTGACGAAGTTTGAAACATCATTGTAAGATGTCTATAAGTGAATATAATATTATATATATATATATATATATATATATATATATATATATATATATATATATATATATATATATATATGATGTTTGCAGGCTTTGGAGCTCGAATTGGATACATATAGTGGTATTGTTAATGAAATGGGACACACTGCAGCAGCCATGGTGGCTGCCAAACACCCTGATGCTCGGGCAATTGCAGCTAAGCAACAGTTGATACAGCAGCAGATGCGTACTCTGCAACGTTTGGCCACTGCACGACAGCAGCGTCTTATGGAATCCATGTATCGACATGAATATTTCCTTGAATCTGCTGAATTGGAGCAATGGATTAGGGAGCAAGTTCAAACTGCAGCTTCTGAAGACTATGGACAGGACTATGAACATCTCTTGGTCAGTTCAGATGCTTTCTATTTCAATTCCTTTCTTGGAAGTGTTGCCTTGAAAGGAATTTCTTTGTTGGAAGTATTGCTTTCTATTTGTTTATAATGCCAGTAACAAAATATGTATACATTACTATTCATTCTAATTAAACATATAAACTGCATGAATGTCCATTCCAGAACAGAGTGTCTATCACTGTAAAGAAACTGTTGTATTATCCACGCAAAAGTAGCCCACAAAACCTATCCCTAATAGTTATGTAATTCCTTCTCCTGCATGTAGCTGCTACATGTCATTTACAGCCAATTATTTTTACATCTACAAAAAGGCACCCTCTGTGAAAATCATAATCATTAACAACAGAAAGCACTTTATCTGATGTTGGCGGCTTGTTTTTAAAGGCCATCACATACTTTCATCCCGTCAGCAATTTCCTGACCTATATACAGTACTGCAGATTTTATACTGCTTTCATCATTCTCTTTCCTGGAATCACTGTATCACATCATGCTTATGTGAAGAACTGTTCAGGCGATGGTAACTTTTTATTTTTTTATTTTATTTACGCCCTCCAAAATTAAATCATATTGGATGATGAATGGAAGGGGTGAAATGATGCTCAAATGAGCCCAGGGTCCACAGAGCTTAGAGTTACCCAACACCCATCTTTCAGGATAAGGGAAAACCCCGGAAAAAACCTTATCCAGGTAACTCACACTGACCGAGATTCGAACTCTGGACCTCTTGAACATGAGGCAGACATGCTACCGAGGGCGGGCGGTGATGGTAAAGAAGCACGCTTTGTTGGGGTACATAGTCCATCCCTATTAAGTTTCTGAGTTCGAGTTTCTGTAAAACATGTTCAAAGCATCACCGTTCATTTCTCATATTAAAGACCAGTTTTTTTTTTTTTTAGATTTAAAAAAAATTAGATTAAATCTGCTGTCCACGAAACCACTGTCACTACCAATATGAGTGATAATTAGGAATTTGCCTTTGCCACTTAGATTTTTTAATCCTTCAGATAAACCTGCTGTAGTGTGTACCAAAACTTAAAAAGTTGTGTGCCCCTCGTTAATCCAAATCTCATCTGAATAATAAAATTTACTACCTTTTACCCAACTGACACACAAATCTAAAATATCTTCTTCTCCACAACAATATCATCCCTATCAATTATTGTGTTACTATCCTCTTTCTTTTTCTCTGCAAATGTGAAACCTATTTCTAACAATAATCTATAAATTATGGTTCTTTAAAAATTTGGAAGATCACAATCCCTAATGACAACGGAAAGCAATTTATCCAGTGTTGGTGGTTCAGTTTTAAAGAAACATTTATGAACTATATTTCTAATTGCACTCTTTACAAAATTATCTATCTGTGCTATAACACAACTTGGTTTGATGCCTTTCTTCTTGGGGTTTTTATGACACCAGTCTGTTTATGTTCCCTGTGCACTAGTTCGGTAATATCCACTACTGCAAGCATTACTTTTCTAATAATGACTTGAACAAATTAAGTATTTGGATAACTATCCCAAACCTTAGCTTATACACGGCTAGTGTGGAAGAACGATTAATTTCCATCAATTGACTTAATAAATTAAGTATTATTTGTTTTTTGCCACTTTTTTTTAACAGTTTCCCTCTTTTGTTTTTAAACAGTTTATTTGCACTACAGGCACCTTCCTCTGCCATTGGAACTCAAACATGAAATTAAGGAACTGAAAATTATAACCCTGCATGTTTATACATATACAAAGTTCCTTTACATGTAAAAGCTAGTTTAAATTGCTGTAAAACATATGCAGTGACACACCAGCATGATACAAGAAATAGTTCAAACCTACTAGCAATTAGTTATATTACCATGTTATACAAACATTCCTTCACTTATAGTGGTACCCAACTGTAAAGTTACCTCCTTATTTAAAACAGATTGACAACCAAAAGATTTTAAAATTGAAACTACACAAATTTTTGAGTGAAGCATGTTTTTATTCTATTCAAGAGTATATGGAAAGTAAATTATATTATTATATTTTGGCATTTACTCGTATATGTACGTAAATTTTGTAAATATTTTTGTTTTGACGTGTCCACAATCTTGTTTGGAGATTTAAAGGATGAATAAATTGAACTGAATTGAATTGAGTTGAAAAATAAGCCACAAGATTTGACTTGAGATGAGTATAAGTTTGTGTATTATGAATGACTTTGCTTATCATTATCATATTTTCTGTATTACAGAAAGTGTTTATTTGGTTATCAAATTGCACCTCTGGGATTCACTGCTGCATTTTGCTATCAGCAAGACAAGGACAGTTATACATAGAGTTGATAATTTACAAACAAAATACTCCAGCATTAACACAGTAGCAGACATCATTAAGAAAATTATATTTTGTAATATCTTATCAATTAATAAACACAAGTCCTTTGCTTTTAGCGGATTATGAAAATCGCAATAAAACGTGCACTTTTACTCAGTATTTCATGATATAATACATTTATTAAGAAGATATTTACAACGGCATAGGAGCATGTGCTTCTGTTTACATCAGTGGGAACTCTGGTTTGGAATGACAGTAGTTACATAGCATTTTCATTTTGCATTACTTTGTATGTGTTCTGAATATTGTTTTTAATGTAAATCTTTTCTAAAATATTTTGTGCAGTGAATGGAGTTTACTTACAAATTACAATACAAGGCATTCTTGAAAGCAAGATATTCTGAAAACAGCATATAGAATCATGATAAATTAGGAAAAGAATTTTTTCAAGTCTTCACAATGCCATTGGTGTGATCGTACCTTCCTATTTTCTAATATTCAAGTAAATAGATGTATAATATTCTACATTAATAACTCAAAAGTTAGTGTTTTGAAATGTAATAATAGTTCTTGATCAGCATAATTATTCTAGGTAAATACTAGCAATATATGGAGCATGGAATACAGTTCATTCAAAATTAAATTAATTTTGTGCTTCATTGTATCATAGTCCACACTCATTAAGAAATTTTATTGATCAGTTTGTTTTATAATAATATTCTTATTGCTTCCCATATTTCAGTTTATATTGGACATGTTTTCAGTCTATGTCAGACTCCTGAAGTTGTGTGGGTACAATTCCTTACATTTCTTACCCCCCTCCCCAAAAGGATGAAAATTGCCTTCTGACTAATAAGTTCCAAAGTTAGAAAATATACAAATAAAACAATCTCTGTTAGAATTATTCATGTAACTGCTTTGCATTAGATGCTGTATGTAGTGGACGAAGCTGTCTATAGTGCCCTAAGAACTTCATTTGCAGGAGTAACAGTAATGCCATTCAAATAATGCAAACATATAGACAGGAATGACATATATTTGTATTTTCTTTTAAGCCTGCATTAGTTTCTGTAAACTTATAATTTAATTATTATTGCCTTTAAAATAAAGGAGTTTCTTATAAGCTTCCGGAATATTACAGATGTTCAGAGACGCCTTAGAAAGTTAAGATAGTCTATAATATTCCAATTTTTAATTTACAGATCTTGCAGAATAAATTTGATGATTTCAAACATCGAATTGAGGCAGGCTCTGAGAGATTTGCACAATGTGAAGAGCTAGCTAAGAAACTAATAGCCAATGAGAGTCCATATACAGCTGATATTGAGCGTCGACAAGAGCAACTCAGGTGCTGAATATAGTTTAATTTAATTTTGCTATTCTCACTTTGATCAAATTAGAATTGCAAAGGCAGAGTTTCTTCCCTCTAGCTTCTTTGCATGATATATGAATTTAGTTTTAAGTAGGATGTTTACTTTGCATGAACTAGAATTTAGTGCAAAGAGGTGTTCAGTTTTGGTACCTTCAGAAAAGTAGGAAAATTGGACAGCTTACACATTTCCAATATCTTGGGGAAAACTGTCGAAACCTGTGCCGTGAGAATCATAAAAGTTATGCGTTTTTATAACTTTCAATAATGATTTTGAATAAGTGAATTAAGTCATTTTGTGTATTTATTTATTTCATATCAAGATTTAATTAAATTATACATGTATGTTAACATCTCAGAATCAATGAACCTGTGGTTCATTGGTATTCATTGCATTAAACTGTGGTTCAGGATTTTTATTATATATATTGGTTAAAAATTGTGCATTTTAAAATGTTTCCAGATGCACGGCTCTCAAAACTGTGTTTAAAACTTTTGAGGATATTGTATCTTGTATAAGTTGAAAAACAATATATTGGAAGACATATGATATTTCAATGTTAATTTAATGAACATCTTGTAAGAGAAATGGATTTTATGGAAATGATCCCAGTTTCTTTATATATATATATATTTTAAGGTTTCTCAAAAGCCAAACCTCACAAAATATGATCGATTCATCTGCAGAGGGCTGTGTGAAATTCAGTCGTGTGCGACCTCCATTGAAGAAAAGCTCTAATCTAGAATTCCTTTCTTGGAAGTGTTGAAAACAGTGTTGTTATGATAAATTAACTTTAAAGAGAGTCGATTAAAGACACTAGACAACACTTACTTTTAAATTTTTCCGGAACATGTTTCAGAGGCTTTGCCTCTATCATCGGCCGGCTCTCGACTGGTTCTCGTTGGTGTAGCTGACGATATTTTGTCACAGGTCTCCTCTGGTGGCGGTTCAAGGAACTTGCTGAACAAATCTTTCTGGGGGATGTCGAAATTGAATACTTTGTTCCTATTTTTTGAAATGAAGATTTGTTCCCATGTGGATAGTTCTTGTTTTCCTGATGTATGTTTCAGTAGTTTTGGTTCTGGATTTATGTTGTGGTTTTTTTCCCAAAAATGTGTGGCAACTGCTGATTTTTCTAATTGTTTATATTTTATGTTTCTAAAGTGTTCTTTTGCTCTTGTTTCTAAATTTCTTTTTGTTTTTCCAATATAAATTTGACTACAGTCATTGCATTCAATTTGATATATACCAGATTTTTTGTTAGATGGAATGGCATCTTTGATGTTTGAGCAAATTGGGTTTTTTAAGGAGAAATGGTTGACTGGTGCTAGTTGAATATTTTGTTTTCTGAAGACTTTTTTGAATTTATCATAGGCCCATGGATGGTAAGTGAATTTTTTGAAAATCATATTAGTTTCTGTAGCTGAGAGAGTTGTGGTTTCCTTTAGTAGCTTCTTCTTTTTTGCTAAGCTCACTTTTTTGTCCACTAATGATTTGGGAAAGTTATTTTTTTGTGCTATTTCAATTATTTTGTTGTATTCTGTTTTGTATTCTTCTGCTGTGAGAGGGATGTTTACCAGTCTGTGTGCTAAACTATTGAAGATTGCCTGTTTGTGGGATCTTGGGTTGTAGCCATTAGCTTTTATGTAGTTGTCTGTCTGTGTTGGTTTTCTGTAAATGCCAAAGTTTAGTCTGTTTTTATTCCTCATTATTTTTAGATCCAAAAATGGTAAATGCTCGTCTTTTTCTATTTCTACAGTGAATTTGATGCTTTTTTCTTGGATATTTAAAAGTTTAAATATTTTAAATATTTTAAATATCCAAGAAAAAAGCATCAAATTCACTGTAGAAATAGAAAAAGATGAGCAGTTACCATTTTTGGATCTAAAAATAATGAGGAAAACCAACACAGACAGACAACTACATAAAAGCTAATGGCTACAACCCAAGATCCCACAAACAGGCAATCTTCAATAGTTTAGCACACAGACTGGTAAACATCCCTCTCACAGCAGAAGAATACAAAACAGAATACAACAAAATAATTGAAATAGCACAAAAAAATAACTTTCCCAAATCATTAGTGGACAAAAAAATGAGCTTAGCAAAAAAGAAGAAGCTACTAAAGGAAACCACAACTCTCTCAGCTACAGAAACTAATATGATTTTCAAAAAATTCACTTACCATCCATGGGCCTATGATAAATTCAAAAAAGTCTTCAGAAAACAAAATATTCAACTAGCACCAGTCAACCATTTCTCCTTAAAAAACCTAATTTGCTCAAACATCAAAGATGCCATTCCATCTAACAAAAAATCTGGTATATATCAAATTGAATGCAATGACTGTAGTCAAATTTATATTGGAAAAACAAAAAGAAATTTAGAAACAAGAGCAAAAGAACACTTTAGAAACATAAAATATAAACAATTAGAAAAATCAGCAGTTGCCACACATTTTTGGGAAAAAAACCACAACATAAATCCAGAACCAAAACTACTGAAACATACATCAGGAAAACAAGAACTATCCACATGGGAACAAATCTTCATTTCAAAAAATAGGAACAAAGTATTCAATTTCGACATCCCCCAGAAAGATTTGTTCAGCAAGTTCCTTGAACCGCCACCAGAGGAGACCTGTGACAAAATATCGTCAGCTACACCAACGAGAACCAGTCGAGAGCCGGCCGATGATAGAGGCAAAGCCTCTGAAACATGTTCCGGAAAAATTTAAAAGTAAGTGTTGTCTAGTGTCTTTAATCGACTCTCTTTAAAGTTAATCTAATCTAGAACTTTATTATATTTTAGATCCCAAAGGAATTGCTCTACTCGTATGGCCATATGCATCATTCGTGATGAGTGTTTCAGCACAGTCAGTTCAACATTTGATTGTGTTCAACATGATTTTTTGGTGCATTGATAATGATCAAAGCTAAACAAGGTAGTTGATTTGTGAATGTTCACCATGGGTGCTGTACTGACCAATTCCGTATATTGTGGTCAAGTTGCACAAAATAGCCATTTGTTTTTATTTTCTTGAAGATATTGAGAACAAATAATGTATCTAGGTTTAATTAAATCTGAAGCAATGTCGGAGCTGGATCATTGTAGAAATAGGGATCCTGTTGAGAAGTATGGGGACAGGGAATTTGAAAAATGATTTCACTATCAAAGGAAACAAGTGTGGGAGCAAGTAAATGAAGTGATAGGTTAGAGTTTCCTAGGAATTGCAATCATTTGGTTTCACCCATCAGAGTTTTAACTTTCAGATCATATACTACAGGAGCTTTTAATCAGATTTACATAAGTGCTTCTTTTTGTCCAAGATTTGTATTGCTCGCATTTAGGGCAGAACTAAGATCTATGAATGTTCTTAAATCAACGTATTTCTGGGTGTCATGGGAACTATATACAGGGATTTATTATCACGTCAATATTTGTTAAAACTTCAGTCATTTCAATAACATTGGTTAAGGTAATTTAAACTATAATTAAAAGCTGAATTATTACATTTAACCTACAATTTACATTACATCTAATAATGAGTTAAGGAATTCTGCAGTATAATGAGAATGCTAGATATAGGTATAATATACTTACATGTATTTGGAGGAATTTAGTAACAATGACATTCAAATTAATAGATGAAGCTATTTGTAGTTGGTTTTTCCCACTACGTCACTTACATTTTGACTTTTTGAGGGACTAATTTCTGTACCTGTTGCTTCCATTTTCAACCTAGGCTCGACTGTCATATGTTATTGCCTGCAGTTGTCTCTCTGGTAGTGGAACCATGAACTTCTTTATCAAATTATCAACAGGTGGTATTTCAAAGTTTGATGTTAAGTTTAATTAGTTTTAAAGTTTGATGTCTCTATACTCATTGAGTTTTTCTAACATTTGTCTAAGTTATTTTAGGATGCAATTCTGACCCATTTGTGTCTTAAACTTCCAAATTAAATAAAAAAACAAATAATATCTCCATTTGGGACATACCCTCTTCCAATAATTCTAGCTATTGTAGAAGAAATGAATGATTTTAATGAAATTAGAGCATAGATATGGGGAACAATAGTGTTAAAGGTAAACTAAACTATTAAACAGTATCTTCATTTTTAACAGTTTTTATTCTTTCTTATACTATATATCTAATACAAAGTTTTTGCTTGTCAATTAATGAGTGTTACTACATTAACATTAAAATATGAAATTTAGCTTTGTTAGTATAAAAATACACTACCGTCATAACAGCCATCTTAATAAATAGTATTTCGATTTCAGCAATCTTGTGGTCATTAAGATTGACTGCAAATCCAAAAGCCCTGATATTGCATTTTGGAGTAAAACTAATTTTTCTAGAGTTTTACCTTACTTTGAAAGTTGAATGGAGATGTAAGTTATTAGAAAAAGGTAGATCAGAACTACATTTAGAGGAATACTTAATAACTGCTTATGTGAATGTATAAGAAAAGAAAAGTATAATATACACAAAATATAAATATTTATAACAAAACTTCATTTATCTTTTAAGGAAATTGATGCAAATTTCAGAGAATTGTGTTGAAATCAGTTTTGTAAATGCTTGTTTACATCATCAGTCACATCCACTCTGTTGTGCTGGTTTCAGCACAATTACTTGAAATTATAATTAAATAAATTTGATCACCGAGAAGCAGGAAAGCCTGAAAATGAAGGGAGATTGAAAAAGTATTTGTAGTCGGTTTATTGACACTTGATCACTTACATTTTTATATTATCAAGGGACTAGTTTAGGAAGCCATCGCTTCCATCCTCAACCCCTCTCCAACTAGGTCTGTTATCTGCTCTCTTCACTCTGGTGGTGGTACTGTGAACTTCTTTGTCAAATTATCTACTGGTGGGATTTCAAAGTTCATTACTCGGTCCTTAGTTTTCCGTATGAATATGTTCTC
The DNA here is from genome assembly GCA_030765055.1 of Mantis religiosa. Taxonomy (NCBI): domain Eukaryota; kingdom Metazoa; phylum Arthropoda; class Insecta; order Mantodea; family Mantidae; genus Mantis; species Mantis religiosa. Next base: position 579,748 of record JAUKNK010000040.1, on the reverse strand, counting down.
CCATGTTGTCAGTTTATCTTGGTTTATCACTATCCAAAATTACTTAAAGGAGTGGAAGATGGAAGTGATAGCTTCCGAAACTAGTCCCTCGATAATATAAAAATGTAAGTGACAAAGTGTCAATAAACTGACTACAAATAGTTTTGCAATTAATTTTGATGTCACTGTTACTAAATTCCTTCAGTCACGCATGAAGGGAGATGTTTAAAACATTAGATGATGCCTAGTTTTGTTTCTATTAACTGGTAGAAAAGTAGTATTTTTAATATTACTATACATATTAGATTAGCAGTAATCTTTTATATGTGCAGGTATATAATATTAACATGAGCATGTGTATATTGTATATAGTACATATACACAGAGTGATTTATATAGAACTGACACATTTCTTTCATTGTTTCAAAACGAATTGTGCTTGCAACAACTTATTATACCTAAAATGTAAAGGAATTTTGGGAGATTATTTACCTTTATAGGAAATGTTGAAAATGTCCTCCATCCTGTATGGCACAACTCAACACGTCGTACCATGCTACTGGCCACTCGTTGGAGGACTCTGTTATCAATAGCTTGAATGTCCTGTGTGATGTGCTTCATATCGTCCAATGTCTGGAGAAGTGTGGCGTAAACCCTGTCTTTTAAGTAACACCATAGAAGTTTGGCGATGTCAAATCCGGAGATCTCGGTGGCCACAGGTTCCTGCAAAGAAACTTGCAATTAGTTCCATGAATTCATTTGATGTATGGCGTGTAGTGCCATCTTGCTGAAAATATCCTTGACTCAGCTCTACATTGTCCAGTTGCTCAACAAACTCCATGAAAATCAGTCGGTACTCTGCAGTGTTCACAGTCTTGTTAAAAAAGAATTGGTCCCACTGTTCTCTGTGCGGATATTGCACACCAAACTCCAATTTTAACTGGGTGCATAGGTACTTCATGGATAACATGTGGATTTTCAATGGCCCAATGGCGTGAGTTCTGCAGTTCACATAACTGGATAAATGGAAAAATGCTTCATTTGTGAACCATGTGATAGACAATATGGCAAGATTTTGCACAATGAACGTCTGAAACCAATGACAGTAATTCAATATTTTATCCTTATCTGGTTCCTGTAGCTGATGAACTACCGTAACCCTATATGGCTTTACGCCTGCACTTTTCACAGCTCTCTGACACATTGAGTAGGTGTTCCCTGTCTCCTGCGACAAATGTCTTAAACATCTTAATGATATTTTGGGTGACTGCTCCAGTCGTGCTCTTACGTCAACAACAACCGTGGGAAGCCTAGATGAACGATGCTTGCCTTTTTCACTCACCAGAGATCCAGTTGTTTCCAATTTGTTTACCAGTCCCAGTATTGTGTTTATTTTGGGAGGATTGCAAACACCAAATTCTGTCTGGTATGCCCTTTGAGTAGCTGCAATTGAATTCGTAATCCAGTATTGCTTCACAAGGAAGAGTCGTTGATTTAATGCGTACTGCATTTTCACATTGAGTAGAACAAAATGTCAAAAACAGCTGCCAACAATAGTAATTAGGAATAAAACATAAGCATCTGCGCATCAGTGACAAGGAATCAAAACTCTAGAGCATTCTGCTTAATTTGGTGCTAAAATTGGGTCATTGAATGAATTTCCAATGGAATAACTAAAGAAAGAAATGCTTCAGTTCTATATAAATCACTCTGTATAAATACATATTTCTTGAATTTCTGTTATGTTGTATAGTTTGTAAATTTTTTTAAATTTCTTAATCCATACTCTTTTTTATTTCTTTTAGTTCTTAACAATAAAGGTTTCAAATTGATAAGGTTTTATATAAGTACATTGCTGCATGAGCTGATGGAAATGGCACATTAAACTGTAGATTTGCGCATGTGTGGTGTTGGTAATTAGTACTAACTGCCTGTCATTGCCCTAACAGTAATGCTGATGCAGACAATCCTGTGGAGCAGGTCAGGCAACGGCATGCGCAGATACGGTAAGCTATGCTTTAGCATAAGGTGTTCTTGTATTATGTTTGTTTTTATAACTAATTCTTATGTTGCTAAAAAAGGGCGGGTTATTTCTCAAAGATTTGTGTCATGTCAGTTTAAAATTGTTTGTGAGTAAACATTTAAACCTTTAACCCACTTAATGAAGTTGTTGGAGTAGCATGTCTTAATTTGTGTTTATTTTAATCCTTCCAGTGCGAGAACGGGCCCGCACATAATACAATATCGATATGTAAAATATGAAGCTGTTAACAGTGAATCAAATATATACAAATATTATAATTTGTAACACAAAAACTTCATTTATAAGAAATGATGGAAGTTTTCTTTTAAATTGATTAGGATCGCGATTTCTTGAAAATTTTATTCACATCCTCAGCCAGAGCCTTAAATAGCTTTGTTTTCAACGTTACAGTTGTTAGATGTCACTATGTTTTTGTCAGTACTACCAACATCTGAAAATGATACAAATTTAAAAACAGAATCAACTGCTGGTATTTCAAAATTCATTACGCAATGTTTATTTTTTTTAAATAAATATCTTTTCCCAAACCATTAAATCTGTCGGACCATTTAATTGTTTTAATAATTTAACTTCTGGATTTATTTCATGGTTAAATGACCAAAAATGATCTGCCACGGCAGAAATAAATCCAGAAGTTAAATTATTAAAACAATTAAATGGTCCAATAGATTTAATGGTTTGGAAAAGGATATTTATTTTAAAAAATAAACATTGCATAATGAATATTACACAAATAAAAATATTTGTTAGTTAATGACCACTTATCTTAAGAAGTTAATGTTAATACTTCTTTCTTCTGTTTGAAAGAAATAGAATTTCAAATAGAAAATTGAAAAGAAATTTCAAATAGAAGAAAAAAGTATTAACATCAACTTCTTAATTAACTAACAAATATTTTTATTTTTGTAATATTTATTACTCCACTGTAACTAGCTTCATTTTCTGTGTAATTGCATAATGAATTTTGAAATACCGGCAGTCGATTCTGTTTTTAAATTTCTTTCATTTTCAGATTTTGGTAGTACTGACAAAAACAGTGAGATCTAGCGACTGTAACGTTGACAAGGTTGTTTAAGGCTCTGGCTGAGGATGTGAATAAACTCTTCACGAAATCACTATCCTAATCAATTTATAAGAAAACTTTCATCATTTCTTATAAGATAAGTGAAGTTTTTATGTTACAAATTATTATATTTGTAAATACAATATTATTCTGCACTTGATATCTCTTGAATACACCCATCTGCTGAACTGTTTACTTTCTGGAGCTAAGAAACTGATGCCATGACTTATCAATATTATCTTAACCAATTGCCATCTTTTGCTGCATACCAGTACTGATAGTAAAAGAAATTCATACCCCTAATACTGTAAACAAATTAAGCGTACCAATTCAAGAATAGATAAAGAAATGTTACAAAATATCTTCCTATTAGTAAAAATGTAATGTGTTAATCAATCTTTGAATAATGGTAAGACACCCAACTTAGAATCAGAATATAGAATAAAAAGAAGTATTTAAGAAAGTGGAGTGCCATTTTTACTAAAATTAGGCAAATGAGTCAACCTTGTATATACAAGGTTGACTCATTTGTCTAATTTTAGTTAGAATTAGAAGTTATATCTTTTGAGTCATTTTCAAGGTTTATAACCAGCCTGTCTACACAGCAGTCACAAATGAACCATTTGCTTCCAATGTTAATTTAATGACATTGTTAAACAGCAAGCATATCATAACACATGAGCAAAGAGTTGAATAGTTTCAAATCTAATCTCAGAAACTATTTGTAGTTGGTTTATTAATACTGTCACTTGTTTATATTTATGAGAGACTAGTTTCAAAGGCATTCGCCTCCATTTTCAATCTCTTTCCAACTGGCATCTGTTGTTGTCTGCTCTCTCTCTCTCTCTCTCTCTCTCTCTCTCTCTCTCTCTCTCTCTCTCTCTCTGGTGGTGGAACTATGAACTTCTTTGTCAAATTATCTACTGGTGGGATTTCAAAGTTCATTACGCGATCCTTATTTTTCCATATGAATATGTTCTCCCATGTTGTCACTTTATTTTGGTTTATCACTCCTTTTAATAATTTTGGATTTGGATCAATGTGATGGTTTTCATTCCAAAAGTGAAATGCTACTGCTGACTTATCTTCTTGTTTCAATCTGATGTTTCTAAAGTGCTCTTTGACTCTGGTTTTTAGATTTCTTTTAGTTTGACCTATGTAGCATTTTTCACAATTCTTACAACTTATCTGGTATATTCCGGATCTGTTAACTTATGGGATTTCATCTTTTGTTTTTGAATTTAGCAATTTTAAAATTGAGTGTTTATTAGTAGGTGCCAAGGTGATATTTTGTTCCTTGAAGATCTTTTTAAATTTATTAAATGTTTTTGGGTGATATGTGAATGAACTGAATATGCTGTTGCTTTCTTTTTCTTTTGTAAATGTGGTTGCTTCCTTTCAAAACTGTTTTTTTCACCTATTTTAAGGGCTTGACTTTGCCACTTCTATGTTTAATTACTGCTCTGACTTCCTACGCACTCACCCATGATATCAACATAAGCAGTATTACATTAGCATAGCTATTGCTTCACTCCAGTAAGCAATACAGGAGTACAGATGGCTGCATGGGCATGATGATAGTAGCTAATTATTTAAATTATGTTTAAATTAAATGTTTATTAAATGCATACTTGCTGTCTTTATTATTTTAAATATAAAAAGGGCAATAGTACAGGATTGAGTTACAAACTATTTTCATTAGGTTGAAAGGTGTTTACATCAGGATTCTTTCTTGATCCAGAATATATATAGGACATGTTTTATAAACAGTGTCAATAAAAAGTTAACCCTGTGTGGTATGGCAGGCCAAGTGGGGCTAAGACCACTGTTTCCTCTCTCTTCAACCACACATTGAAGTAATGGGGTGGCATGTGGTTTAGCCTTTCACCCTCCTGACAGGCAACACTGTGGCAACTGGTCCTCCTCAACTAGCTCTTAATTTATTCTTAAGGACTATCGCAATTGAGAGGCCTATCAGCAAGGGGAAAATTTCCATATGCTAGTAATTGAAGTGGAATCCCGTTGCAATGCAGAGAGTAAGCTGTACTCCAATGCTATGAGGACAACCTGTAGCTCATATTTTTTTTTTTTTTATAATACTTTCTTTATTGTACAATGAGTTAATGAAATAAAATGGTGAAATAATGCTTAAATGAGCCTGGAATCCATTGAGCTTCATACATATTATAACTAGAAGGAACAGCTTGCCATTTTATGCATCACAAGTTTCTTTGAAATACTAATTGAAGTTCTATAAAGTATGGGATGGAGTAGAGGCTTTGATTTCCAACCATTTATTCACTTCATGCCAAGAAATCTGGTCATTTTAATCCTGTTTCAAAAATGATAATGGATGACATCCTAATTTGTAGAAATCTTGCTGTGTGTCCAAAAGAATATCAGAAAAACTTGAAAATGTATTAATGATTGCATTTCAAAATGTAACATTTTGCTGTGAAATAAATATGTTGAATAAAGTATCTATTCATATTTATAAAAAATAAATTGAAATTACCAAATTCTTTCTTATGTACCTCACTTCTTTCTCATTTCTAAATCAAATACCTCTCATAAAAAAGTGTAAGTGCTAATGTATTAGACAATTTTTCATTTCTGCTCTAGATTATGTCTTTAGGCATAGTGACATTGATACACGAATGAATTAAATCACCCAATAATCACATTATTAACATCGCAGGGAATGTTGGCAACAGTTACTTGCACTAATGGACAACAGAGAACAACGATTGCAAGCTGCTGGAGAAATTCATCGCTTTCACCGAGATGTTGCCGAGGCACTCTCAAGGATTCAAGAAAAAGATGCTGCACTACCAGATGATTTGGGACGTGATCTCAACTCTGTATTGGCATTAATTCGCCGCCACGAAGGCTTTGAGAATGATTTGGTTGCATTAGAAGCTCAGCTTCAGGTTAGTGGGAAAGTACTTTTGGTACATGACAGAAATAGTATTGTATAAGGTTTCACAGGATAAAACAATAGATTGTAATGGATAGCATTCTAATTTGTAGAAACCCTGCAGTGTTGAGTTCATAAGCATCCAAATCAAAAGGGAGGATTATATTGTCATTTTTAATTAACCGAATCCTACATGTTGGTTAAGTGGAAAAATAGAAATTGCTATCAAATTCGTATTTGTGAGACTCAGTTTGTGACATAATCTAAACATTAACCTCTTATTAAGATAATAAGAGTATTTAGAACATTAAAGGTATGTTTACTGACCATCAGGCTTTTAAATTGAATAATAAATTAAACTTTCTGTATTTTTTTTCCCCCTTTCATGGAAGTGTTGAAAACAGTGTTGTTGTAATAAATTAAATTTAAGGGTGAGTTGATTAATGACACTAAACAACACTTACTTTTAAATGTCCCAAAACATGTTTCAGAGGCTACTTTCCTCCATTGTCAACCAGACATCAACTGGTTCTCTGTGGTGTAGCTGGTGATATTTTGTCAGAGGTATCTGGTGGCAGTTCGAGGCACTTGCTGAACATATATTTGTGGGGACTGTTGTAATTAAATACTTAGTTTCTATTTTTTGAAATGAAAATTTGTTTCCATGTGGACATTTCTTGTTTTCCTGTTGTGTGTTTAAGTAGTTTTGATTCTGGATTTATGTTGTGGTTTTTTCCCCAGAAATATGTGGCAACTGCTGATTTTTCTAATTGTTTGTATTTTATGTACCTAAAGTGTTCCTTTGCTCTTGTTTCTAAATTTATTTTGGTTTTTCCTATATAAATTTGACTAGAGTCACAGAATTCAATTTGCTATATACCAGATTTTTTGTTAGATGGAATGGCATCTTTGATGTTTGAGCATATTTGGTTTTTAAGGAGTATTGGTTGACTGGTGCTAGATGAATGTTTTTTTTTTTTTTTTTTTTTTTTTTAAGGCTTTTTTGAATTTATCAAAGACTCATTGGATGGAAAGTGAATTTTTTGAAGGTAATTTTAGGTCCTCTAGCTGAGAGGGTTGTGGTTTCGTTTAGTAGCTTCTTCATTTTTGCTAAGTTCACATTTTTGTCTACTAATGATTTGGGGAAGTCATTTTTGTGCTATTTCAGTTGTTTTTTTTTTTTTTTTTTTTTTTTATTCTTCTGCTGTGAGAGGGATGTTGACCAGTCTGGTGTTAAACTACTTAAGATTGCCTGTTGGTGAGATCTTGGGTTGTAGCCATTAGCTTTTATGTAGTTGTCTGTCTGTGTTGGTTTTCTGTAAATGCCAAAGATTATTATGTTTTTATTTCTGATTTGCCATTTTTGGATCTAAAAATAATCAAAAATAAATACAGAATAAACTTTGGCATTTACAGAAAACCAACACAGACAGACAACTACTAAAAGCTAATGGCTATAACCCAAGATCTCACAAACAGGCAATCTTAAGTAGTTTAACACACAGACTGGTCAACATCCCTCTCACAGCAGAAGAATACAAACAAATAATCGAAATAACACAAAAAATGACTTCCCCAAATCATTAGTAGACACTTAGCAAAAAAGAAGAAGCTATTGAAGGAAACCATAATCCTCTCAGCTACAGAAACTAAAATTACCTTCAAAAAATTCACTTACCACCCATGAGCCTTTGATAAATTAAAAAAAAAAAAAAAATCTTAAAAACAAAACATTCAACTAGCACCAGTCAACCACTACTCCTTACAAAACCTAATATGCTCAAACATCAAAGATGCCATTACATCTAACAAAAATTCTGTATACACCAAATTGAATAATGATAATAATAATAATAATAATAATAATAATAATAATAATAATAATAATAATAATAATAATAATAATAATAATAATAATAATAATAATAATAATAATAATAATAATAATAATAATAATAATAATAATATAATAATAATAATAATAATAATAATAATAATAATAATAATAATAATAGTAATAATAATAATAATAATAATAGTAATAATAATAGTAATGCATTTATTGTCAATAGACTGCCAAGCAGTTTCTGACATTGTCAGTTACAATTACAACATTTATATATGTGTATATAACTTACGGTTTTACAACTTATAAATACAAATGCCAATAGAATTACAGTTCATCAGTCGTGTACAATGCTTTATTTATTAGGTAACTCTTAAAGCTCCTTAAAAGTATTTTCTGACTTAGCTTGCTTTATAGAATTTGGCAGTTTATTGTATAAAATCAGTCCCATTACGTTTGGTACTACTATGAGGGTTGGGTCAAAAGTCATGGCAACTATTTTTTTTCTTGAAAATAACAAGTCCAGTTGCAAAATGTGACATATACAGACGAAAGGACAAGATGTTAACTACATGTGTGGACAATGAATAGCACTGAAATATCATAACACACTAATTTATTACAGCAGTATACAGGGAAATATGGCCTTGACAGTGCAAAAGAATGTCAACACAGTACACATACAGTTGATATGACAAACCTGGGCCTAAAGACCCTCAAAGTAGTCCCCGGCAACTGTCACCACACGCTGCCAACGATGTGGGAGGTGCTGAATACCATCTGCCACAGTATTTGCAGCACCATGTGTGAATCGGGTCACCTTTTTGCGCACAGCATTAGCAATGTCCTCTCAAGTTGCAAACCACCTACCACATAGTGGTTCCTTAATCTTTCGAATGAGATCAAAGTCACAGGGCGAAATATCGGGAGAGTACTGTGGGTGCTCCAACTCTTTCCATCCCCAATGTCGTAGTAACTGTCCTACACACTCTTCTTTATGAGGTTTTGCATTGTCATGCAAGATTATTGCACTGTCCACAAAATCTGGACGTTTCTCCCGAACGCCACGTTGTACATGTCGCACCAGGAAGTCCTTGTAGTACTGTGTGGTCACTGTTCTGCCATGTGGAACAAAAGTGGCAAACAATGACACCTCTGACGTCATACGCGACGATCACCGTCAATTTGCCTGGGGAAGGATTCTGATGGAACTTCTGCCTCCTTGGTGATCCAGCATGTCGCCACTCTGCAGACTGACTTTTTAGTTCTGGTTCATATGCCTGGCCCAAAATTTCATCGATGGCGATTATTCGTGACAAGAATTGATCGCCGTCTTGTTGCCAGCATGCAAGGTGGTCGGAGCATATTGCATAGTGCATCCAGGAGCTGCTCGATGACGGCACATGCTACGTCGGTACACACACTGACAGATCTTCCTGAACATTGCTCATTACTGGTTGACACACGTCCTTGCTGAAACTTTCCTACCCACCGTGCTACTGTATGGTATAGTAAGGCATTATTCCCAATGGGCTTCCACTAATTCACTGTGACATTCCATTGCATTTCTCCCTCAGATAATGACTATTTTGATGTAAGTGCACTGCGCAACATGGGTTACATCCATCTAGCACGACACTTACCAACTGACTGATTTCACAGCCTTTGCTGTACTACTACCAGCTATCACAGAGCCATCTGTTATGCACACACACTATGCCTGCAGAACTTCCACAAGACATGTATACGTTTGTGATCCGTTCACATATCTACAAGGGAAAAAAAGGTAGTTGCCATGAGTTTTGCCCCAACCCTCGTATTTGAAAACCCTGTCCAAAAAGATCATTGTTGTGCCTTGTGTTATAATTATGTATATCCCTATTTCTCAAGTTATCCTTTCCCAATTCATAAATTACCCTATATACATATAATGAAAATACTGAAGAAATTTGTTTTTCCCTGAAGTACTGCCTACAAGAATCCCTATAATTTAGATGATACATTATTATTTTCTTTTGTAGTTTTAGTAATCGTTCCATATTTGATCCTGCACTACACCTGCAAATTCCAATTCCATACACTAGATGAGGAAATAAGACACCTTAGTAGATAATTTTTAATTCTCTTTCTTCTTTGACTGTAGTCTAATTTATATAGAAAAAAAAAAGAAATTTAGAAACAAGAGCAAAGGAACACTTTAGGAACATAAAATACAAACAATTAGAAAAATCAGCAGTTGCCACACATTTTTGGGGAAAAACCCACAACATAAATCCAGAACCAAAACTACTTAAACACACAACAGGAAAACAAGAAATGTGCACATGGGTACAAATTTTCATTTCAAAAAATGGAAACAAAGTATTCAATTATCTTAATTAATTGATGGAAATTAATCATTTCTCCACACCAGCCGTATATAGGCTAAGATTTTTGATGGATAGAGTCAACATGAAAAATTCAATGCCATGGCCAGGATTTGAACCATGGATCTCCTGGTTTCCGTCCAGTCGCTCTTAACCTTTTGAGCTACCATGTCCAACGTGCCGTCCTGACATTAAATTCTCCATTTGACTCATATTTCCCCGGTAGACCACTAGGGGCTGTCGCATCCGAGATACACCATTTGTGGCGACTTACTGTCGAAGTATTTGAGTCCCAGGCTTCATCATTTAACTCTTATTATTTTAGTTAATTGATGGAAATTAATCATTTCTCTACACTAGCGTATATAGACTAAGATTTTTGATGGATAGAGTCGACATGAAAAATTCAATGCCATGGCCGGGATTTGAACCACGGAACCGGGGAAATATACAAGTCAAATGGAGAATTTAATGTCAGGGCGGCACGTTGGCCATGGTAGCTCAAAAGGTTAAGAGCGACTGAACGGAAACCAGGAGATCCGTGGTTCAAATCCCGGCCATGGCATTGAATTTTTCATGTTGACTCTATCCATCAAAAATCTTAGCCTATATACGGCTAGTGTGGAGAAACTATTAATTTCCATCAATTAACTAAAATAATAAGAGTTAAATGATGAAGCCTGGGACTCAAGTACTTACGATAGTAAGTCGCCACAAACGATGTATCTCGGATGCGAGAGCCCCTAGTGGTCTACCGGGGAAATATACGAATCAAATGGAGAATTTAATGTCAGGACAGCAATTGGCCATGGTAGCTCAAAAAGTTAAGAGCGACTGGACAGAAACCAGGAGATCCGTGGTTCAAATCCTGGCCATGGCATTGAATTTTTCATGTTGACTCTATCCATCAAAGTATTCAATTTTGAGATCCCCAGGAAGATTTGTTCAGCAAGTTCTTTGAACCACCACCAGAGGAGACCTCCGACAAAATACTGCCAGCTACACCAGAGAGTCGGTCGATATCTGATTGACAATGGAGGAAAGTAGCCTCTGTAACCTGTTCCAGGAAATTTAAAAGTAAGTGTTGTTTAGAGTCATTAATCGAGTCACTTACTTTTTCTGTGTAATTGATGGAGGTCAGAAGTTAAGATTATAGTATGAAAATAGTTCTGAATTAAATGCAGTTTCACTGAAATTGCTTTAATATGCATGCTTGAACCAGTGTAGCATAGTTATGAAATGCTCATATTGCTTTACCCTCTACTACAACAATAATTATATTGCAGGTTCTTGTAGAAGATGCAGCACGTTTGGAAGCACTGTACCCTGGTCAGAATGCTACACACATAGCACAGCAGCAGAATATTGTTGTACAGAGTTGGAGTGCTCTACAAGAGAGAGCAGCGCATCGAAGAGAACAACTACATGCCAGCTGTGAACTACAGCGCTTTCTTACTCAGGTGCTTGCTTTGATTTTCTTTAGTATGTTAGTAATATAAAATAAAAATAAAGTACGTTAAAAAAAAATAAAAAAAAAGGCAAAGTAGTTTTCTGCTGTGTTATACCTACAGCAGAATATGAAGGATAATTCGTATATGCAGCTAGCAAGACCCAATTGTCTGAATTATCAGAATATAGCCGTGAAAATTATTACTGAGCCTTAAAGTTCGCTGGTATAACACCAATGAAGCTCCAAGTTTGTTTGTACCTTTAGAATCCAAAAGAACAAAATCCTTATAAAAACATGGGAGGGGCTCAAAAACACAGAAATCAATCAATTTTACTGTTATTAGACAGTCATATAACTGCAATAGAGAAAGTTAATAATTAATAATAAAGTACAAATTAATTATATATAATGTAACCCAAGCCTAATACAGTAAAACCAGCCTAAAATTGACCCCTTATATGAAAAATGGAAAATAAATTTTGGAACAGAGCTATTACTCATGTAAAATTATGCTCTAAGCCAGGAAACTGCCCAACATGGAAACGGAAATATTTTTTGGGAACCGTTTGTATAAATAACGTGACTAAAATGGATTACTTAATGTGTAATGGACTACAACGTCTGTATTTTAAAAAGTGCAATAATTTTCAAAGGCCAGTGTGCTTGCACCAAAGTTGTATGAACCATAAGGTCATAGACTGTAATGCTCCAAGAAAAGGGAAAAACAAACTATTAGTGCTCTCAACTTTCTTCCAACATGGTAAAGGTACAACTATTTTGCTGTGTTCATTCTCAGCCTTCTTGCTACAAGTGATCATGTACGATTGGTAGAAAACTGTGAACTTTGGTGATTTTTAAAAACATAGTTTGTATATACACAAATTCTGTAAAATGATTGAATTATAGATAGAGCTGATAATGCGAACAATAGTTCACGAAACATGTCCCTTAATATAGGTACATAAGTGAAGCTTATGTGTTAAAAAAAAAAAAAAAACATGACTCATCTTAATTTAATTATGTTTTGCTTCATTGTGGTGTTCCAATACAGTAAAATTTCGATATATCTGTAAAATGAGTTCTAAACATAAGACATCACTGGAGGTTATTGAAGAACACAAAAAGAACAAATGTCCAGCTAAAGAATTAACTTTGTTGTTTAAAGTGGGGAAAACTCAGATTTATGAGATTCTGAAAATATAAAACTTAAAGACGAGTGGTTAAAGGAAACAGCAGGGCATGTGAAATGCATCACAAAATCTGCATAGTATGATGAGCTAAATTGTGCTCTGTTCAAATGGTTTGTTAGTGTGCATGCTAAAGGAATTCCTATTTCTGAACCATTGCTTCAGACTCAAGCTTTAGAGTCAGCAAGAAAATTAGGCAAAGACTGTTTCAAAGCTTCCAATGGATGGCTTGGAGTTCCAAACATCGCCATAACATTGTTATGAACATTGTGAGGTGAAAAAAGGATATTGATATGCAGACAGTTGTATATTAGGTAGGGAAAATGAAAACGCAGAGAAACTAGGTGATCAACTAAAATTATTGTATGTAAGTAGAAAATACAGTACATAATACATATCAGCATATTATTATTTACACTTCATTTTGTATTATTCCTTCACTGTAAACCTAAGCGACTATAGCTTCTGTAATTTCTTTGTATTCAAACACAACCTTCTGTAAGACGGAAACCTGTGTAAATGGAAAATGAATGCTGGAACAATCGTGTTCCATTTTAGAGAAGTTTCACTGTATGACCTTTACTGCATTAAAATAATATAGAATTGCCATAAATTAAATATCAATAGTAAATTAATTACAAACGGTAAATTCATTGACAGAATAAAATGGTTTATTCATAAGACAATAGTGTCATATTTCGCTGTTTTATGTAATTCAGTTGCAATTTGAGCTACATTTGTACTCAAATGTATACATCTACACCAAATTGACCGTTGATGCAACATACACTTTTGTATGCACCACTGCAAAGTGTTGTGGTTTGCTAATGCTCTGGATCTTAGGCTTCATTCATTCTCTGTCTGGTATCCCAGTAATAGGATGTTATTCATCCACATATCTATACCAATGTTTGAAAATAATTGGGAATGCCTTTGTGATATGAGTTTCCAAAAAGTTCATCTAGGTGATAGTAAATTAGAAACAGGTGTGTGATGATTTAAAACTACTTAATTTGCAGAATTCCAAACCAAAATATTCCATAGAAAAAGAGAGAAACAACAAATTCCCTTTCTTAGACTTGTAATTAATCAAGAAACACAGAAAACTAGAATTTGACATTTATATGAAAGAAACACACAGAAAATTTCATAAAATCAGATGGATATAATCCAAGACAACAAAAGCATGCTGTTATCAACAGTTTTAACTTACAGGCTGGTCAATGTTCATTCATTCATTTATTATCTGCTGTAAGAATTACAAAGTAATTCATAGCATCATCAAAAAAACAGAAATACAAAATACAAAAGAAAACAGAAATACTAAAGAAAAAATTTGTACATTGCACAGTTGACAGTCCTATACTTAATACATAATACATACACATATACATATACTTAATACACTGGCTATAAATCATCTAAATTATACAAACATTTATTAGTTAAATACTCTTTTAACTTATATTTAAAATATGTTTTTGATGTGTTAACCAAATTTTTTAAAGATACTGGTAATCTATTAAATAAGATTGTCCCTCTTGTATAGACATCCTTTTCCATGAAACTTATATTTGATCTAAAGAGGTTAAAGTTATTTCTTGTGTTATGGTTTGTAACAATATGTTTTAGTTAGAACTTTTTATATGAATATTGTTTTCTGATATGACTTAGAAGGCCATGTAATGACATATTAAAAACAAATATATTTGTAATTTTGTGATTGGCCATAGTAATAATTGTATTATGTACATCGACCAATCACAAAATTAATAGAGTAGTAATGATAGTTACGGAAAATCAATAATCTTGAGATAGATATGTTCTTCAGTCTTGTTTCATGACGAAGGAAAAATGTCGCGGTGAATATAAAAGTTTTGTAACGGAAAGTTAATAACCTTCAAAAAGAGTTATTCGGTATTCATAATAGAAACGAGTGAATTGTAATTCAGATTATACAATTAAATAATATATTACGAAATCGGAGTCATATAAAATTTTATTTCTGTCACCAAAAATCTACACCTGAGAAAAGATCTCATGACTCTTATTTAATCAAATTTCGACCTGGATCTTCCAAACAGTCGGCGTGCTTCCTATCTGATGCGAGTGGAGGAATAACACCACAGGTTGTGTACTTGACTGTTTCTTATTAATGGTTGTTTTGTTATATACAGTATGGTTCTATAAACATACAGAGAATAAATGGTTAAAAGCTTATTATTGATAAAAGCAGTTCTGCATGATTTCCGCATTGTCATCTTATATATAAATCTGATGCTTTTCTTTTGCAAAATAAAAAGTTTATTCATCTTGGTTTTAGCAGCACCCCCCCCCCCCCCCCCCATATTTCTATATCATATGTTAGATGAGGATATATACATCCAAAGTATATGAATTTGTTTTTGAACATCACCATAATTTTGGAAATATCTCAGTAAATATATTGATCTACTGATAATATTATATACACAATCTATGTGTTCTGTCCATTTTAAACAGTTGTCTACCTGAAGACCTAGAAATTTGTGTGTGTTAACATTTTGAACTAGTGTATTCCCAACTTGTATACTAAGATTGTTTAAATTTTTAATTGACCTACTGAATCCCATTATTGTTGTCTTTTGGACATTACATTTCAAATTTAAAGATTCAAAATAATTAAGAAGTATGGAGGTAGATTTCTTCATATTTCTAAGTAATTCTTTGTCTGGTTTTTCCCAGCAAATCGCTGTAGTATCATCAGCATAAGTAAGAATGGCACTATTTTTAGGAGGCATTATATCATTGACATAAAGCATAAATAATAATGGACCTAGCACTGTGCCTTGTGGTACCCCATATTTAACTGTTTCTATATTGGACTCTATATTTTGAACAAAATTGCCATTCTTATGGGCAATTTTAGTTTTTGTTTTCTGCCAATTAGGTAACTTCTAATTAACATGTGACAACATGCTCATGTTGCTCGGGGTGTCAACTAAGATGACTGAAAAGGAACGCGACATTGTAATGCCTCTTATTATGTGTGGTTTCAAGGATTCTGCGCTTGAGGCAGGCACAACAGTTACTGGAGGGCAGACGGTGGTTAATCCTTGGTGCACAATTGGTGGAGTAGCTTCTACAGTTTGTCAACCCACATTGTGCCAGATAATGCTGTAGTAGGTGATGTTTTGGTCCTGACAAAACCACTTGGTACACAGGTGGCAGTAAATGCTCATCAATGGCTTGACCAGCCTGAGAGATGGAACCGTATAAAACTGGTGGTATCCGAGGATGATGTACGCAAGGCATACCAGCGTGCAATGGATGGCTCGCCTAAACCGAATTGCTGCTAGACTTATGCATAAATATAATGCCCATGGTGCTACTGATGTCACTGGCTTTGGTCTTTTGGGACATGCTCAGAATTTGGCCCGTCATCAAAAAAATGAGGTATCATTTGTAATCCACAATCTACCAGTAATAGCAAAGATGGCAGCAGTGGCCAAAGCCTGTGGCAACATGTTCCAGCTTTTGCAGGGCCATTCTGCAGAGACATCTGGAGGATTGCTGATATGCTTGCCACATGAACAAGCCGCTGCATATTGCAAGGATATAGAGAAACAAGAAGGTTACCGAGCATGGATCATTGGTATAGTGGAGAAAGGAAGCCGTACTGCACTCATTATTGATAAACCTCGTGTAATAGAAGTGCCAGCTAAGGAAAAAGATGGAGATTTATGGTAACATTTCTAGAAAACTATGTGATCAGGAAACTGGTTACATCTTCAAAGCAACATGGACTTCAGAGAAAAAGAAGGAAGGAATTTTCAACCAGATTTATCAAATGTTTTATGTAACATTATCTCCCCTTTCAAGATAACCTTTAGTATTACGCTGTGCTTGCTGTTTCCTTGGAGACATTTCAACAATTAGCTGGTCAAGTGGCCTTGTGTGAAAAGTATGGAAGACTGAATTTATGGCCTACGTTATTGCACATGGCCTTCTGAATATGGTTGTGTTCAGAAAAATGCACTATGTGTAGGAGGATTATAACTCTTTGGGGAGGCCTCTAACTCCATATCTGTCTAACTTATTTAAAAGAATATTATGATCCACACATGATAAATAAAAAAATAATGTACTAACCTTGTTGTTACTTTGAATCCTTTCTACAATTACTTGAATGAAGTGACTGATAGCAGTAATGGTGGATCTGTTTTTAAGAAAGCCATGCCGGAAGTTTTCCATTATATTGCATTTTTCAAGATAGGCTATTAGTCTCGAAAATATGACTTTCAAAAATTTTTGCGATTTCGGAGGTTAGAGTGATCGGCCTGTAGTTTGATATCATTTTTATTACCTTTTTTTTGAAAATTGGCTTAATTATTCCCAATTTGTTCCATTAAACAAAATGGAGTATACCAAAGAGTACAACCATATAGTTCACATTACAGAATACAATGGATTCAGTGTTCAATTGCTCAATAAGAAAATTAGTAAATTGAAAAGACCCCAGAGACGCAGACAAGTAACTAATCTTTTCCAAATCAGTAATAAAACTTCATACAGAAAATTAACATACCGCCCCAGAGTTAGACATCTTTTCAAAAAAATCTTTAAAGAGCACAACCTTACTTTGGCTCCACAGAACAAATTCAGTGTACAACACATTTTGAAATCACATAATACAAAAGAGAAACATACAGACAAAAACTCAGATATATACTGGATAAATTGCAAAAGCTGTGACAACCTTTACACTGGCAAAACAAAAAGGAATTTTAACATTGGGCTTAGGAAGCATTTTAGGAACATTAAGAACAAAGAAATAGACAAATCAGCAGTAGCATACTATTTTTGTAATGAGAATCACAGTATAGAACAAGAAATACATTTAGAAAAATATTCAGTGTTCAACTGCATTAACTATCTGGGAAAAGATATTCATAAAAACGTATGAAGGAGAACTCTTCAATTTCGACACCACCTTTGAGTGTTGAAGAGAAAGCGAACTTCAACTTCATCAGGACACCACAGAGATACCACAATTGTCACCAAGGTGTTACCCCAATCAAAATTGACATTAGCTGTGGGTGTTAGGAAAGTACTAATGAAATTCGTTCTAGGTAAACACTAGCAATATATGGACATGGAGTACTAGTTTGACTCAAAATTATATTAATTTTGTGCTTCATTGTATCATATCCATACTCATTAAGAAATTTTATATTATATTATATTATATTATATTGAGGAACCAAGATTATACAAAATTCTTTAAAAAAATTTGAAAGTTTTTACTAGCCCAGGGATGATAAGTAAATTATTAAAACTGTAATATTTTATTTTTAAGGGCAGAAACATCATTTTAATGTTCTTGATATTTAAATTTTTCAATCTTTTTATCTATAAAATCTTTATTAAAACCATTAATTAAATCTGTATTAATAATTTGTTTATATTCTCTATTAAATTTCTCTTTATTTATGGCTATATATATACCTGTAAATTAAAATTATAAAAACAGAAAATTTATGCAGAAAAGGGTTGAAACTTTTATTTCTTATGTAATTCCCAGTTTAGTTATTTTCTATAAATGCCAAAATTTAATTTATGGCTATTTTTTATGATCTTTAGATCCAGAAAAGGAAGGCAACCAATATTTTCAATTTCTGGCATAAATTTTATGTCTTTATCTTGTAAATTTAGAAGTTTTAAATCATCATACCTGTAAACCACAACCGGTAAAAATCGAGTCAGTTGGAGAATTTAATGTCATGCCAGCATGTTGGCCATAGTAGCTCAATGGTTAAGAACAACTGGACGGAGACCGGGAGAACTATGGTGCAAATTCCGGCTATGGCATTGAATTTTTCAGTCTGACCTTAGCTTACACATGGCTGGTGTGGAAGAACGATTAATTTCCATCAGTTAACCTAATCTCTGCTTAGTAGTTTGAAAACTAAAGTACGTACTTTAAGTATGTGGTATGAAACAAATATCTGTAATCCAAATTTTTGTGTTACAGTGAAATATTAAACTATTGTTCCATTTCTATTTTCTGTATTGTTTTTGGGTGGCAAACTAGTATATTTTGAACACAATATGGAACTCAAAATTAATAGAGTAAAACACAAAATTGGTTTGGTGTTTGGCAGCACTGTCACATTTCTTTTCTCTCATCTTTTGTAAACCTTATGTTTTCAGCTCCAGTTTGTATCTGTGAAAATTTAAGATTGAGCCCAAAGTCTTCATTTTGTTTGTCACTGCAGGTTAGAGATTTGATGAGCTGGGCAGCAGGGCTAAGAGCAACTATGATGACAGAAGAGAAGGTCCGTGATGCTGCAAGTGCACAGACTCTTAAAGCAGAGCATGAGGCAGTAAAGGCGGAAATAGAAGCACGAGAAGACAACTTCCAGGCAGTAGTAGAAATGGGAAAAGCAATGGTTCAAGAAGGGCACTATGCTGCTCCAGTGAGTATCACATTTCCTTATTAGTTATCATTTAATTTTTACCTCAGAGCTTTGTGCATAACATTTAGCAAATTTCTAAAGAGTGAAACAATGAACTGCAAAAACCTTGTGAGAAAACTCTAAAATACCATATAGTATAGTGCAAATGGGCACATGAGTTGAAGTAAACTACATTTGATTTTTACAGGAAATCAAAGAGCGGTTTGCACAGTTGTTAGAGGAACGACAGCGTCTACATACAGCATGGCAGCACAAGAAGGTTCACTTAGATCAGCTTATAGATCTTCATTTTTTCCTGCGTGATGCCAAACAAATTGACACACTAAGTAGTTCACAGGTAAGCAAACTTTCCAATAACCATAAGTTCTGGAACCATGGAGCTTCAACCTGTTTGTATCTTTCTGGCTTCTTTGTTTCCTAAGACACTTCAAATTTTCTACATACTATCTTAATGTAACATTATATTTTGTATATATTATAATCTGACTATCATTTTGACGTTGTCTCTTGCTGTAAAGCTTAATGACAGAAAAATTATTATTATTATTATTATTATTATTATTATTATTATTATTATTATTATTATTATTATTATTATCATCATCATCATCATCATCATCATCATCATCATCATCATCATCATCATCATCATCATCATCATCATCATCATCATCATCACCATCATCATCATCATCATCATCATCATCATCATCATCATCATCATCATCATCATCATCATCATCATCATCATCATCATTATTATTATTATTATTATTATTATTATTATTATTATTATTATTATTATTATTATTATTATTATTATCATTATTATTAAAGTAAAAAGTCAAGTTACATTTTTTTACACTCCTGGCAAACAGAGTTGTTTCTGTTATGTTTTAGGAGGTAGCATTATCTAGTCAAGATGTAGGTGGATCTGTAGAGGAGGTAGATGCAGCTGTCAAGCGACATGAAGCATTTGAAAAGCTACTTGCTACACAGGAAGACAAAGTTTTGGCTCTGCAAGAGCATGGTGATAAGCTGCTAGCACAGAACCACTTTGAAAGTGAGACCATTGCTCGAAGACTGGATGAGGTGATCCAGCGCCGTGCTAGAGTACGAGAACTATGTGCTGCACGCCGGCAGCGACTTGAAGATGCTTTACTTCATGCTCAGTTTGTAAGGGATGTGGCTGAGGTATGTATGCATTGATTTCATTGACAGAAACAGGCTTAATTTATTCATAATGTATGTTACACTAATAGTAATTTATTTACCGAGGGAAGTCTTACCATAATGATTAATAATACATAAAAACTGAAGCTGATAAGAGTGAAGCAACACAAATATTACAATAAAATATAATAATTTGTTACAAACTTCACTCATCTTTTTAAGACATTGTAAATACTTAAATATAAATTGTTGTATTTTATTGTAATACCATAATGTGTTTAAATAATTGCTAACATAGTTAAAAGGTTATGCTTAAGTTTAAAAATATCGTGGATTTATCATTTTTATATCTTCATGCTTTTCAAAATAATTGTTTTTTATTTTATTTACTTCTTATTGTGATTATGGACAATGCATTGTTAATGGGAAAACCAGTTATCCTCGCCTTTGAATAACAAAATGGAAAGTATATTGTACTATTGTTGTTTTACTTCTAAATATTATGTATATGTACTGTGCAATGGAACAATCTTATATTATTCCTCATGGTAACTGGTTTAGTGCCCAAATAATAGTAACTAAAAATAGTTGTAACCTTTCAAATATTCATCCAATCAACACTTTAAATTATGCAGTTACCAAGTTCTGTGTTTGGGCTATTCTTTCCATTAAATTAAATTAACCAGATATTTCATAATGCCTTCCTATTCTTTTTATGTCATTAAGAATACAAATTTCATTTCCATTGCTTCAATCTTTCTGTTGTCTGAGCAGTTCAATGATCAATGTTCACTTGCATAGGTTAACATCATTTAAAATTCTATAAAATTTCAGTTGCATAGCTTTAAAGGTTTTGTGTCCTGGAATTAACTGTTATGTCCCACAATTTTCATAATATGTACTCAGTTTTTTTATTCACACTTCTCTGCAGTATTAGGGTACATGTTGTAGATAACTGAAATCTAGGTAATTTAATGTTAAAGATTCCTCAACTCAAAGTCAAATTTTCAGTTTGGAAAAGTAATAATGATGTGAATAGTAGCCTGGTTGATGGAGTGTTTATATTATCAGTATATATCTCATTGGTTTTGTCAAATTATCTTGCGTTAACATAGAAAAGCAAGACACCAAACCTCTTTAGCTATCATGCATGATTAGAGGAATTTAGTAGTAATTTTTAACACTCCATCACTTAAAGTATAAACTTATATACTTAAAGTATATAAGTATAAGAATCAAGTACCAGCTGATGATAAGAGCAAAAGCTCTTGAAACATGTCCTGTGAATAAACAGTGTGAGTGAAGCAATGTGTCAATATCTTCTCGATTCACTTTTGTGCTACTCCATCACTTACATTTTTATATTATTGATGGACTAGTCATTGCTTCCATTTTCAACCTTGAAGGTCCGACTATCATCTGTTGTCGTCTGCTGTTGTCTCACTTGTGGTGGAACTATGGATTTCTTTATGAAATCATTGACTGGTAGGATTTCAAAGTTTATTACTTGTTCCTTATTTTTCCATATCAATATGTTCTACATTGTCAGATTGTTTTGGTTTATCATAGGTTTTAATAACTTTGAATTTGCATCAAGGTCATCGCTTTTGTTCCAAATGTGAAATGCTACTGCTGACTTATCTTCTTGTTTCAATTTGATGTTTCTGAAATGCTCTTTGACTCTGGTTTTTAGGTTTCTTTTAGTTTGACCTATGTACCACTTTTCACAATTCTTACAGCTTATTTAGTATATTCCAAATTTATTGATTGGTGGGATTTCATTGTTTGTTTTTTTAATTTAACCATTTTAATACTGAGTATATGTTTGTAGGGGCCAAGGTGACTCTTTGTTCTCTAAAGATATTTTTTTAATTTTTTTAACGTTTTGAGTGGTATGGTAGTATGTGAATCCACTGAATGTGCTGTTGCTTTCTTTTTCTTTAGTAAATGTGGTTGCTTCCTTAATTTCTTTTTTTAAAGTTTATCTTATTTAATTTTCTTAAACCTAAACTTAAAAAAGAAAAAGAAAAAAAGAAAGAAACATTAAGGAAGCAACCACATGCACTAAAGAAAGAGAAAGCAACAGCCTAAGATACATCAATAGTAGTATTTCACTTTTGGAACAAAAACTAAGACCTTGACCCAAATCCAAAATTATTAAAAGGATGATAAACCAAAACAAACTGACAATATGGAAGAACATAGTTCTAATCCACATAATCCAAATCCACATAGTCCAAAACCTTAGCCTATACATGGCTAGTGTAAAGGAATGATTAATTTCCATCAATTAAATATTTATATGGAAAAATAAAGACCAAATAATGAACTTCGAAATCCCACCAGTCGATAATTTGATGATAAAGAAGTTCATAGCCACCACCAGACGACAACAGATGATAGTCTCCCCTCCTGTACAGTCGACCCCTTTCATCTTCCGCAAGATCAAAATAAATATGCCTGTGTTCAGATAGGAAATTTTTCTTATTCTCCAGTTCTTAAGTTTTTTCTAGTAATCCAAAGGACACTAGTGTCAAGTCTAGAACTTACCCCCTTTGAAAATTAACAAAGGTTGGAATGTTCCCTTGATTCAAAATCTCAAGATGTGTTGTCCTCAAATACTTGAGCAGTGCCACTCCTTTAGTATTGATGTCCATGATACCCCATATACAATGATGTGCATTGAAGTCTCAGCCAATCAATAATTCAATTAAATAATCAATCAGTAGGCTTCTCCTAACTCTGCAGCACCCTTGCATCTCTTCCAGTGTGTCCAGTCCCCCTGTGTGGTCTGGTGCCTCTACTGGAGTTAACATAAGGAACCCAGCAATGTGTATCCACTGTTCATACATCATTGAGGCCGCACACTCTTGCTCTGAGATTCTGGAAGTACTAGGTCAAGGCTGTGACACATCATTAGTTCCTTTTTCTGAGGCCATCAGCATGCCCTGCCAACGCTTTTGACCTCTTTTCTTTCTTTTTCTGTGGCTTACTAGGCATTTTTGCTTTCAACTTCTGAGAACTGACCAGCTTGGGCAGCTCTCCTAGGCTGTCCACTTCTATATCACCTTTGTCACTTGGGCTTGCATCCCCTTATTTCTGGGAGAAACCATCCGAAGCTCAAAATGTTTCTGTTGATTAGCCAGGTGATCTTTCAAGGCTACCATGCTTTAATACTTGTTGAAGATATGACTTGCTTCCCCTGGTCTGAGGGAGTTGCAATATCTGCCTTCATTTCTTGCTCCTAGGAGACCAATTTCCCTTTCGGGGCCTTGTCCATTGCTTGATTTTGGATATGTCTTTTGGAGTCTCCATAAGGGCTCTTTCGTTTAGTAGTACTTAAACCATATATGTTTTTCTCACAATTAGCTAGGGATAACTAAGGTCAACTCAGACAGAAAAATGAAATGTATAGTGTTTAATGCCTGCTTTTACTGCATGCAGCACCACAGTCAGTGCTCAGACAGAGCCCTGTATGCGTGGGTAAGACTATTCTGAGAGGCCAGGTATTTCAGACTCCATTAGTAACACATCTATGTACCATGCATCCCTTCAGCAAGTATCTTTAACACCTTGGAGTTGGGAAGTTGGTTCACAGTCTCCTATTGGCTATACAGAGATAGGCCTAACAGATGTGTCAGTTATATTGACTCCATCTGTCAGGTGCTTGCTGACACATCTAGTTTTAGGGACTTATGGCCCTCTGCAGTGGAGACTGGGTTGGAAGAAATGTTATTACCAATGTGGAGAGTATGGCAAAAGATTGAAAAAACTATTTGTAGTTGGTTTTTTGACACTTTGTCACTTACATGTTTATATTATTGAAGGACTAGTTTTGGAAGCCATTGCGTCCATTTTCAACCTCTATTCAACTATTGTCTACTGCTGTCTGCTTTCTTCTCTCTGGTAGTGGAACCAGCTACAAATAGTTTTTTCAATTAATTTTGATGTCACTATTACTAAATTCCTCCAATCACACATAATGGCAAAAGATGCTTATTTTGTAGTGGTAAATATTGGGGATAGTTTTTCCATAATATATAAATAAGAAGAGCAATGATTGACCACAAAATCAGATCCCAAGTGGGTGGGAATAGGCAGCCACTAGGAACCAGATCAGAATAGTAAGTTCAAGATATATGGATATATATTCTCTGGCAAAGTGAGAGTCACCCACATTGCAGACTTTTTTCCAGTCTGTTAAGTTTTCATTCGTGTGTCACTATATTTTCAGTTGTCATAATGTGAAAGCCATGGAATTACTCCCAAATCGAACCTAAGCAGAAATTAATAACTATTAGCTCAGATAGACGTCCTGCGCATACATGCATTTAATGCTCATTTAACGTCAATTATTTTAATCTTGCTATTTTACAATAAATTTAAATTAGTTCTATAAGGAATGTAAACGTACCCTTAAAGGTTTCTCTTTGAATTGTACACCTCCAAAACTAGATAAACACCTAAGGGCACATCTGCTGATTCACACCAAATAATATTGGTTTCCTTGCGAACTTCTTTTACGCAACACACTACACATTTTCGAAATGGTTGCGACTTTTTTGGTTGTGGGTGGTATCCTTTTAGGAAAGTGTTTTCTCTCAAGTATGAGGGGTGATGTCGTGGTGAATTTCCTACCCCCTAGTACAAAGAGGCCTCTGAGTATTATAATATTTAATTAGGTTACGAGCTCTTTATACGTGCAAATACAGGTAGATGAATGTCTTGCATGAATTTACAGTTCTGAAAATTACTAAACAACTGTGCATAGATACATACAGTGGCATAAAAATACTTTTTTTTTTTTTACCATTTAACTGTTTTCCGTAAAGAGGGATAGCTAGTAATAGCTGATTCGCATCACCCTTATTTGACCCGCCATTTCCCCAAACAATGGAGTAGCTAACATGTCATCTGTAGACCAGCACACGTCACTGCTGCATATGTCCTAAAGATCAACTTCATAATCATACAACAAATCTTCCAGATTTTCTACAGTAATATCAGAAGCCTGTATACATCATGCCCAAGCTAATTTATTTACTACATTACGGGGATAAGTCATGATTAACATTGAAATTTAACAATTTCAAATGTGCCATTCATTTAGCTCTTGATAGCTATAAGAAATCACTCTGAACACAAAAAGATTATAAATAACTAAAATACAGAGCGAAAACAGCTGCATAAGGATACTAGAAACCTTGGTCGAGAAACAATATAATGACAGATGCTGACAGAGAGTTTTCTTTCCAGTGTGTGAGTGTGTGACGCAACATATTCTCGTCATATCATCGCTTGGTATAGCATAAATAAACTAAACTTGAACCGGAGAAGTCGCTTGCGTTACATACATACATTGGCTCGTATACATACAAAACAAAATGATTCAAATATTAGGCGCGTGGCACAAAGAATGGCTTTTGCTACAGTGAAACAAAGTAGTGACATTTCAACAATTTATTAATGTAGTCTCTACTTTCTTGTTACTGTAGATCTATACTGCCTTTAATGAATTTTAAACCAGTTTTTGTTTTGTTTAAATAACTTAATAAATACGGAAGATACGGAATTGTATTTATGATGCATTTTTACAGCATTTAACAATTTAAAAGTCCTGTTCTGTTTATTGGGTATCCGTTTCCAGCCCCTGAAGGGTTTAAATGGCCATCGGCAAAGCGGTTAACAGAAACAACTATTATTAATCATTCTACTTAAAGAATAAGATAGCGTTAGATAACCATACACTATATATGTCACTACACCATGTCAGTAATATATATGTTAAAGGGACATTGCAGTTTCAGCAAACATTCAAATTAGCAATACCACCTCATGTTTTTGTATGTACTCCTTAAGATATAAATTGAATCCATTTCCATATGTATTGTAGGCAGAGTCTTGGATTGGGGAGAAACAGAAAAAATTGGAAGCTGAGGCCAGCAAAGGAGAAGTTAGCAGTATGGAGGACAAAATGAAGAAATTGCAGAAACATCAGGCATTCCAAGCAGAACTTGCTGCTCATGAGGGGCGCATACACCAGATTAAAGATAAAGGTGAGAATGTTTTGTCAACAGTTACTGCAACAATGCATGTTTGTGTTTTTGAAGGATATAAACTATAAGAAAATTACATGTGTGCAGTGCGATGTAATGCTCAGAATTTGGTAATAAAATCATTGTTCTTCTTGCTTCCCCGTATCTAGATCATCTTGATTTTTGAGAATTCAACATACTGTTAAACTGATCAATGTTCATTAAGTCATCTTTATCACATAAAAAGCACTATGGGAAAGTAATTAATCCAGTCTTGAAAAAATGTCTACTCAGACAATCATGGTCTTTGATTAATCTGAACATTACAACAGATGATTTTCTAGGTAGTTCTGAAATTGTGTTAAGTTTATTTTGGAGATCCTATGAATTAAGTTTTTCAGAGAAAGTAAGATATTTTAATAGTTATAAATACAAGTGAAGCTAATTTAATGTATAAAGACTAAAATTGAGTCATACCTTTTAAAACTTGTAACTTCACTCACATCCTTTTACAAAATCAGGAACGTTTTCGAAACTGCTGCAGTTTCATCCTCAGCTGATTAGCGACTCATCACAGTTGGTTGTTGTCTGGATCTCTTGTAATTGGCTCCCTCTCTCGGAAGATTCTTTACATAAGTTCAGTGGACCATTCACTGATGGCACATCAAAATTTAGAATATGTGGAATGCTTTTAATAATAAATATTTTTTCCCATGTTGTAAGTTCAGTTAGTGTTAGTGGTGTTCAGTGGGTTGTTAAGAGGCATGAGAGGTTCTATTTCGGATGAGTCCAATCACTGGCTGTTCCAACACAAAATTATTTATGCAATAAATAGCATTTGAACTGAAGAAGATATGAACTGAATGTAACCAAGAGCAAAATTCATCTTCCTCTGCATTATATGAACACTTGACTACTCCAGAAACTTGCAGCACATGTTAGGTTGAAAAATGGCAGCAATTAAAATTTGCATGAAATGTGGTGGAGAGTTATATTTATGATATGTGTTTGGAGAAATTTAGTAACAGTGACGCCAAAATTAATCGCAAAAACTATTTGTAGTTGGTTTATTGATACTCGTCACTTACTTTTTTATATTAATGAGAGACTAGTTTCAAAGGAAATCTCCTCCATTTTCAATCTCTCTCCAACAAGTTGCAAGAGCAGACAACAACAGATGTCGGTTGGAAAGAGATTTAAAATGGAGGTGATTGCCTTTGAAACTAGTCTCTCATTAATATAAAAAAGTAAGTGACGAGTAACAATAAACCAATTACAAATAGTTTTTGTAATTATATTTATGAATTATGCATGTATACAATTTCAAAACCATTAGTATTTCATGAAAAGATAAATATCTTGTGCTCTTTTAAAGTGTTTTATTTTGCAATCTAAACCTACCACAAATGAGTTCTAACCTCCTTGATACACAAAGATGTTTCAGTGGAATTTGATTTCCGTTTTTATTGCTCATTAATACAAACACCTCTGCCTAAGATATTAGCCCATCCCTCAGCAATATAGCTATGATTGGACTGTCAACATAGCTGTATTATCAGACTGGAGAGTATTAATAATCTTTAATTCAAGCATATTGCATTTAAGTTGCACAGTTTTAGTTTTCCAGATTTTTATATCAGAAGGTCTAAAGCAATTTTGCTATTGCTGACAAATAACATACATTCTTATAATAGGAGACATGCTGCTTGCCAAGAAACATAAGGCATCTCGTGAAATTAGAGCACAGCTGGATCATCTACTCTCAGCATGGAGACAGCTTTTACAAGAATCAAACAATCGAGGAAGAGGCTTGGAGGAAGCACAAGATATTCTGGAATTCAACAACCAAGCTGATAAAGTTGAAGCTTGGATCAGAGATAAGGTTAGTTGTGCATTCTATAGAAGATTAACCAGGGAGTTGTGTGCAATGGCTCCTATAAGGGTAGATATTAGACTCATTAAGATTATGTATAAAGAATTTTTGTGTGTTTTTGAAGTAAGAAATGAAGTATTCAAATGTAAAAAATATATTGTACAGAAGTTAGCTAATGTTACTTTCTGTTTGTCTTAAAATTCAGTTTTTATGCTTTACAAGAGAAATTCATACATTGTTGTAGGAAATGATGGTCCAAGCTGGTGACACTGGAAGAGATTATGAGCATTGTCTTGCACTACAAAGAAAATTAGATGATGTGGACTCTGATATGCGAGTGGATGACTCGCGAGTCAAATCTATCCGTGCACTTGCTGATAGACTAATACGCCAGGGACGTTCTGATACTCGATCAATCCAACAGCGAAGGGATAACCTCATTTCAAAGTAAGCATAAGTTATTTAAACTGCATGATTTCTGTAAATAATTTCTCTTTGCATCAGGAAGATAGCCATTCCAGAATTAGATCTAAACTTATAATCTTTTGTGCAGGTGGCATGAGCTACAAGGAGCATTGGAGTTGTATCGTGCCCACCTGGCAGGAGCACTTGAAGTTCATGCTTTCAACAGAGATGTCGATGACACAAGTCAACGGGTGGCAGAGAAAGCAGTTGCAATGAACACTGATGATGTTGGACGCGATCTGGCAGCAGTTGAACAATTGCAACGTAAACAAGATGCTTTGGAGAGAGACATGACAGCAATAGAAGGCAAACTTAAGGTATGTATAATCTCCAAATAAAATTTTAAGAAAGGGATATTATTTTTAAGAAATAATCATTTTAAAATGTCTGGACTTAAATATTATTAGGGATGAAATCTCAATAAGTCAATACCACAATATTCTCAGTATCAGTAGTATCAAAGTATGTCTAATACTTTGAGATAAACATTGAATAATTTTTCAATACTTTATAAGATTTTTGAGTATTGTGTTCAACTTTATGCTACATAAGGAATGAAAGGAGTTCATACTTTACTTATTGTGTCCCAGACAGTTGCTGAACTAAGCAACTAATATACCTTCTTCTAGTATACCTTGACTCTAGTTTTCTGTGGGAAATGAATTCCATAGACTTGTACCTAAATGAAAAAATGCAAAACAATGGGGAAGTAGTAGTGGTACTCATGTGACATGCAGTGTTAACTGAATTGTGAATGAAGCTGAGTTAGCTAACAAACTAAATCAATTTTTACAATAACCTGGTTTGATGACTCAGTCTCAGCCATTACATTTATCTACTCCAATAACCAAAATCTGTGAATGCAGCAGAAACAAATCAGAACTTAGGACATAAAATAATACAGTACATGGAAACATTTCTTCTTTCCTTCCACCAGTTTGTACTTCATAAGGCAAAGTTTGACTACTATTGTACCTTCAGGTATAATGTAAAATTAATTTCTATAGATATTTTGTTTAGGCGTTATACAACTGTAATATTGAATAAAACATGAGTGACAGTAGACAGTACTAATAATAACAGAGCAGTGTGTAAAATATTGCAGAAAAACATTTTTACACATTGTAAGTCACACAATACAACAAATTTAAAGAGGCATGTTACATTCATACACCAAGTGAATTTTACAGTACGATGCATCATGAATTATTACCACAGCATAGGTTATTTCTTTGACAGCATTTGATATGGAGAATATCAATGTGTATAAAAATTGGTATAAAAGAAACCACCACCTTGGAACCTACAGGGGGAAAAAAGAAAATTTTCAAGAAGGTTACCTTCCACCCATCAGTCCATAAAAGATTCCAAAAAATGTTCTCAACAACACACAACATAGTTCTTGCACCTCAAAATAGATAAAATATCGGGAATTTGTTAAAAGATCCCCCAAAAAATTCAATCACTTCAAAAGAAAAACCAGGAATCTACGAGAACAAATGTAAAACTTGCCCTAAAATATATATAAGAAAAACGAAAAGAAACATTGACATCAGAACTAAAGAACATATATGCAACATTAAAAATGGTGAAATAGAAAATTCAGCAGTTGCATTTCATTTTTTAAATACCATAGGTGACATTAACTTGGAGACAGCTTTAATAAAACAGATTAGTCATCCTATAGATCTTTCTGTATTGGAAAAGATCTTCATTAATAAAAATCATAAATTTCGAAACTCCACCACTTTGACCTTTACATCATGCCATCTACTGATGACACGGAGGAGAAAAACACTACCATTTGTACCAGTTGAGACTCAGATGATGATAGGAGCAGTAGCTCTTGAAACATGTCCTGCAAAAAATAGTTTGAGTGAAGTAATGTAATTTATCATAACAACACTGTTTTCAACACTTCCAAGAAAGGAATTGTAATGTGTCAATATTTTCTCGATTCACTTTTGTTTTACCAATGTGTATACTGACATAATGTGACAGAATTTCAAATGGAATGATGCTATTTTGCACCAACAGATATTATTGCTGCATCCTGTCCTTGGGGATGGTGCTGCTGTTTCAGGACTCATCTCAATCTGAGCGTTTGCTCAGATCCAGCGTCTCAGGTTGAACAGTTCCTTAAGATGTTATCCATGGCTGCTGCAGTAGAAGAATGAAAACCCCTTACCTAGGGTGTAGTCTCAGATGGGAATTGAATGGAACTAATTTGCTAAATGAAACAAAATAATCATTCAACTTCTTTTTTAATATTCCAATTTTTAATTCAATATTAAGTTAACAAAAACGTGGTATAACATAAATGATTAAATAACTTTTATAAACATTGGTTTCCTTCACAATATTAACCCTTCGCGGGTGAAATTTAATATATTAAACTCCATGCCCCTCCACACAGGGCAGTGTTTAATATATTAAACTGAAGTTTATAAACGAGACCGACTCATTTTAAATGCTATTTTCAACCCCGGATGGCGTCTAAGTAGGTCTAATGTTGGTTTTTAGTGTGAAACTGTTAGTTCACTGGTTTTTGTTTAGTAGTTATTGCCAAAGCTTTATTGTTCGGTGCACGGTCGTGATTTCCAGAATTGGATTTCATTATTTTATTGTGTTTTCCGTGAAATTGGCAAGGAAACGAGGACTATCCGATGCAGAGATTGTTCAGTTACTTCAAGAATCCGACGAATCTTATAGTGATATGGAGTTATCAGACAGTGAGAGGGAAATATGTGAGTCAAGTGAATCTGAGTGCGAAAATGACATATGGGATTCAAGTGCAAGTGATGATGATTTTGTGTCTGACAATTGGGTTGACGTAAGTGATTACAACCCTATATTTCTCCCTGTTTATTGATCATGAACTGCTCGAGCTGATTGTTGAAGAAACTAAATTATACGGCAATAGGAGAAAGCGTCAAAACACATCACCTTCAAAACAAAGCAGAATGATTAGCTGGAGTCCTCCTTTTCTAACATATAAAAACATTCCTTGATACAATAATAAATATGGGTTTACATTCCCTATCTGACATCAAAGAGTACTTTTCCAGAGGATGGTAGGATAAAATGCCTTTCTTTGGAGATGTGTTTTCTAGAGATAAGTTCCTTCTCAGTTTTTGGAACTTACATTTTGCCCATGATGAAAATTAAAGCAATTAAAAAGGAGTATTTAATTAAAAATGTTGTGGATAGAATAAAACAAAAATGTCAGCTGTTCTAATGTCCGGGAGAAAATATTTCTGTAGATGAGAGCACTGTCAGTTTCAAGGGTAGAGTGAGCTTCAGGGTTTATAATCCCAATAAACCAACAAAGCTTGGGTGTAAAATATTTGCTCTGTCTGATAGCAGCAATGGCTATATGTACACCTTTGAGCCCTACATGGGAAAGAGTGACAGTATAAACTCTGACCTTCTAAAACAACACAGGTCGTAAGGAATTTGTGTTTAGCTCTCATTAAGGATCAGTCAATCCCCCCTCTGGCCACCATATCTTTACAGATAGGTATTATATTTCGCCACAGCTGGCTGAAACTTTGTGGGATATGAAAATGGTGACAACAGGAACAGTTATGCTTAACAGAAAAGGTATGCCAGACCTAATGAAGCGTAAAGAGGCAAAGAAAATGACAAAAGGTGACATCACCAGCTTTAGAAAAGGTTTGCTATTAGCTCTTTCCTGGAAGGACAAAAGAGTGGTAACCCTTCTGAGCACTTACCACAGAGGGGACAAGATACATGTAACTAATGTTCCTTCCAAATATCCAAATCAAATTCCCATGCCAAAGCCTAACATGGTTCTAAATTATACAAAGAATATGGGTGGAGTAGATAGAATGGACCACTTTATTGCTTCATACCAATTTCTAAGAACTATGAAGTGGTATAGGAAACTGTTCTTTTGGCTGTTGGAAGTCTCGATAGTAAATTCTTATCTTTTGTTTTCTGTGGTTCAAAACAAGGCTGGAAAGAAGCCAATGAGCCACAAAATTTTTTGCAAATGTCTTGTTTCCCTGGTGCAAGAAAGAATGCAGTGTCGCACAATGCAATCAACATATGGGATCACACTAGGTCAACCACCACAAGTCAGAGTATCTGGTGTACCCCACTTTATGGTTAGGAGAGCTGGAGGGTCTGGAGCCTTCCCTTGTGTAGTGTGCAGGGAAAACTCTCTAAGGAAATGCACTATATATTTCTGTGAAACGTGTGTAACCAAGCCATATTTGCATCCAGATAAGTATTTCAAGCATTACCACACACAGAAATTGTAAGGGATTCCATTTTACCATTGTGTGTGTGTGTGTGTGTGTGTGTGTGTGTGTGTGTGTGTGTGTGCGTGCGTGTGTGCGTGCGTGCGTGCGTGCGTGCGTGCGTGCGTGCGTGCGTGCGTGCGTGTGTGTGTGAAGATTTTCAAACTGTACATAAATCAGGTGTTTTATATCTATCAAATTCCAACTACTTCATTCTAAACTTTTCATTCTTGCCTTCTTATTTATTTATATAAATAATATCTGAGATACTTATTTAGTGAATCACTTTAGAAACTATTTATAAACAAGCAAAAGTGCTTAGGTAATATAAACATTAACCAACAGTGGTGTGAAACAAAGTAAAAAGAACAGAAAAGTAAAGAAAAGGAACTTGTGCCATTTTTCCGCTAACCAACTAAAGATACTCTTTTTTGACGTGGTTATACGTGCATCCTGGGGATGTAACACCTGCAACAACAAGTAAGGCACTATTTTCAAGAATGAATGAAGCATGTTAACTAAATAGAATAGAGTATTATTAAACTTTTTATTTCAAGAATTTTCTCCGCCCAGAGCCGTAAACCGAGTATGCCCGCGACTGGTTAAATCAAACATTTTTATAAATATTCACAATATAACTTGAAATCAAGTTCCCTCACACTGATAAGGTTTTGCTTCTTAACTCTTAGATAATCTAAAATTATTGAATTGACCGTTGCTGTGGCAATTCAATAATTTCTCATTGGTTTACGTCATCTTTCGCGACCCACTTTTCATTACCATATTAGGTAATTTACATAATGTTTTGCTTAAATCATATTTAAATAATTTAACATTCGAATAATATTTTTTATAATTTTAGACTACTATTATTGTTGTTAAATACATTAATATTCTTTTTCCTTCGTTTCTACCTATTCAATCACAAGATAATCTTCAAGTTTCTTAATCTCGCTCACTTTCCACTAAAGTTTTAATAATTTTCAATGAATTCTTTTCATAATAAATTTAAAATAACAAAATTGAACTAAACACTGTTTAGGGGTTTAGAATAAAAAAATAATAGTCACAATAATGGATTGGCTCTGCATTTTTACCCTTAAACTCCATTATGTTTTAACTTCTGCACATGTTTATGCACATTGCTGCTGTCATCAGCTTCCAGTTAGGAACTATCGATGGAAGCAGTTGCTGTTGAAACATCTGCAGAAATTAAAACAAATAACTATGTAACCCAAATATGACTACAGCATCATCTCACTGTATACCTTTTTCTGTTTACTTAGTGATACATTTTTATATCATTTTTAGCTTTTATTAATTTTTAAACTGGTGGAATTTAAAGGCTGTTGCACATTGGAATGTAACAAAAGCAGAATCAAGTAAATACTTATTTCAAAATGACTTGATAACACTAAACGTTGATAATAAAAAAAAATTAGGAAACCTCATGAAGTTTGCACTAAATTTTTAAAAGATTCTCTGTGGATGTAAACAAACTAAAGATTGGAAGGGTAGAGTCAAACTGAAAAATTCAATGCCATAGCCAGGATTTGAACCACAAATATTGCGGTGTCATCTGGTTGGTCATTTTCCATTAATTGACCTAGCAATGGTTTAAACTGTGAAGTCCAGAACATAAACTACTTACAGTATTGTAAGTCACCATTGGGATATGTTATCTTGTATATATATGAGATGTAGTAGTAGTTAACAGGGAAAAATGTGAGTCTGTTGGAGAATTTAATGTTGTGCTGTCTCATTGCCATGGTAGCTCAGTGGTTATATATATATATATATATATATATATATATATATATATATATATATATATATATATATATATATATGAAATCTAATGGTTTACGGAGAAAAATGTGAGTCATTTGTAGAATTTAATTTCTGCATGGATATTGCCATGATAGCTCAGTGGTTAGAGCAACAGAACAGAAACCAGGAGATCCATTCTTCAAATCCGGGCTATGACATTGAAATCTTCAGTTTGATTCTAACTTTCCAAACCTTGCCCAAATATCTCTCTTTCCAACTTTTTCGAGGTTCTTGAAAAAATTATTTGAAACCAATACCTCTAAAGCATTATAGCATACCATTTTTGGATACAAAATCATAACATTGGTCAAAGTATCGAGATTTAACTGTATTGGTCAAAGTATTAATTTTCTAAAACCCTTACACTTTGGAATTAAACATCTGGGAAAAAATATGTATCATTAAAAACAGTAACAGTATAATTAATTTTAAAATCCTGTCATTAAACAAAGTGTTAAAACATTGTGCCCCTAACACTAGATGTCTGCACAATCAAAGTGAAAGGGAGTAAACAAGTATGACTACTTCAATATTCCAACAAATATAATTATTTGTAAAAACCTACTATAAATATGGAAAGATGGACTGAAAAATTCAATGCCATAGCCGGGATTTGAACCACGGATCTTCTGGTTGCCGTCCAGCCACTCTAACCCTTGAGCTACTATGGCCAACGTGCCGACATGACATTAAATTCTCCAACTGACTCGTGTTTCTCCCGGTAAACCACTTAGGAGTTCTCATAAACACATGAGACAACTACCTTAATGGCGACTTACAACGTGTAAGTACTTTAAGGCCCGGGCTTTATAGTTAACCACTATTAGGTGAATTAATGGAAATTAATTGTTCTTTCACACTGGCCGTGTGTAGGCTAAAGTATGGAAAGATAGAGTCAGACTGAAAAATTCAATGCCATAGCTGGGATTTGAACCACGGATCTTCTGGTTGCCGTCCAGCCACTTTAACCCTTGAGCTACTATGGCCAACGTGCCGACATGACATTAAATTCTCCAACTGACTCGTGTTTCTCCCGGTAAACCACTTAGGAGTTCTAATAAACACATGAGACAACTACCTTAATAGCGACTTACTATCTTTCCATACTTTAGCCTACACATGGCCAGTGTGAAAGAACAATTAATTTCTACTACAAATAGTTTTTTTTTTTTTTTTCAATTAATTTTGCCATCACTGTTAACAAATTCCTCCAAACAGGCAACATTGAATTATGTTTTGAACTAACGTATTGCTTTAAAGCTAACAAATTATTTTAAATCTAGACTAAACAAAAGTTGTTTACATCACATACTCTGATAGAAATTGGGATTAGCAATGCGTTATTACAATAAGTAGATAATATTACATTTCTGGGCCTTCAAATAGACAGATATTTAGATTGGAAAGCTTACATTAAGTGCATATATCGTGCCCTATGCTTTCCGAGCACTGATATTTTTGAGTTCTATAGGTACACTTAAATTAGTATGCTATGTATATTTCAACTCTAACGTGGAATGTGGAGTATCATTTTGGGGAAACTTAGTAGAAAATAAATAAATACTCTTTACAGAAAAGAAAGTTCCATAGCAGACACTCTTGCAAAGTTCTTTTTAGAATACTGAAAAATCATCTCTACCATGCATGTATAGACTCTTGATCTTAAAATTGTTCACATGCAATCAATATCTTGAAATTAAACACTACGACATACATTATTACAGTGCAGAACTTTCTTCCAGAAAGATGTATATTATGATACCATAAAAGTATTAAATGCTATTCTTAAGGAAAAAGTTGTTTCAATCAATGCTTTTAAAATTCTTGCTAAAGAGTACCTTTACTCAAAATCATTTTCTTCTGTATCAGATTATCTAAATGACAAATTATCCTGATAACATT
The DNA here is from genome assembly GCA_030765055.1 of Mantis religiosa. Lineage (NCBI taxonomy): Eukaryota > Metazoa > Arthropoda > Insecta > Mantodea > Mantidae > Mantis > Mantis religiosa. Next base: position 542,895 of record JAUKNK010000040.1, on the reverse strand, counting down.
TATGCAGCTCTGCAAGTAGTATCTAGCTGATTTAATGACAAATCCTTGCCAATTACATTTGATGCCTGCTAGAAAGCTATTTAAATATATATTTTTTAAGAATTGACAGTAGATGCTCTTCATTAAAAATCAAATATAACAAAATAATGAAAGCCTATTGAAAGTTTAAAACAAAGCTCAAGTATTAAATTATCTCTGCTTTATTTTTATGATGTTTGTATATATCTTTTTATGCTCTATTATTCAAATCTAATGTTTATGTATATCTACAGTTAAATTGACATGTTCAGTATTCACTGGCCATTATGGCTACTACTGAATGCAACCAATCCATTATTTTTTGGTATACGCAATGAAAAATGGTTATGCTAATAAAATATGGAAGTGTTACAGAAATAGTATAAGGTTCTCAGGCTTCTAGCTAGGTGAGTTTAGGGAACGTTGCTGTTTCATAAACTCTTCTGCCTAGAAGGCCAAGAATACTCAAAAGTATGTTCATCATTAGAAAAGCTTCAGGTCATATTTGTTTCAAAAATGTTAATTAAGAATACAGTATGTTACGATTTGGCCGAAGAGAGGATAAATTCTAGAATTCCTTTAGAAATTGTAATTATTAGTTTTGTTTCTTAAGAATCTGATTTTGCAAACATAAGCAAATTATAACAGTTGGTATTATAAAATAAAAGGGAATCGAGAAGATATTGACACATTGCTTCACTAACACTGTTGCCCGCCTCGGTAGCATAGATGGTAGCATGTCTGACTCACGTTCAAGAGGTCCCAAGTTCGAATCTCGGTCAGAGTGAGTTACCTGGATAAGGTTTTTTCCGTGGGTTTCCCTTATCCCGATAGATGAATGTTGGGTAACTCTAAGCTCCAGGGACTCTGGATCCATTTGAGCATCATTTCACCTATTCCATTCATTGTCCGATATGACTTAACGTTGGAGGACGTAAATTAAAAAAAAAAAAAAAAAACACACTTTTTCACAGGGCATGTTTCAAGGGCTGTTGCTCCCATCATCAGCTGATTCTTGACTAATCTCTGTTTCATATAACCTTGCCCCGCTGAAATATATCACTCCGCATTCAACAACCCTCCCCCTCGCCCTAATTGGCTAATGCTTTTGCGTCATAGGCCATAGGCGGTGCCTTCCCGTTGTAATAATTGCCGGGAAGATAAATAAAATCCTACAAAAATCATACAAATAAGGATATGAAGGCATGCAAAAATACAAGTTTATAATGAACTGAGCAAATTGAAACAGAATGACTGAGCAATGAAACTGAAAGAGTTTATAATGAAAGGCCTTTGGCCTTTTCCACTGGGATTTTTTAAACCAGCACACATACCTTTTAAAAATGCTTGTCTTTCAGTCTTAAAAGTCGTGTCACACCATGCTTTACTTTTCGTGTGTTCTTCGTGTATATTTAGTGATTTGTATCTCGGTGCAGTGTGGTTGTCCTTAAATAGCGTCTTTGCCACACAGCAATATCGCATCTGTCTTTTAGCACATTTTTCTTGCCTCTTTTTTCATTCACAAATCCCAGCTGTATAAGCAATCTGCTGAAATTTGGTAAATCTGCATCCTCATTTACAGAAGACGAAATGTTACTTATGTTAGGGAGTTCGTTTCTAAAGAAAAACTACACACATGACGACGCACAACACTTTTCACGTATTTTCTCTGAGCACGCACTTTTGTTTATTCCTGCTTTTGCCTGGAGTGGTAAGTTTTCCTGTTTCCTCAATTTCATGTCGCGATGTTCCTACAGATCTAACACTCACACCTGTAACTTCAGAGCACAGCTGTTCGACTTCTCTCACTGACAAAGACGGATTCTTCTCTGTGAGTGCATTAAACACATGCAACACAATTCTTTTTTCGCCTGTTTGTAAATAATTATCCTTGCGATACTTCAGCGAAAAACTGGCGGTAGACTCTGCCATTATACATATAATAAGTACATGCGCAATAAACGATCAATAAAATAATTTAGCTCCCGCACTCTCGAATGGCGATGCATGACTAATCCAGTTAAAAACAAGGTCAGTGATAAAAGTCATATAAACAAATGTCACCACTCCCGCTAAATCACGTGCTATCGTGCCATGTGCTTGAGAGCAAAGGAACCTCCTCTTTACTTCGTTTAAGAATTAACATGCATTTCAGATAAATCAACTCTGTTGCGTAATATATTTAATTAAAACAGTTACGAAAATATAAATTTGACAATTCTCTTCCAACATATAATGATATATCACCATGTTAAATAATGAACTAATTTTTACCGCACGACAGTCATTACCACAACAGTATTAATCTGTGCACAACAGCAACCAATGAGAGGTGATTAGGTCACATGACCGTTAAGAGAGCTTACGTGAAACAAGGTATAGTGCAGGTTGTAGTGGTTTCCTCTTTCTTCGTATCATCAATAGATGGCCTGATGTATTTGTCAAAGATGTCCAGTGGTGGAGTTTCGAAGTCCAGAATTCTATGACAGCTTTTGTTAATGAAGATTTTTTCCCATGTGGAAAGATCCATGGGATGATTAACTTGTTTTATTAAAGTTGTCTCCAAATTAATGTCATGTCTGGTATTCAAAAATGAAAAGCTACTGCTGATTTTTCTGTTTCACCATCAGCAGTAGCTTCACTGTTTCTACGCTTCTTTCAATTTTATACTTTGAGTTGGTATTATATTTGTGCACCTTTTTAATTTTGTGCGAAAGTTCATAAGGAAGGTAAAACAGTGAGTGAAATAAAATGTTAGGCTATAACTAGATTCCATTTCTGCTCTTAAAAATGTGTTTGTAGTTCTTAATGCCTACTTTTACTACATGTAGCACTGCAGGCGGTGACACTTATAATACATGAGATGAAGATGGAGCACCGGTGGAATGAGATGGCGGGGGAAACTGGAGATTCCGGAGAAAAGCTGTCCCAGTTCCATGTTGTTCACTACAAATCTTACTTTACAGTTGCCTGGGATCGAACCCAGGATGCCTTGGTGAGAGTCGAGTGGTCTAACCATACAGCCACGGTGCAGCCTTTCCGCTCTTAATTATTAACAAACTCTTTAACACATTTAATTGTCATAAATGTTTATTTAAATAAAATAAAGTATTAGTGGTAGCTTGTAGCAAACATATAGGTCTAGACTATGTGTGTCAGTTTAGAAGCAATGAGAATATTAAGAAATGTGGGGTAAATAAGCCAGGAAAGTTTTATCTAGATGAAACAAACTTAAATCACCTCCTCCTCCTGCTCTTCCTCCTCCCCCTCTTCCCCCTTATCATCATCATCATCATCATCATCATCATCATCATCAAAGTATTGAAGTCGTTTTAAATATAATATGCCCCCATATTAAACTGAGAGCTTTAAGATAGTGTTTTGGGTATAGCAGTAAGATAGGGATAGACTGAAACACATTTGTAAATATAGACATTTTTACATAGAAAATGATGCTAATTACAGTGGATTAATAAATATTACACAAATAAAAATATTTGTTAATAAATTTCCACTTATCTTAAGAAGTTGATGTTAATACTTCTTTCTTCTTTTTAAAATCGATTTTGAAGGCAAGAAATTCTTTGAACTATGAGGATGAATGCAACTTGCCTTCGAAATCGGTTTTAAAAAGAAGAAAGAAGTATTAACATCAACTTCTTAAGATAAGTGGAAATTCATTAACAAATATTTTTATTTGTGTAATAGACATTTTTGTTAAGCTCGGATGGTTCATTTGAATATGTTTTGCAGGAACATGATGCAGAAGCACGGCAGCTGACTCACAAATATCCTGAACTGTCAGGTCCAATTCGCAGCAAACTGTCAGAGCTACAGGAAAATTGGAGGTCATTACAACAATTGGCAAGAAAACGAAGTGAAGCATTGGCAACTGCATACACATTACACAAATTCCGAGCAGATCTACATGAACTGGAACTATGGGTTGCAGAAACTATTAAGCGAATGGGTTCATCAGAATTGCCAAACACAAGTGCTGAGGCAGAGGCCATGCTGGAACTTCACCAAGAACGCAAGGTAGTTAATAGTTTTCTCATATTTAAAAAAAGTGATAAAAGATTTTGTTATTTTTCCAAAAATGGTGCAAATGATTTTGATTAAAATATTGCATATTCAAAATGTTTACATACAAATAAAATGCTTATATTGAATGTTGAAAGGCTAAACCCAGCCCACCTGTATTGATTAATAATTAGCTTTGCATGGCCTTTTAGTTCTTGATTTTCAAATCATTGATTGCTAAAATAATTTGTGACCTGTATGAGTTGAACAATTATAAGCTGTAGTAAAACTCAACCTTTATATGGGTCCTCAAGCAATTGAGAGTATGAGAAGATAAACTGTGAATGTGTATTCTAATGGTCTTCTGACTTCAAATGAGTAAATTAGCTTGTTTTCAAGGTAAAATACAAACTGTGTTTTCTGAAAATGTTTTGTTTTATAGTGTTAGGTATGAATTTCAAAGATTTAATGCCCATTGCAAAAGAAAGCGACTATTAGCGAAAGCTTTACCTACTGTCCTCCCAGTATATCTCATAAAAGCATAAGCATTTTCAAAAGAATTCTCTGTTTCTATCTGGATAAGCTTATTTGTTACAATCTAAAAGAAGTAAACTACATGTTTTTAAAAGTGTATTAGGACCAGTATAAGAGATAGAATTTTTGGGAAAACCATTTATTGATTTCAGGCTGAGATAGATGGCCGACAGGAAACATTTAAAGCATTGAAACATTTTGGAATGAAACTACCATCTGGAGGTGGTCAAGAGGATCTTGCTCCTAGTTTAGCTCATTTAGAAGAGTTGAGAAGAACATTAGGAGCTGCCTGGGAGGAACGAAGACATAAGTTGAGTCAAGCACATCAACTGCAGTTGTTTAAGGAACAGGCAGACCATGCAGATGCCTGGCTTGCTGCTAAAGAGGCATTCCTCAATAATGATGATCTAGGAGTAAGTATTTTGTTCACCGATTAGTTTAAAAAACCAATTATAGCATAGTAAGAATTTATTTTCTTCAAGCAAATTAAGGAGAACAACAGTACAAAACTTTACAATGCTTTTAATGCTTATTTGAAACTTCCCTTTTGACACTGTTAAGTAAAATACCAATGATGTAAAAGACTACTCTATTTGTTAACAGGATTCCCTTTCAAGTGTAGAGGCATTACTTCGAAAACATGAAGCCTTTGAAAAGACTTTAGCAGCACAGGCAGGAAGAATAGAAGAGCTGGAACGTTTTGCTGTAGAATTATTGGCAGATCATCATTATGATAGTGCTGGCATTACACAGCGCTTGCAGAGTGTTTGTATGCGCCGAGATCGTCTCAAAGAAAGTGCAACAGCTAGGCGAAAACGCTTACAGGAGTCTCGGCAGCTGCAACAGTTCCTGAGGAATATGTATGAGGTACGGTAATATAAGAATCTAATGAAAATGCTGTGTTTTTAAAATTCTGCATTTTGGTGTTAACAGCCAGTTGAGATCATATATATGTGAAGCTCTAAATGGTGCCTCAAAAACATTGGAATTTTTAATGTAACAACTTTTGCAGTATTTCAACATTTTCCACATCAATTTTCAGTCCTTAATTAAAAACATATTTTAGTGCATTAATGTGCAGAAAACTTTAACCATAACTTTTTAAGTAAAATTTAACAATGTAGCAACACATGACCATTTTGCTTGTATTTATCAATTTGTGTTATTATGAATTTCTTTACAATCTGATTACAGATTTGTGAAACAATAGAAGCAAAAGTTATGATTCTTTTTATAGACCACTATTTAAGTCAAACATATTAATTGGCTTCTAGACATTTCTGCTTCCTCAGTTATCTCGGGAAATTGTCCTCTTTTTGTGCATCTCTTCTGCTGGACAGCTGCCAGAATTTCAGAATTCATCAATTGAGTTTCTAGTCTTTTTATTAATATCCTTAGTATCCAGTTCTTTTTGTTGTTGAACAAGTTTTAAAACAGAGATCATTTTATTAATTTTTAGATGAGTCATATTTATTACACATTACACATTCATTTTATTTGTTTTTCAACAGTGTGCAGATGTTCTGCAATATAGAATTAGTGTCTTTTTAAAACATGTTCAACTCCAAAAAGAACTGGACACATGGAAGAAGATATTCATACAAAAATATGAAACAGATGATGAATTTTGAAATTCATGCAAATAACAAATTTCTCCACAAGTTCATCAGTTGCCATCAGATGACATGCAAGAATAGAAGCCAATATTTCTGACTGAAAATATGTCTGCAAAACATGCTGTATCAACAAAGGTTAATAAAGCTAGTTAAGTGAAAATTCAACAGTGTTCTATAAAATGATTATTTTGCTTTTCTCTGTCCTACTTTCAGTTTTAGTTCCTTTTCTGATAATGATTCCTACTTAAGGAAAAATGTTCTTTTTTATTATTGCAATTGTATCACTATGCATTAACTATAAAGATATATTTTTGATTAATTTTAAGCTCATCATAAGCTTATTAATTGTGGACTGAATAATTGTGAAATATAACCATTGAATAGAGCTTAGTATATGTGAAGCAAATGGCAATATTCTAACTGCAAATTGTGCTGTTTGTTCCACCTTGGTAATATTTAGCTTTGCAATCTATGCATATTAATCATTTTGTTTATCATTTTCATTTTCTTAAGAACTGCATAACAAAAATTGAACTAGTAGTGCTACATTTATTGCAATTGTTAACCTAGAACACAATTTGTTAAGATCTTCCTAACATATTCAGCTAATGTTGACAGTTGAATTTTGATTTGGTGAAATCCATGGAGGCGATTCGAGCTTCTCTGTTGGTGTCCTGATTAACTTGAACTTTGGGTTCTCTTCAAACATGGTGTTGAAATTGGAGACTTTTCCTTTTTACTTCTTTTGAAGTGAACCCAAATTTCAAGTTCATTAAGATACCAGCAGAGATGTGCAAATCACCTCCAAGGAGTTCACCAAATCGAAATTCAAATTTCATCAGCTTAGGGTATTAGGAAGGTCCTAGTTAAATGTGTTCTAGGTAAACAATAGCAATATATGGAGCATGGTGTACTAGTTTGACTTAAAACTGTATTATCATTGTATCATAGTGCATACTCATTAAGAATACAAATAGTTTGCTTAACAAAAATTTGGCAACTGCTATTCTTTCACAATCACTATGGAAAGTGATGAGGAATGGGACATATAATAATATGTACTATGAAGAAGAGGAATGAGCCAAAGCGCAACCCCAACCATTAAGATTTGGCAAAATTCATTACACAATTTGATATTTTAAGAAATTTCCTTTCACCCCTCTACAATTCATAGGTACACCTTTGGAACATTGCGGGTATATCTGCTAAAAGTATTGCAAAATATTTGTACATTCATAACAGTTTACATTAATGCATGGGATGTCTTTTGTAAATCATTTTGCTTTATGAATTGTTGCAGCTCATTAGAATTTGCAATAAATATGTTAATAAAGGTCTAATTTGTTAAAGGTGGAGGCATGGCTCCATCAGAAACAGCAAGTTGCAAGTGATGAAAGCTACAGAGATCCTTCAAATCTCCAGAGTAAAATACAGAAACATGCTGCATTTGAATCAGAACTAGCTGCTAATAAAGGACGTGTTGGAGCCGTAACAAGTGAAGGTGAAGCTTTGATTGGAGCAGGTCACTTTGCTGGAATGGAGATTCAAGCTCGACTTGATGAATTGGAGGCTGCATGGCGAGAGCTGCAGGATGCTAGTCAGCTTAAGCGAGAGAGACTTAGTGAGGCTTATCAGGTAAGAATTTGTTTCTCCTTTGTGAATTAAAAAGTATTCATTTCAAGATTTTCTGCATTACACTTTCACTGCTGGAAGTATGTTTTAAGTATGTTGTTTTAAAGTTTCTTCTTTAAATATGCATTAAAATTTGTCAAATGCAAAGACAATCTCAACTGGATTATATAGTAAGAGAATTGTTTGCAGTAATACATATTGTCAGCTCGAATGAATTAACATTTTTTGTGTTGTGTGTTTCTTGCTGGCATTCAAATGAAAAATTAGGATGCACTGTACACCTTTATAATTGTCATAGTAGTAATGATATTGTGTTGATAGCTTAGTGAGTGAATGAATGAGTGCAGTGAAGAAGTGGAAAAGAAGAGAAGGAAAGCAAAAACTAAGTTTCATAATAGAAGCAAGTTACCAACATTGCTGGGTTTTGATGTTTTTACTTTTGTGAAGACTTGTAATGATGCCATTCATTATATTGGCATTTAAATTTCGACCCATACAATAGAGTATGTCATTAAATGCAGACTAGGAACACCTCTCCTTTTAGGTCCTATTATTCTAAGTGTATTTGGTGTTGTGTATAACACCAGTATTGATAAATAGTGGAATATTTAAGTACTTTATTTCTCAGTTGTAAGAATGTGCGCACTTTGGAAATGAATTTTTCCAATTTTTTTTCTAGGCATTAGTATTTAGTCGTACATTAGATGAGCTGGAAGCTTGGATGGATGAAGTTGAGGTGTTACTGCAGTCTGAGGATCATGGGAAGGATTTAGCAAGTGTAACCCATCTGCTTAAACGCCATGCCCTTCTGGAAGGAGATGTAACTAGCCATGGAGAAGCTGTGGAGCAGGTTAAAGACACAGCGGCTGCATTCCAGAGTGCTAACCATTTCATGGGCGAGGAAATCCAAGAGAGGGCAATAGCTGTCATTAAAAGGTATACATATTAAATAATTGTTAGTATCCCTGCATGTCATGATGCTGATTGAAATGTGACTTTCTTCCTTTATACTGCAGCTATCACTGTCATTCACATGCCTCTCACTGTGTACATACCTGCACTCGAAGCCTAGACTTTTCCCTAGGATTTGTAGCTGGTCTACCGTCTGCTTTCCCGCTGCTTCTGGCTACTGTAAACTGCTTCTCCTGCATGGACTCTTTGGGTTCTAAGGTTGTAGGGTCGAGACAACAACAACAGAACATACAATATTTCCTCAACATTTACTTTATTCTTTGGTTGCTTTTAACTTTCTATGTGGAACCCGGGCACCTTTAGATATTTTAATTCTTAACTGACTGAGATACGTACAATAAAGACTGCTAAAGAGCGGAATTTGATATATCATGATGCATGGTGAAGAAGTAAGGTAAATACACAAGACTAGATGAACAAAAATGGCCCCCAAATTACCCTTCTACCATTATATATATATTGAAACCATTGTCGAACAAGGAAAAATGAACAGTTTGTTGACCCCTCTAATGGTACCTCAAAATAGCTGAAATGCCAATCTGTTGTAACTATGTCCTCCCTTTCTTGACATAACTCGCCATAGTGCAAGGTCTTTGTTAAATGGCTCTGCCCAGGTCCACGATACAAAATATTGCATAGAAAGTAACATTCTCAGTCTCACAAAAATGACCAAAATATATCTTGTGCTGTTCCCAAATTTATATGTAATTAAGTATTAAAAACACTCCGTTGTTTTTACTAAAACACATGTGTATTGTAGCTATTTCTTGGATTGTCACCAGGGGGTTTCAACTTGATTTTCTAGAAGTTGAGTTAGTCTTTGCTTCTCATTACATTAAAGAAACTTTTATTTTCTCAATATGCCAAATCAATAAAACAGCAATTGCATGAAGTTCCAAGATCTAGTGATGACCTCATTTTTCAAACTTCCATTTTTTTTTTTTTTTTTTTTGGTCACATAACGTTTACATTGTAAGCCTAGCTGGTAAACTGGTGAGTCGTCAAGTTATACATAAAAGAAATTTAAAAGAAAAACTAATTCTAATGTTCTAATGTTACAAGTAATGCAGTAGTTATGATATTGTGTCGTCCATGAATTCCTGTATGGAGTAATATGTCTTATGTAATAACAGATCTTTTACACTTTTATTAAATAGTTTCAGAGTTTTTATTTCTTTTAGTCGTTGAGGTAATTTATTGTATATTTTTATACCCATATAATAGGGTGTTTTTTCATATAATGTTAATCTATACATGGGGTATTTTATGCTGGACTCTTTCCGAGTGCCGTAATGATGACGATTTTGTTTTTGGATAAATTTCTCATAATTTTTATATACATAGGTGGATAACTCTAAAATATATACTGAGGGCATTGTTAGAATTTTTAATTTTTTGAATAGTGGTTTGCATGAATCTTTAAAGTTAGCATGTAACATTATACATATTACCTTTTTTTGAATTTTAAAAACAGTTTCCCATCCCGATGCATTTCCCCACAATATTATACCGTAGGCCAAGATCGAATGATAATAGCTGTAATATACAATTTTGTTTGTTTCTATATTCATCATATTTGTCAGGCATAACATGTTATAGAGGGCCGAATTCAATTTTTTGGTTATATGTTCAATATGGATATTCAATTTTAAGCATTCATCTATGTGCATTCCTAACATCTTACTATAACCTTTTATTGTAGAACTATTATTATTGTCTACATTATCTTGTTTCAGATTAGCATTAGCAGCAGTTTTAAATTGTATAATACTATCGAGATTTAACTGTATTGGAACACCACAGTGAAGCGAAAAATTATTAATTTTTAGATGAGTCGTATTTATTACACATCTGCTTCACTTTCGTACTTTCCAGTACGAAAGTGAAGCAGATGTGTATAATACTAGTTTTTGTTTTATTTAAGCTTATACCATTATCAGTGAACCATTTGTCTAAGTTATTTAATGCATTGCTTATATCAGTTTGCAAACTACTATGACTTATATTTTGTAAAATAACTGATGTGTCATCTGCATACAATATTGGATACCCATTTATACTTTGAGGTAAATCGTTAGTGTAAAGTATATAAAGCAGAGGACCCAGCACAGAGCCTTGCGGTACACCACTGGTATTTTCTCTCCATTTTGATTTATAAATTCCATTGCTACATTTACTAATTACACTTTGTTTGCAATTGGACAGGTATGAATGAAACCACTTTAAGTTTTGATCTTTTATATTATAATATTCAAGTTTTTTTAAAAGAATTTGATGACTTACGCAGTCAAAAGCCTTAGAAATGTCACACATTATTGCAGCAGTATTTTTTTGTCAATCTAAATTTAGTGCTATTTCATTTACTATTGTGGTTACAGCTGTAATTGTTGATAATTTTTTTCTAAAACCATGTTGGCAATCATTTAATATTTTATTTTTTTCCAAAAAAGCTTTTAGTCTAACATATACTAATATTGTTGAAAAACTTGTCAAGACTGATATTGGGTGATAGTTTTCTTGTTCATATGTACCACCTTTGTGCAAAGGAGTTAATGCATATTTCATTCTTTCTGGAAAAATGCCATAATGAAAAGATTGGTTAAATATTTTTGCAAGTGGCTCACTTATTTTATTCCCAATTATTTTTACAAGCCTAGGTGGCAGATCATCCCATCCACTAGAATTTTTTGATTTCAAAGTTGCAATAATGTTTTTTACGTCATTTGTTGTTACATATCCAAGATCAAAAACCTGTGTATTGGGTGTACTCTTTTCCACATTCTTAAGAGCATGAAGCATGCATGGGGGTGTTTTTCGAATTACATTTGGAATATTCGTAAAATATTTGTTCAATGATTCAGCCATATCTACTGAAATAGCTTTACTTAATGATTCATTTTGTTGCTTGTTTCTTAGCCCTAATTCACATTTAATTAACTGCCATGTGGCTTTACTTTTGTTTTGAGCTTGTTTTATATAATTTTCAATGGCCATTTGTTTGGCTCTCTTTATGACTTTTTTGTAAATTTTACTATAACTCGAATAATAATGTTTTAACTGTAAGTTATTCGATTCTTTGGTAAGTCTATACAATAATCTTTTCCTTGCACTCAATACTTTGATACCCGGGGTACACCAGTTCAGCGAGAAGTTTTTATATTTTTGTTTGGATACTTTTTTAGCAAAACAATGATTATAAACAATAAAGAATTGATTTAAGAATGCATTGTAATTATCATCAACAGTTTGTGATATGTCAAAGTGCCAATTTATATCTGCGATCTGATTTTTAAAATTAGTTATGTTTTCATCACTAAATACTCTCATTGTTTTATATTTTTCATTTTTTTCATTTTTTATGCATTCATTCGGAAAAGTAACAAATAATGCTTTATGATCAAAGAAACCAGTTTCGACTGTTCTGCAATTTCCACTTTCATATAAACTATTAGTTATTATATTGTCAATACAAGTATTAGTTGTGGTGGTTACTCTGGTTGGTTCTTTGCATTGAGGGCTAAACCCATACATTTCAATAACATTTAAGAATTTGTTTGCCATTCCCTTCTTTAATAAACAATGTGAGTTTAGGATGTCTATATTGCTATCAGTTGCAATTATGATGTGTTTACCCTTTTCTTTGTGTAGTTTTATTAATAGACTTTCAAATTTTTTTAAAAAGATTTCAAAGGTGTTGTAATAAGGCACTCTATATATAGAGACAGCAATGATCTTCAGCTCAATTAGTTCAATTGCGGATACTTCAAATACATGGTCTTCTTGACATACTTTTAGATCTTCTCTTATTTTTTTCGTTATATTTCTACACAAACAACTTTTAACAAGTATGCATGAACCTCCCCGCTGTCCTGTTTTCCTAATGTAATAGTCAGCTATATTATAACCTTGTAGTTTGTTTAGTAATTTAATTTCTGAATTACCTAACCAATGTTCATTTAAACATATAACTGAGATGTTTGTGAAATATAATTCTTCCAGAAATATTTCTAATGATTCAAATTTTGTTTTTATTCCTTGTATATTAAGATGCATTAACCAATTGGTCTGAGAACATTGCTTACTCTTTACATTATTTGGTGTATCATGTTTTGAATTACTGACCTGACAAGATGTTTTTACACCATCTGACTTCCTCACCAGTTTACCGGTTGTTTACATATTATATTTACAACATCTTTTATAGCTTCACTCAATTTGTTTGACCCCTTTCTATTTAAGTGTAAACCATCTCTTCCTATGCACCACTCATTCAGCTTCTTGTCCAAATTCACAAACACAGATTTTAGAGCTTGGCAGGCCCATCTTGTGTTTTTATTTACACTGTTTATATAGTTGCTTGGCACATCAAACCTTCTTACTACGCTGTTTACGGCAATAGTAGCGTTTGGAAAACATTTTTTAGTGGAGAGAATAAGATTGTAGACTTCACCGAGAATTTCTTCTGGACTATGTGATGTTTTTAAGTTATTTATTCCCACGTGAAGCACTACCACTTTGACTTTTTCAGGATTGCTAGCTATTTTGACATCACTTACCATTCGACACATTTGTTGAGCATTTATTCCTCTAAATGATATCACTTTTGCACCCTCCACACTCACATGTTTTGTCATAGAATCACCGAGCACTAACACCATGTTTTGATCACTTTCTGTTGTTTGGTTTTCCATCCTTTGCGCCGCGAGGTTAGGGTTCGTCCATTGGAATTTGGAGACATCATGAACTTTTGTCCTCTCTTGTAAACCAGCCTCAGGTAATTTTATTTGATGCTCCTCCTCTTGCAGTAGGTTCAATACTTCGTACTTATTTGAGATTTCAATCTGTGGCGTCTTACCGGCTATGGCTGGCCAAGATTTTCTACGGTTTCTCACTTCAGTGAAGCCCATGCTTGCTTCTACCGCTTTTTCTTCCATAGAGGCTGTTTCCTTTTGTGAATTTTTTAATTGCAGAGCTCTTTTCAACTCCTCATTCTCTTTTTGTAGCATTCTTACCTCTTCTTGCGACCGTTGTAGATGCTTATTTAACATATCCACGATCAACTGAAGCGATGCGATTGTTTCGGCCTCACGTGACATCCTTTCCCGCATTCTTGGATTCTCCAGCCTAGCTTCATCAAGCTTTTTTCCCATTTGTTTGGATTCCCCTTCTTTCCTTTCATTTGAGCTACTTACTATTGTACTTAAGTATTCATTTTTACCTTTTTTAGCTGTTGTTTCCATGCCGTAACTATTGTTTACGCAGTTTTTACCTGCTTTACTACGCGTAACCATTGTACATGCCGCCATTGCTACCCAGCAGTAGCCCAATTAGTAGTCATTGTTTTTAAGGAATTCTAAAGGCTCAAAATAATTATAGAAAGGCATGCTTAAATTTTTTAAGATGATGCTTATTTAACTGTTTATAAGATAGATTTTCAAGGACATTTTTGTAACTAATAAAGGAATTCATAAGCTTTATACCACACAATTACAAGAAACATTATCAACAAATGTTTGTGTTACATAAGCAGTAGACATGAATTTGTAAGATATAGTTTTTTACACTGAAATTTTCTTTTCACTGTGTTACAACAGGTACCATTCACTGCAGCAGCCTATGCAGATACGAAAGGATAATCTTGAGGATGCTCTTCTGCTGCACCAGTTCTTAAGGGATGTGGAGGACGAGTTACAATGGATTGCTGAGAAAGAACCTCTTGCTGCCTCTACAGACCTTGGTTCCAGTCTTACTGCAGTGCAGAGTCTGCAGAAGAAACACCAGGTACTTCCATCAGTGTTGCTATAGTAGGTACTAAGTAAAATAGTTCACATGGTTTGGTAACAAAAGAAAATAAATCGCTGATCTTTTTGCAGCTCTTATCGCATAGTTACCTTGCACTTGGTAAAAAGTTTTATGAAATCCTGTAGTTGAATTTTGGCAGATGTTATATTATTCAAATATGAATGAATTTAACTAATGTGATACTTATAGAACCACATTTCAATAACTTTTCTGAGTTAGAACATAAGCGCTTCAGTCTGTCATGCCAATATTAAAGTGAGTACCTCTACTATACAGAATGTTGTGGAAAGATTCCAGTATTGGAACCAAAGTATCTTGGATCAAAACAAGTGGGAAAAAATTAGAGATTGTCTTGTAATAAGGCTCATAAAATTAATCATATTTTGATTTATCTGGTCTTTAATAAGAAATAAATGAAAAACAAACTGCAGCCATTTTTCAATAAGTATAGCTATGGCCCAGTCACAGCTCTCTCTACTGAGTGAGAGGACTGAGTGTTGCTGGAAAAAATGGTACCAGCAGAAGTGTATAAAATTCTTAATTTATAGTAGCTGCTGTAAATGTTGACCTTCTGCTCTCAAACAGGTAGTATATCGTGTAAAAATATTCTTGCTCACTTGCCAAAGCTCAGCAGCAGAAAGCCTTGTGATTTCATATATGATGTTAGTGCTCTAGTGCATGAGGAATAGAGCAATACACTCTGCTTCCAAACAATCTCTAGTTGCAGCTAGTTAGGTTGATATAATGTGGTACCCCCATATCAACACTTATAATTCTGTCATAAAACACTTCTCTTATTTCATTTAATGATTTGGTAGCTGTATGTGCTGTTGCAGTGTTTTGGAAACAACTATAAGATTTTTCTCTTCAGTCAAGAGATTGAAAAATGGCCCTAGAATTAGTCTCTGATATTGCTCTGCATCAATTGTTTCATTTAAAAAAAAAAAGTCCTATTATTCTTTTAGCAGTTACCACACACCACACTCCTATTTTCAAATTCAAGTTTATTCTCTGTAGAGATTACAAAAATCCATACACAGTATCAGTACATTATATACTGTAACGCGAGCGCTGGAACACCCTATGAAAGCAGCTGAGAGCGGGAGACGAGGGAGGTCCGTGTTAGCTACGCCCTCCCCTCGTTTGTCTTATAGTGGTGACAGGCGGTGGTGACGGAGGAAAAACATGACTGTGCCGTCTGTTTCTGTCCACCTGGTTCCAGAAATTACGGGATCGTTCATCATCTGGAAACGTCGAGAAGACGGCGAGATGCCTATAAAAAGGGCTGCAGCTAGTCAGTGAGTCAGTCAGTCAGTTGGTTAGTGAGTGTGAGTGAGGAGACAGACGTAGTTCTTGGTGTAAGAGTTAGTCAGTGACGTGTTAATGAACGAGTAGACTGTGCAACGGAAGACTGTACGTAACTGGTATGTGCATCGGAGTTTATGTAATCGCGAGTACAAGTGAAATTGTAACGGTCGAACTGGTGAATTGTAATTGTGTGCAGTACGCAATTCTGCGTAATTGGCAAGTGTTGAACTGTAAGTCAGTGGAAATAAAGAACATTTTTGAGTGGTGAAATTGGACTTTTCATTTCACGAACCCACAAAGTCACACTGGTGTCAGGAAGCGGGAAAACAACATAACATCACCGAACATTACAACCATGGAGGCAGCATTAGAAAAGATTTTAGCGGAACTGAAAGAAATGAAGACGGCAACTGAAAACCTCGCTGCAAAAATAGAAGCGGCAAACAACAACCTCATCGCCGAGTTGAAACAAATGAAGACGGCCAACGACAACATCACCGCGGAGATGGAAGAAATGAAGGCCGAGTTAACCACAGAAATGAGAGCAGCGAACGGCAGTCTGGCCACGGAAATGAAGGCGGCGAACGAGGCTCTCGCCGCAAAGTTTGAGGAACGGTTGGCCGGCGTGAGGGATGACGTCACGAACCTGGGCAAGCGGAAGGGTCAAGTAGACGACCGCCTTAATGATTTAGAGGAAAAGGCCCCGACAACATCGCAAAACCCCTCACCCGCCTGACGGAGGAAAACCGGCCTTATGTGTGCACGGAGGACGCCGAAGACGCTTTCCAGCACCCGAAGGGGACCCTGTGCAGTGCTCCAATTTTGGGTTTCCCACAACCGGGTGGCGCCTTCATTGTGGACACCGACGCTAGCGACCATTACATTGGAGGTGTCCTACCGCAGATCCAGGACGGCCATGAGCGCACAAGAGTGGAAGAGAAGGAGCGTGCCGCAGCAGTCCGAGTAGTTGTGGCAGTGCCTGCTGAAGGCTGGGATAGCGCAGGCCTGAGGAGGGAGCAGCTGGCGGACGCAGACTTGGGGCCACTCTTGAGGGAAGTGGACGCAGGGACGAGACCAACCTGGGAGGACATCGCACAGAGGAGCGCCACCTACAAGTCGCACTGGGCCCAATGGGACTTGTTGAAGACCAGAGAGGGCGTGCTGTTCCGGGTATGGGAGTCACCCGATGGGAAGGCGCAGAGAGAACAGTTGGTACTTCCCCGGAGCAAGGTCCCGGAAGTCGTGGAGGAAGAGCACGCCGGTACTTCAGGAGGACACCTGGGAGCGAACCGAATGATTCACAAACTACAGCAGCGCTACTTCTGGCTGAGACTCCGAGCAGATGCTGGTGGTACACCTGGACCGCCTCGCACGCTACGATGGGGCTGTTCGGGGCGAACAGCTTTGAGGAGGGAGCAGTGTAACGCGAGCGCTGGAACACCCTATGAAAGCAGCTGAGAGCGGGAGACGAGGGAGGTCCGTGTTAGCTACGCCCTCCCCTCGTTTGTCTTATAGTGGTGACAGGCGGTGGTGACGGAGGAAAAACATGACTGTGCCGTCTGTTTCTGTCCACCTGGTTCCAGAAATTACGGGATCGTTCATCATCTGGAAACGTCGAGAAGACGGCGAGATGCCTATAAAAAGGGCTGCAGCTAGTCAGTGAGTCAGTCAGTCAGTTGGTTAGTGAGTGTGAGTGAGGAGACAGACGCAGTTCTTGGTGTAAGAGTTAGTCAGTGACGTGTTAATGAACGAGTAGACTGTGCAACGGAAGACTGTACGTAACTGGTATGTGCATCGGAATTTATGTAATCGCGAGTACAAGTGAAATTGTAACGGTCGAACTGGTGAATTGTAATTGTGTGCAGTACGCAATTCTGCGTAATTGGCAAGTGTTGAACTGTAAGTCGGTGGAAATAAAGAACATTTTTGAGTGGTGAAATTGGACTTTTCATTTCATGAACCCACAAAGTCACAATACATAAGAAAGACAAATATATACATTAAATTTATAATGAAGAATTAATCAATTGGAGAGTTAAATGTTGCGTCTGCATGTTGGCCATGGTAGCTCAAGATGTTAGAGCAATTGGATGGAAACCAGGAGATCCATTTTTCAAATGCCAGCCGTGGCATTAAATTTTTCAGTTGACTCTAATTAAACAAATATACACATTTACAAAATAAAATTACATTTACAAAAAATCCTCCATTATTGATAAATTCATTAATAGGGTAGAATACAATGCCTTATTTATTAAATATTTACATAGCTCCTTTTTAAACGTATTTAAATTGTTTTCTGACTTCAGTTCCATAGGAAGTTTATTATACAGTAGAATTTAATGTATACAATATAATTCAGGTTATAGTGAAGCATTTTATGCAATAGTACAAATTTTTCTGAATCACAATATTGTGGCGTTGTGGGTTTGTAGAATTAAAAGTCTAAGTTGCAGAAATTCAAAACGTTCTTTATTTCTGTAGAAATACACTTTGGTCAAATCTTACTGTAGCAGAATTATGTTACATACACAAATACAATCTTCCAAGGTTGTTGACCACAAACAAAAGCGTTCACTTTCAAAACACAATTGCAGGCACACGATACTCAGTTCTGATTACACTCTCATTTCGACTCCGTTTACGACTCTCTGCTGCTTCCTTTTATACGTCCATTGATAATTCTAGACTGTTCTGTAACAAACAAGAAATCGAAACTTCCAGTCATCTATCTGTCTCTTTATCTGTTTCGGCAAGCTTTTATCTCCACTCTGCACTATCTGTCTGTTATCTCTCTGCGCCAAACCCTTTGTGCACGTATGCCGCCAGTCGTAATAATGGATTTGCGACAATATGTTCTACTGTGGGTGTTCATTCCAATTTGTTTAGGGTCTTTTAAGGCAACCATTCTAAACTGGTACCGATTTTATCTAGTTGATTTTCTGTTAAAACTGAGATTCTCTTAGAATATTTCTTGGCTAACCCAAACCTGAAACTTCAAATATGATGATGATGATGATGATGATGATGATGATGATGATGATGATGATGATGATGATGATGATGATGATGATGATGATGATGATGATGATGATGATGATGATGATGATGATGATAATTTTGTATTCACCATAATAAATCTTGTACAAAGATATAGGCTTCGTCAACATTACACACTAGGTAACTCAACATTACAAACTAGGTAACATCATATTAGAAATTACACAAGTATTTATATCACAAACTAAGGTAAGTAATACTATAAAGGGCACCTATTGAATAGGTAATTACAAGCATCACCTCAGAAGTTACACAGGTATTTATTCACAAACATCACTTTAGGAAGCATTGATATATTGACCATGTTTTAAGTATTCTTCCACTGAATAATAGCAACCTTCTTCAGCCAGTTTATACCTTTTTTCCGATGTTATACTTTTAATGCCATCGGGTAGTTTGTTTATATTCATGATTGATTGTATAATTTTTCTTGCAAGTAATGCGGAGTTTGGAACATGACAGACTCCCTGTGTACATGCGAGAGGATTCATATTTAAATTAAACTTTGCAAAGAAACAGTATCCTGCACAGTTAAGTGATGCATGCACTATGTTTGCTGTAGAAAGAAGGACCTGACACAGCAATAACAGTGAGACATAGCACCTTTGACTGCTAAATGGCAAGGGAAGATCAGAAAAGAGAAAGATTGTGAGTGGTTTGCCATATATTATTCAACACATACAGTTGCATTTGAATGTAGACAATGTTTAATCAAACTGTTCAAAATCTGCCACAACCTTAAGTTTGCTGCTGTTAGGAGGTCCTGGAACAGGGCACTTTAGATACTCCTATGTTCTGCATACTTGTCCATATACAAGTTTTAAATGCTGTCAGGTTGTTTCCACTTGCTTCCTCATAACAGGAAACTATATCTATCAGTTCATGTGTGGAACAATAAGATTCCATTGGATATCCATATGCTATAAGATCAGAGAGAAATAAAATCACAATAGAAGCAAAACCAACCAGATACTAAAACAAAACATTACCCAATTTGATAATCACAAAAATAATAAGCTTATGCTTCTAGTAACACAATGCTGCAAATATAAGATTTAAGGTAAGTATAGAAATTGTGAATATTTTCCTTATTCGTACTAGTGATGCTTAGACAGAGGGAAAGTGAAATTTGACTTTTAAAGCTTGATTTCGTGTCTTGAAACCTAGACTTTCACCTTTCCATGCCATTCCTCTTAGGTGAAGTTCTTGCCCAAGAAAGTACATCTCTAGCAAATCTTGTTAAGTTCTAAAATGTGAAGAAACTGATTTATCAATAATTAAATATAAACAGAGTACAAAACATTTTAAACACTGCTTAATTTTTGTTCACTGTGGACATATCTGATGCTGTGTATTTCAATCTTCAAAATAATGATTCAAAGCTAATATGTTTCTTACAATTACAAATCATCCTAAACAACTGCTAACACTCTTCAAAACATAAAATGCTTCTAATCTTGCTTTTAATACATGAGTAAGAAATGCTAGTTTGTTTCTTTGGAAAGTATAATATACATCTCTACATTTATACCAGCTCTATTTTACATATATCAGAAATAAAAAGCCACTAATGTCAAATGAATTTTTTAGTACAGAGTTGCAGCTAAGCTATTGCATTATTTGTAGGCCCTTGAAGCAGAACTGGTAGCACGTGAGCCTGTAGTTCAGACTCTAGTGAGCCGGGCACAGAGAATGATGCGAAGTGGACACTTTGCTGCTTCCCGAATTGAAGCACGAAGTTCAGAGTTGATGGAACAGCTAGGACACCTCAGGGATTTGGCAAGTGTGAGACGTCTGCGTTTACTGGATGCTGTGGAGTCACAGATGGTGAGTGATTTAGCTCCTGTTTAACTGTCTTCTTTGTTACTTATAAAGTGTGTATATATATATATATATATATATATATATATATATATATATATATATATATACTATTTTAATGAAAGTAAGGTGTATTTTCCCTCAAATGTACTTACAAAAACTGAATTTTTCTTATATTTGCAAACAAATATTGAGACTGACTTTAATGCAGCATGAATGCAAGTCATATGACTCAAGTATATACATGCTTACATAAAATGTTGGACCTAATGGAAACATACAAGGGTGCTTCAATAAATAACTGAACTAATTTTGTAATTAACACATAATGGCTTTATTTCACTAACATTTACCTACAGACTTTCGAAGTATTCTCCCTCTGATGAAACACAATTATTCCAACGATTTAACCATTGTTCAAAACACTCATTGAACCCATTTTTTGACAGTCTCTTCAGGATACCCATTGACAACATTGTTCAACTCCTTATCACTTTGAAAATGGCGACCATGAAGCTCCTGTTTCACTTTAGGGAAGAGATGAAAATCGTATGGTGTGAGATCTGGAGAATAAGGTGGATCAGGCAGATCTCAGTGCCCATTTCTGCGATGACATCTTGAGTTGCACGAGCTCGATGAGCAGCGGCATTATCCTGATGCAAGATCCATCCTCTCCTTGCAAGATCTGGTCGCTTTTCGGCGATTGTTTTCTTCACTGGCCCCTTCATGCGTCACAATAGTAAGCAGCAGTTACTGTGCATTGATTAGTTAGAGCATGGTCATACAGAATGCCCAGTTTGTCAAAGAATATGAGATGCATGACCTTTCCTGCACTTTTCTGAACTTTTGCTTTCTTAGGCCTAGGGCTCGATGAATGTTTCCACTGCAAACTCTACTGCTTTGTTAACGGGTTGTAATGGTGGAACCAACTCTTGTCACAAGTGATGACCCTATTCAGAAAGTTTGGCTCCCGTCGTAACCTTCTGAGCCATTCTTGACATGTCATGACGATGTGAGCCTTCTGTTCGTCCTTCAGCACGTGCGGTACCCATTTCACTGCAACTTTTCGATAGCCAAGATCATTGTGAATTATGTCATCTACAGTTCCAACAGACAAATGCATTATGCCTGCAACTTTTGAAATTGTTATGTGACGATCTTCTCGCACAATTGCATCAATTGTGTTAATGTTGACTTCCGTTTTTGCTGTTACAGGTCTTCCAGGGCGCGGAGAATCTTGAAGGTCTTCATGACCCTCTTTGAAATGTTTATACCACTCAAAGACTTGTGTTTTGCCTTATACCACTCAAAGACTTGTGTTTTGCCTAAAGCTTGGTCCTTGTATGCTTGCTGCACTATTTCAAAGGTTTCTGTAGAAGTTTTGTCTAACAGAACACACAACTTTATTGCAGTAAACTTTGCTGCAATTTCAGTTCCATGGTGGGTGCAGTAAACACGACCTCACATATCGGGCTCTAACTCCCAACTGATTGACTCTGCATGACTGGCACTCACAGCAGTGCTAGAGGAAGGATTCACCTTTCCACCACTAGCAGCCATGGCCCTCCAGGGCGGTTTATTTAAATACAATTAAATTAGTTTGGTTATTTATTGAAGGACCCTTGTACCTGTAGACAAACACTTAACTGTTCTGAAAGTTCCTGAAATTGATTAAGAATGAGACTTCACACTGAGGATGTGTCATGATCAAGGCTTGGGTACTCTAGCCAAGTTCATCACTGTCCAGACTCCAGTTTCACAACTTAACTGATTTTTTTCATAATGCCTTAATAACAATAAAGGAAGGGCAGTGACATGCATACAGTTGAGAAGATGTTGGAAAACTGTACAAAATTTAAACTAAATATAGTATTACACAAATAAAAATATTTGTTAATTAATGTCCACTTATCTTAAGAAGTTGATGTTAATGCTTCTTTCTTCTTTTTAAAAAATTGATTTCATGAATATTTGCTCGCATCGTCAGTTAGCACACTTCATCGTCTTGCCTACTTCATTGTCAAGGATACTATGTTTTTTTGTATTACCAAAATCTGAAGACAAAGCAAACCTAAAAACAGAATCAATTGCTGGTATGTCACAATTCATTATGCGATTTTTATTTTTTTAAATAAATATTTTTTCCTACACTATTAAATCTATGGGAGCATTTAATTATTTTAATAATTTAACTTCAGGATTTATTTCATGGTTAGATGACCAAAAATGATCTGCTATGGCTGATTTATCAATTTGTTTATATTTAATGTTACGAAAATCTCTTTTTTTCTGGTTTGCAAACTATGTTTCGTCTTTCCAATATAAACCTGGTCACAATCTAAACAATTAAATTAATAAATACCAGATTTTTTATTATTAGAAATTTAATCTTTTTTAGAAAATTGTAATACATTTTTAATACTATATTTATTTTGAGGAACTTAAGTTATACGTCAACTTCTTAAGATAAGGGGACATTAATTAACAAATATTTTTATTTGTGTAATATTTATTACTCCACTGTAACTAGCTTCATTTTCTGTGTAATAAATATAGTATGTTTTAGGGAGCATGCTGACACAACTTGTTGCTTTCCATCAGTACTGTTGTGTGGGTACTTGTGTAGATCTGTCAGTAACAGTTTATCAATTTATCCTGACCATATTATAATTGAGTGTATGGGGTATGCTTAAAGTATGGATTTTTCTTTCTCTTTTTAATTCCCCTTCAAAAATCTAGGATTATCTTAATTTGATGCTGTTTTGTATTTCACTAATATAGTAGTTTCTGTATTGTAAATAGGGTTTTAATTAAATTAGTACATGTGCTACTTCACAGGAGTTTTATTAATATTGTGTATGCTATAGTTCTATGCTGAAGCAAATGAAGCTGAAGCATGGATCCGCGAGAAGCGACCTCTGTTGACGTCCACTGACTTTGGGAAAGATGAAGATTCTGCCCAATCTCTCACAAAGAAGTTAGAAGGATTGGAACGAGATCTTAGTCAATTCCAGCATACAGTAGGCAAGCTAGCCAACTTAGCTGAGGGTCTGGTGGATAGAGGTCACTTTGATAGCAACAACATCACTGCTAAGCAGGTAAATAATAAATATGGTTGCATTCTTTAAATTATAAGTTTAATAAACATTAAAAGAACTGCTTTGCACAATGCTAGCAAGATGCTGCATCGAAAGTTCATATTGATTTAATTTTGCATATGGACATGGTCATATCTTTGATGGTAACAGGTGACAAGATAACTAATTTTTCATGTAACTGAATATAAAGCATCACCATATATCAACGTTATTTCAAATTAAGATCTTCAAAAAGTAATTGTTGCAACTAGATTTGTATTACAAATATAAAAAATGAGCATGGCAGTATCATATTAGCCCAAATATAAGTGAAACAGTATTTAAGTTTACATAAATTAATTGCTATGACAGTTGTATAAAGTGTATATATGAATGTAAAAAACAAATGGGAAAGGTGAGGAAATAAACGTAAAAATTATTTAAAGAATGAATATAATCTTATCTTATTATATTAAAGAAATATTAGGTCATGTTTAATTTAGTTTAGTTTATTTTCAATCATACAATATACACAGTTGGTGTTACTGAATATCACGTCAGAAGTAATTATAATGGATAAGATACAAATAATTACAATGATACAATTAGTGGTACTATACACATCAATATTAAATGGTAATTAATAATTATGACAATAATAATAATAATAATAATAATAATAATAATAATAATAATAATAATAATAATAATAATAATAATAATAAGAAGAAGAAGAAGAAGAAGAAGAAGAAGAAGAAGAAGAAGACGAAGAAGAAGACGAAGAAGAAGACGAAGAAGAAGACGAAGAAGAAGACGAAGAAGAAGAAGACGAAGAAGAAGACGACGAAGAAGAAGACGACGAAGAAGACGACGAAGAAGAAGACGACGAAGAAGAAGACGACGAAGAAGAAGACGACGAAGAAGAAGACGACGAAGAAGAAGACGACGAAGAAGAAGACGACGAAGAAGAAGACGACGAAGAAGAAGACGACGAAGAAGAAGACGACGAAGAAGAAGACGACGAAGAAGAAGACGACGAAGAAGAAGAAGACGAAGACGAAGAAGAATAATTTAAAATGGTGCACACAAAACCAGGTGTAAGTTATACAGAACATATTATTGAATACAAATAATTTTTGTGCATCATTTATAACAAAACAACCAATTAACAGAGAAGAAAAGTACATAAGTAGGATACTTCTAAATTTATGCAAGTTATAACCATATCAGAACAAAAATGACACTTTAAATGTGTAGAATAACTACATCTTCGTTAATGTGTTTAAGACTAATTAGTACTGTTGTTTAAAAATTCCTGTGAATTGTAAAAGCAGTGTTAGTTGATATTTCTTGAGTCCTTTCTTCAGCAGTTTAATATCAAACAATCCTTTTAGATCTGTTGGTAGTACATTAAAATATTTAGAACCTGCATTAATTATATTTTTATTACCAAAGGTACCCCTAAATGAACTCAGAAAAAGGTCATTTTGTATGCGAGTAAAATAAGTATGTACATCTTTGAATCGAGAATATATTGACAATTTGCTTCACTCACACTGTTTATTCACAGGACATGTTCAACCCAAAACAACACCAACATGCCATTTTCAACAGTTTAATCTTTCGGATGATCAACTTTCCACTAAACAGAGAAGATTATCAAGAAGAATACCTACACATAAAAAAGTAGCTATATCCAACGGTTTCAACCCAAATTTAGTAGACAAAACTGTTAACAGACTCAACAAAGCTAAGAAAATAAAAGAAACCACCACCCTAGAACCTACAGGAGAAAAAGAGAAAAATCTTTTTAAAAAATTCACCTTCCACCCATCAGCCTATAACAAATTCCAAAAAATCTTCTCAAAACACAACATAACTCTTGCACCTCAAAATAGGTTTAATATCAGAAATTTGTTAAAAGGCCCTCCCAAAAATTCAATCACTACCAAAGAAAAACCAGGAATCTATGAGATCAAATGTGAAACTTGCCCTAAAATTTATATAGGAAAAACAAAAAGAAATATTAACATCAGAACTAAAGAACATATGAGAAACATTAAAAATGGTGAAACAGAAAAATCAGCAGTGGCTTTTCATTTTTTGAATACTAGACATGACATCAATTTGGAAACATCTCTAATAAAATACGTTAATCACCCCATAGACCTTTCCGTATGGGAAAAATCTTCATTAACAAAAATCGTCATAGAGTCATGAATTTTGAAACTCCACCACCGGACATCTTTGACAAGTACATCACGCCATCTATTGACAATACGGAGAAAGAAGAAACCACTACAACTTGCACTAGTCGAGTATCAGCTGAGGATAGGAGCAAGAGCTCTTGAAACATGTCCTGTGAATAAACAGTGTGAGTGAAGCAATGTGTCAATATATTCTCGATTCAATTTTGTACTAATTTGTGCTTCACTGTCCCTACGCTTCTTTCAAGTTTATACTTTGGATGTACATCTTTGTTTAGTTGAGGGGATTCACTTGATGTAACATACAAAATAGTGAAGAATACATATATACGAAATGTTGTGAAATAAATTCTCAAGGGTCGAAAAGATTTTAGCTTATGAGAGTATTAAAGAATAACTTGTAATATATAAACATCAATGTGTATAAAATCTAGACAGTTGGAGAAATGGAAAAAGTCGAAACTGGATTAGCATTGTAGGAGGTTGGGGAGAACCCCTTGCTGGCATGTTGACCATGGTAGCTCAATGGTTAAGAGCAACTGAATGGAGACCGAGAGTTCTGTTTCAAATCCCGGCTTTGGCATTGAATTTTTCAGTCTGACTGTACCTATCCAAATCTTAGTCTACACATGGCTAGTGTGGGAGAATTATTAATTTCAATCAATTAACCTAATAGTGGTCACTATGAAGCCTGGGACTTAAGTACTTATGGCAAAATAAGCTGCCACAAAAAGTTACTTATTGTATGTGAGAACCCGTAGTGGTTTACAGAGAAAATTATGAGACAGTGTAGAATTTAATGTCATATTGGCATGTTGGCCATGGTAGCTCAATGGTTAAGATCAACTGGATGGAGACCAGGAGATCTGTGGTTCATATCCCAGCTATGGCATTGAATTTTTCAGTCTGCTAGTTGTTTGTTGTGATATCTTTATTGTTGTATATTATTTTATTTGTATGGTAATTTTTCTTGTATTTATGTCTGTTTGTGTTTCTGTGCATGTTTTATGAGCATTTTCAATTGTGCTAACACTTCATGTCCAAAAATAGTGACAAAGTGCAGCCAAATGAAAAATTAAGCATACTCAGGAACCTAAATAAAACAGTATTTGGAAAAATACTTTCCATGTGGTTGCGATGAGCAGCTATGTTGCCTCTCTCTGTGTGAAATATCAATGTGGGTGATTGCATCATCACATGCCTGTCATCAGAAAAACATGAAAATTTTGTGCTGAAGGCCATTTTACTTGCATTTTTTTCCTTCTCTGATATGACCTAAATGATGGAAAATACAAAATTTCTAAATAATAAACCTGAGGATTTTAATACATTGTGAACATAGAACAAAGATGGGACTACTCTCCCAGTATAGTTGTGTAGAGCAGACAAATTTGCATTGAGTTGAGAAGTACCTAAGGTTGCTAGGAATTGGTAAAAGTTGATAAATGATTGTCTGAGAAATAATAAGAAATAAAATTATTCAGGATCCGCCAAGAAAAATATGCACAATTTTCATCAAGTTGTATGAGGATACTGATATTGTCACTTGATTTGAATTACAAATATATTGTAGTATGGTCGTTTGCTCAGCAGATGTAAGCACTTTCATCTCAAGTTTTCTGGTTATCTTAGAAGAAACAGGAAGATACAGGAGGAAAACAAAATAGCTGCAGCAAAACAGCTGAAGTTTGAACAGTGAAAATGTGTTCTGAAGTGGTTTATCAGGTTTGGTAATGCTGCTGAAGTGTAGCATCAGTGGAGGCAAAAGTTTGAAACAGAACTCCAACCCACTTGACAATTAAACACATTATTGACAATATATCAAGATTTAACTGTAGACATCTTTGCAATAGTGCCCTACAAACAAATAGATGATGCTTTGAAACTACTCAACCTGCAAGAACCCAGCATACAATTCACAGTGGAAACTGAAGAGGACTGTACTCTACCTTTTTTGGACCTTAAAATCATTAAAAGCAATGAAAAACTAGAATTTGGTATCCATAGAAAAGCAACACACACAGATAATTACATCAAAGCAAATAGTTTCAACCCAATTCCAAACAAACATGTCACCATCAACAGTCTCACACACAGATTAGTAAATCTACCCCTCAGCCAGCAAGAATATCAAAACAAATACCATCAAATCTTAAAAACTGCAATTAAAAATGGATATGGAAAAAACCTTGTAGATAAAAAACTAAAATCATTCAAACTTCAAAAGAGATTAAAACAGATCACAGCTCTCACACCAATAAAACAAGAAATTAGATTTGCTAAATTTACTTACCACCCCTGGGCCACAAAAAAGTTCCAAAAAACATTCAAGAAATACAATATAACATTGGCACCAAAAAACAATTTTAACATTAAAAACCTACTTCACAGTAATAATACTGATAAGATAAAACCAGAGGAAAAGTCAGGCATTTACAAGATTAAGTGTAAAGACTGTGAAAAAATTTACATAGGGAGGACAAAAAGAAACCTAGGCACTAGAAAGAAAGAACACTTCAGGCACTTAAGATACAAAAATATTGATAAGTCCGCAATAGCAGCTCATTTCTGGTCTGAAAATCATGAAATTGAAGATAGCACAGAATTACTAAAATACGTACAAAAACATAGTGAACTCGTCATATGGGAGAGAATATACATAGAAAAACATAAAAACCAACTAATGAACTTTGAAATCCCGCCAGAAGAGAATCCCACATTTAAGTTCATCACTAAATCAACAGATGGCAGCAGCAACCCCAGAATTACCCACACCACTGGATCAAGCTTTTAGTTGCATAAGAGCAGAAGATGCAAATGATGATTTGCGAAACATGTCCTCAAAATAGGTACGAAAGTGAAGCAGATGTGTAATAAATACGACTCATCTAAAAATTAATAAATAAACATTATTGACAAGTTTGAAGTGCATGGAATTTACAAAGAAAGATTGGGAAGACTGTGTACTGTTACAAGTCCTGCATTGTCAGCTCACATTTTGAAAAAGTTTCATTACCTCTCCACAGAAGTCTGTTATGCAATGAAGAAAAAAGTGCATAACAAGAAGAAAGAGGACATCGTGACATCTAGAGCTTACATCAGTACACACAATGGCCACATCCAGCTGACATAATAAGCATTCCTAACAAAAACTAAGACCAATACTAACCAGTAAACATCTACACAGATGGCAACAAGGATGAGCAAGGGGTTGGTCCGAAATAATAGTATACATTAATAATGAACCAGCGTTCCAGCTACAATATAAACTATAACTATAAACTATATAATATATATATATATTTATTTATATTACAATATAAACTATATAACACATTATGCATGATTGGAGGAGTTTAATACAGTGACATTAAAATTAATTGAAAAAACTATTTGTAGTTAATTTCTTTAATACTTCATCACTTAGAAGTGACAAAGTATTAAAGAAACCAACTACAAATAGTTTTTTTCAATTAAATAACGCATGCTTGAATTATCAAGCAGAACAATATGCAATACTCAAAGTATTAGAAAAACTAGAAGACATAGACACTGAAGGAATGGAAAAAGCAGTTGCAATTCACACCAACAGCAAAATCACCCTGGGCCTACTACGGAACCATAAGAAACACAGCTGGCTTATAGATGAAACCTGAAGAATAATGACTGAACTATAGCAGCATAACTGGAATCTTCACTTCACTTGGGCAAAGTCTCATGTTGGAATCATAGGCAATGAGAAGGAAGACCTCCCAGCCAAACAGCAGGCAGCAGTAGCACTGAAGTGGCCTTTGGCAAGACACCAGTGAGTGCAGTAAAAAGAGACTTGCAAGTCAATAGTGTTGTAAAGTGGGAAACTGGGTGGCAAACAACAACTAAAGGTGCCATAACAAAACTGTTTTTCGCTAGCATTAAACAAAGGCTACAAGTTAAATTCAACCTAACACGTAACATAACAGTGCTCACAACAGGACATGGCAAGACTGGTGCATATCTACAGTGGTTCAAAATAATTGAAGATCCACATGCATCTGCAACAAAAACATACAAACTATAGTGCACATCATATACGAACATGAAGTGTTAAATAGTGAAAGAAAATTGTTAATATCAAAAATACATCAGACAGGCAGCCAATGGCTAACAGACAAAAATAATCTTATGAACAAATATTTTAAATCATACAGAAAATTAAGCTAATCACAGTGAAGCAACAAATATTACACAAATGAAAATATTTGTAAAAGAATCTTCACTTAACTTAAGAAGTTGATGTTAATATTTCCTTCTTCTTTATAATACCGATTTCAAAAGCATATTGCTTCCATCATCAGTTAATAACAAATCAGTTAATCAGTTGAACAACGGAGTTGGGTATTAACTGATGATGGAAGCAATATGCTTTTGAAATCGATATTATAAAGAAGAAGGAAGTATTAACATGAACTTCTTAAGTTAAGTGAAGATTCTTTTACAAATATTTTTATTTGTGAAATATTTTAAATACTTTCAGGAATTTGCAGAAAGTTTAAATGTAGACACTTTACAGGCACCACATAGGACATAATCGGAAACACATAATGCATTTAGTATTACTGCATGTAATGGAGCATGCAGCTAATAAAACCTCCAAAGAAAAAGAGCCAAGAAAAAAGTTTTTAAAACAAATACAATTTGCAATCTGTATACAAGGTGTTAATGAACTACACCGAAATATTTTCAGAGCAAGTGGGGATATCCTAAACAAGTAATTAGAAATAAGAGACTTACGACCTTTTGATTCATATGTGGAAGTTACTGCTATAAGTTTCTAAAGTGTCAGTACGCCACTGATATCAGTTGAGCCCAACACACAAAGAAGAAGAGACTTATTGGAGCACTCCCTCTGGCGCAATGGTTATGACATCAGCTTTTGAGTCTCCTTAAAAAGGGTGAACGAACTTACATAAAATAAATGCAATTCTTTACATCAGGTTTATAGGAACTGCTTGAAATGGCGACCTACATTTTCAATGGAAAGTTGACAGTGGCGAAAGAGAGACTTGTAGTACTCTGTTCAAAATTCCTTGTGTGTGTCGAATAACCTCACATGCTGCTATTATTCGGGTAGTTAGGTCCTCTTCTAAGGTAAAAGGTGTTTTATACATCAGAGACATGAGTTGACCCCAGAAAAAGTGTAAATATTAACTTATCAGCCTGTGATGCCAGTTAGGTTTAACACCGTTAACTGCGTTATGTTTAGCCGCAGACCATGCATTGTCTATCTCAGCTTACTTGTATTAGTAATGTTTACAATCGCTGAAATTATTGGTGTAGTTCATTTACACGGTGTATATTGTAGAAAACTGATATTTGAATTTAACAACATTGCATGCATTTGAGAAGTGATAGAGTAGTCCAAATTAAATCAAAGAAAATGAGTAGAGAAATGGAACAAGAAATAGATCTCTTAGAGAACAGTCAGGATAGAGCTGAATAGGGTAGATAGCCAAGGAACATCTGAACATACTTTGCTGAGGCAGATGAAACTGGAGATAATAATAGAAAATGTCAACTAGTGAAACTTGGGGTAAGTTAGCTGGGGAGATCACTGAAAAGCAAAGCAACTTGGACAGTGATCTAAGTAAAATCTTTGAAAAACAGGTCTAGGTAACCAGAGAAATCACAATAAAACAGGATCAGCTTGCTACTGATATCAACAATAAATGCAGCCGGTTAGCAGCTGATTTAAATGTCAAAAGGAAAATATTGGATCTTGAATTTGAAGTTGAATTGGCAAACTGAACTAAGACAGAAACTATAATTAAAATAAGAAATTTCAAGAATGAAATTCATGAAATTAGAGAAATTTGTACCACAATGCGTATAGCAGTAACACATGATGAACTTGCTACTACATAAAACTTAAAATATATAAAGAAGTTGTAATAATATAGAATAAAAAGAAGTATTTCAGAAGGTGGAGTGCCATTGTTACTAAAATTAGGCAAGTGAGTCAACCTTGTATATACTTTTCTCCACTTACAAGTTTTTTATGAAGACTAGTTTCTGGGGACTTCTCCCTATCGTCAGTTCTGTGGTTGACTGATGATGCATCCGGTGTCTGCATCTGGCTTGGTGTCGTGCTGCCATCTAATGTCCTGGTAAGTTTGATGACGTCATCTACCGCGGGAATTTCAAAATTCAGCAAGAGGTCCTGTTTTTTCGTAATAAATATGTATACATATGTACAAATATAAATACATACAAACCACCAAAAAAGCAATTAAAGAAAATACCATAGTGCCACATAAGATGAAAAATAGCATAATTATAAACAACCCTAATTTGCCAAAATTATACTGCCTACCTAAGATTCACAAGACAGACAACAGCATGCGAGCCATTATTAACAATATAGATGCCCCGACTTACAAACTGGCAAAATGGTTGGTGGAAGAATTTGACAAGTTTGAAAAGTTTGAATCTGTAAGCATAAAGAATTCATTTGATTTAGTAAAGAAAATTGAAAACACAATTATAAAAACTGAAGAGGTGATGGTGTCCTTTGATATCAGATCTCTATTCACGAGCATACCAGTAGAAAAAATTCCAAAATTGATGAAAGGCTGGTTATCCAAAAGCAACGTTGTGGATGATAAAATAGAGGAATACATCAAATTAACATCTTATGAATTGAACAAAACAGCTTCACGTTCTCCAGCAAGATCTTCCAACAAACAGCAGGCTTGGCCTTGGGTAACCCTCTTTCACCATTACTAGCTAATCTGTTCATGAGTAATTTGGAAACACACATTACTAAAGCCTTTCCACATATTTTCAAATGTTGGCATAGATATGTCGACGATGTGTTTGCTATAGTCCCTAGAAGACTAACCGAGGATGCTATAAAGTTGCTAAACCTACAAGAAAAATCCATAGTTTTCACCATTGAGGTAGAGCAGGATGAATGGCTACCTTTTCTAGATTTGAAAATCATTAGAACACCAACAGGATTACAATTTGGAATATACAGAAAAGCAACACATGTTGACAATTACATTAAATGCAACCCATTCAACCCAGTACAACATCAATATGCAGTATTCCATAGTTTAGTTCACAGATTGATCAACATTCCGTTAACAAAAACAGAATATGAACAGGAGTACGCTCACATACACCAGGTTGCCGAACTGAACAACTATAACACAAATTTCATCAAAAAACTGATCTACAGACACAAAAGAAACAAAAACTTAAGGGACATTACTACGTTAAAAAAACTAGAAAACCCAAACACCAGATATGGAAAATTTACATTTCATCCAAAATACTTCAAAAAATTTGAGAAGATATTTAAGAGCTTCAACATAAAATTAGCCCCTCAAAACAAACACAACATCCGCAACTTACTAAACCACCCTCTAAAAAATAGCACACAAAAAACTCAATTATCAGGCATTTACCAAATGAGTTGCCAGGATTGTGACAAGATATACATTGGTAAGACCAAAAGGAATCTAGGAACAAGAATGAAAGAACACTTCAGAAATATTAAATTCAAACAAATGGACAAGTCGGCCGTAGTACATCACTTTTGGTCTGAGAATCACTACATAAAACAAGAAATAGAACTGATGAAACAGGCAAAGAAACCTCTGGAACTACAGATTTGGGAAAACATATTTATTACGAAAAAACAGGACCTCTTGATGAATTTTGAAATTCCCGCGGTAGATGACATCATCAAACTTACCAGGACATCAGATGGCAGCACGACACCAAGCCAGATGCAGACACCGGATGCATCATCAGTCAACCACAGAACTGACGATAGGGGAGAAGTCCCCAGAAACTAATCTTCATAAAAAACTTGTAAGTGGAGAAAAGTATATACAAGGTTGACTCACTTGCCTAATTTTAGTAAGTTGTAATAAATAACTATAACTTTTCTTATGTTTTGTAATTAGGTATTTTTCAGTAGGACTAGATTTGCAAATCAGTCGTTTGCATTATCAGCTTCTTTTTCAGACTGTTTCTTTTGATTTTATAGTTATGTCTGCTAGGTGATGGGTTGTTTCTTATTGTTGCCAACTACTGGAAGTAAAACAGTAATTCCTATTAAGACTTATTGAGGTATATTTTATTAAAACTTAAAACTTCACTTACATCAACTACTAAAAACAAAAACGTTTTCGGGACCGTCCCAATCCCATCATCAGCTTATTGACAGTCTGCTGTTGTTATACCTTGTTTCACATAAGCTTGCCCAGTATCTCTTAACGGTCACGTGACCTAATCACCTCTCATTGGTTGCTGTTGTGGTAATGACTGTCGTGCGGTAAAAATGAGTTCGTTATTTAACATGGTGATATATCATTATATGTTGGAAGAGAATTGTCAAATTTATATTTTCTTAACCGTTTTAATTAAATATATTACGCAACAGTTGATTTATCTGAAATGCATGTTAATTCTTAAACGAAGTAAAGAGCAGGTTCCTTTGCTCTCAAGCACATGGCACGATAGCACGTCATTTAGCGATAGTGGTGACATTTGTTTATATGACTTTTATCACTGACCTTGTTTTGAACTGGATTAGTCATGCATCGCCATTCGAGGGTGTGGGAGCTAAATTATTTTATTGATCGTTTACTGCGCATGTACTTATTAAATGTATAATGGCAGAGTCTACCGCCAGTTTTTCGCTGAAGTATCGCAAGGATAATTATTTACAAACAGGCGAAAAAAGAATTGTGTTGCATGTGTTTAATGCACTCACAGAGAAGAATTCGTCTTTGTCAGTGAGAGAAGTCGAACAGCTGTGCTCTGAATTATAGGTGTGAGTGTTAGATCCGTAGGAACATCGCGACATGAAATTGAGGAAACAGGAAAACTTAACACTCCAGGCAAAAGCAGGAATAAACAAAAGTGCGTGCTTGGAGAAAATACGTGAAAAGTGTTGTGCGTCGTCATGTGTGTAGTTTTTCTTTAGAAACGAACTCCCTAACATAAGTAACATTTCGTCTGCTGTAAATGAGGATACAGATTTACCAAATTTCAGGAGATTGCTTATACAGCTGGGATTTGTGAATGAAAAAAGAGGCAAGAAAAATGTGCTAAAAGACAGAGACGATATTGCTGTGTGGCGAAGAGGCTATTTTAAGGACAACCACACTGCACCGAGATACAAATCGCTAAATATACACGAAGAACACACGAAAAGTAAAGTATGGTGTGACACGACTTTTAAGACTGAAAGACAAGCATTTTTGAAAGGTATGTGTTCTGGTTTAAAAATCTCAGTGGAAAAGGCCAAAGGCCTTTCATTATAAACTCTTTCAGTTTCATTGCTCAGTCATTGTGTTTCAATTTGCTCAGTTCATTATAAAGTTGTATTTTTGCATGCCTTCATATCCTTATTTGTATGATTTTATTTATCTTCCCGGCAATTATTACGAAATGTGACGGGAAGGCACCGCCTATGGCCTATGACGCGAAAGCATTAGCCAATTAGGGCGAGGGGGAGGGCTGTTGAACGCGGAGTGATACATTTCAGCCGGGCAAGGTTATATGAAACAGATATTAGACCCTCTTGTAATTGGCTCCCTCTCTCAGAATATTTCCTGCATAAGTGCATAGACTACTCACCAACGGTATATAAACATTTAAAGTATGTGAAATGTTCTTTATAATAAAAATCTTCTCCTTTTTCCTTAGGAAAACTGTTAAGTTTATTATTTATTTGTCAATAGACTGCAAAGCAGTTTCTGACATTGCCAATTACAATCTAAAAGTTTACAATTATAGGATATAGAGCAAAATATAAACAGTATAAAAACATATTTACAGATCATCAACTTCGTACAAACATTTATCCATTAAAAAGTATTTTAATTTGTTTTGAAATTGCTTCGTACCATTTAATGCTTTAATTGATGTTGGCAGTCTATTAAATAAAATCTGTCCCATTATAAAAACATCTCTATCAGTAGATCGTTTAGAAGTACAGTCTCTAAAATAGTCATTGTTGCGTCGGGTATTATAATTGTGTACATCAGCCGTCTTCAAATTTACCTTACAACAAAAAGAATTGCTTTATATACATATAGTGAGTATAGTGTGAACATTTTGTTTTGTTTGAAAATATCTACACAAGAATCAGTATTTTTTAAGCTAAAAATTATCCTAATACACCTTTCCTGTTCATTAAAAGGCAGCAGAGAGAAAAGTAATTGAAGTTGAATGAAATTTGCATTTTAAAAACATAAATAATATTGTAAGACTTAAAAAAATGTGTCAAATTTACTAATGTCGAGCTTTCAGCCATTGCAAGTTGCATGGACTTCTTCAGGAACTGAATGAAAAAGCTGGTGTACTGTCCCTAAGCTTTCCTCATGTGAGTAGAGCTTGTGTCACCCACTGCATAGCAGTCTGCCATTGGTCTGGCTGATTCACAGGAAGGGTTGACTGCACATTGTCTTATAGTTTTCTGTACTGTCTGTCATCTTATTAGAGATTTTCCCATCCTAAGTTTTCTGCGTGGTCCGTCATCTGGTCAGGGTGCCTATTACAAGTATATTTATGGGTAGAGCCCAAGCTGTACTTAGTTGAAGTCCCAAATCTCTAGTGAAATTCTATGGATGGAGTTTGATCTGGATAGTTTCTTTAATAAGGCTATCAATATCTTGTCTGAATGTTCCAGAACCGAAAGCTTGATATTAGTAAATTTGACACTGCTGATCCCCTGTGAAGCTTCAATTAATAAATAATATTGGGCTAAAATTATGTGAATTGCATCTAAAATTAATATATGTTTTAGATAACTCAATTTGGTATTATTTGAAGCAAAAGGTTAGAAACAGTGATGTATTTAACATTTGAAAGTAATGAGTTGGTAATTCAAACACAAACATCACTTAAATTATCCTTACTTGGACATTTTTCGGTGAACGGTTCACAATAGAGATAGAAAAAGATGGCTGCCTACCTCTCTTAGATCTGAAGGTACTCCATGAATTAAATAAACATATCTTTTGGCATCTACAGGAAGCCAACACAAACAGATAATTACATCAAGAACGATAGCTACAACCCTACACCCCACAAACATGCAGTTTTGAACAGCTTAGCACATGGACTAGTCAACATCCCATTGAAACAGAATGAATACAACAAATAATATAACCACATGATTAACATAGCTGCAATTAATGGATACAGTAAACAATTAATAGAAAAGAAAATTTGGAAATTCAAGAAACAGAAGCACATATTGGATACCACAAAATTAACAGAATCAAAAACTGAGACACAGTTTAGGAAATTCACATATCATCCCAGAGTGCATCATAAATTCAACAAGATATTCAAGAAGTACAACATCACTCTAGCCCCAATAAATAAATTCAGTTTAAAAAACTTATTATGCAACAACCTGAAAGACCCAGTACCTGATAACAAGAAATCAGGTATATACAAAATCAACTGCTCAGACTGCAATAAGTTCTACATAGGAAAGACCAAAAGAGTTTACATATTAGATTACAGGAACATATGAGATGTGTGAAATACAAACAAATAGAAAAATCAGCAATAGCCCACCATTTCTGGTCTGCCAGTCATGAAATTGTACCAAATATAAAAACTACTAAAGCCAGCCAGTTATACAGCCGAACTCGATGTTTAGGAAAAGTTGTTAATTATAAAAAAACAAACAGTATACCTTAAATTTCGAATTGCCGCTTGAAAACTCTCTTTGGAAGTTCATATCACAGACAACAGATGCCACCACAGACAACACATGCCACCACAGACAACCAGCTCACTTCAGGAAACCACGGATCCAACCAGTCGGATAACTGCTGACGATGGGGACAAACCGTTCTCCAAAACATGTTCAAGTAAGGATAATTTAAGTGATGTTTGTGTTTGAATTACTGACTCATTACTTTAAAAACTCAATTTGGGTTAATTTGTAATCAAAATTATTTGAAAATCTTGGTTTCAGCGTGAGAAATAAAATAAAGAAAATAAAAATAAGTTAAATCATGCTCAAAGCAGTATAGAATGAAATCAAATAAGCAGAATAATCTAACAGATAATGTAATTAGTCTTTCAGATTGTAATTTGAATTAGAAAGAATTCAATTTTCTAAATAAAGATGTAATAACTTGTTTGACTATTTAAAAAAATGTAGATGATTATGTCACAGAATTTGAAATTGCTAGTTAGGATTTAAATGAAACTGATAAATTGATTAGAATGAAATACAGTAAAAAATATTGTAGAATGTGAATAAAAATCACCCTAAAGGAAATTTAATAAACAGATTATTAAATTATTAAATTTTAGATGAGTCGCATTTTTTACACATCTGCTTCACTTTCGTACCTATTTTGAGGACATGTTTCGCAAATCTTCGTTTGCATCTACGGCTCTTGTGCGACAATGATTATTAAATCATTGAATGAAAATAATGTAATTTATACTAAAGGTGATAAAGGTAGTAAAATTGTAATTTTGGATGAAACTAATAATTGTATTAACAGAGTAGAACCTTTACATCAAGGCGAGGAGTATATAAGAATTATGACCAGGCTAGATTTTGATGACATGTGTTTCGTCGCTCCTCTTATTCAGTATGCATTGATCTTGAGTATTAAAATTATGAACACATATATTTGGATATAAGATATCAGTTTAATTAGGCATTTCTTGTCATATTTTCTGTTTTTTTAAATTTTATGAGATATTTCTAAATTTTTACATCATATATTTTGCATGTTACTTTCTTTTCTAGTACTTTTCTTTCTTTTTGAAAAAAAATATATAAATATATTAACTGAAACAATTAAATTATTTAACATTTATTTTTAATCTAACAAAATAAATGAACATTTGATCAGTGGTTCGACAGTGTACAAGTTTGGAGTCAGTTTCTTACCTATACTGTACATATTGTTGTAACAGCAAACATCAGTTTTTGATATATCGAGAGTCGCATAAGAGCAGAAGATGCAAACAATGATTTGCGAAACATGTCCTCAAAATAGGTACGAAAGTGAAGCAGATGTAATAAATACGACTCATCTAAAAATTAATAATCAGTTTTTCAGTTTCATTCAGCCATGCATAAAATAAAGTGATCTAAATCTTGTCATTTAAGACAATATCCCTCCTATTAATATAAATAAATATGCATAAATAAAAAGTTATATATAAGTAGATTGACTGTAGAGATTTTATTTATTAAGGTCCAATAATTATTAAGTATCTAAAGTGGAAAAGTGGATAATATAATTTTAATACCACATTGAAGAGTAAAACATGCACCTTTAAATTTAAAACTTAAAAAATCATTTTCCCCTGTAATATGCATTTGTTTCCATTAACAAATACTAGTCAAATTACATAAGTGCTGAGGCTTTCACGGCCGGCGTCGTCAACTATATACATCTTCCGGGCTTGTAGGCCATGGTCCAGTTGGTTTAACTTCCGATGTTTCACTGAAAACTGCATCCAGCTCCTCAGGGTTACCAAAACTTGTGAGCTCCTGAGTCCAAAGACTGTTAAACCAACTGGACCATGGCTTACAAGCCCGGAATATATATATAATGTAGTTGACTAGTCAAATTGTCTGGAACAAGTGACTAACAAAATACATCATTTAGCATACTTTAAGTATACAAAAAAGAACATGCATTTTGCATACAAATCTCGGCTGTACTAATAATGTGCAAACTGCTATGAAGTTCGTTGTTTCCAAGTATTGTCTGTGATTCTTAATGAGTATGAACTGTGGTAGAATGAAGCTCAAAACTAATACAATTTTGAATTAAACTAGTACGGCATACTCCCTATATTGCTAGTGTTTACCTAGAATACATTTTGTTAGAACCTTCCTAACATCCTCAGCTAATCTCGACTGTTGTAGGTCAGACCTTTGAGGTTGAAATGGAAGCAACTGCTCCCAAAACTAGTCCCTCAAATAAAAATGTAAGTGATGGAATGTGAAAAACTGACTACAAATAGGTTTTTTCAATTGATTTGGATGTCACTGTCACTAAATTCCTCCAAACATGCATAGGAGAGTACAAAATTGAATCGAGAATATATTGACACATTGCTTCACTCACACTGTTTATTCACAGGACATGTTTCAAGAGCTCTTGCTCCTATCCTCAGCTGATACTCGACTAGTGCAAGTTGTAGTGGTTTCTTCTTTCTCCGTATTGTCAATAGATGGTGTGATGTACTTGTCAAAGATGTCCGGTGGTGGAGTTTCAAAATTCATGACTCTATGACGATTTTTGTTAATGAAGATTTTTTCCCATACGGAAAGGTCTATGGGGTGATTAACGTATTTTATTAGAGATGTTTCCAAATTGATGTCATGTCTAGTATTCAAAAAATGAAAAGCCACTGCTGATTTTTCTGTTTCACCATTTTTAATGTTTCTCATATGTTCTTTAGTTCTGATGTTAATATTATATTTGGAGTAATAGAGTAATTGTATTTCTAATTTCAGTGCATGTATTTTGAAATATTGAGTTGAACTGAGACCTCCTTTTTGGAATAAAGTTAATTTTATTACTTATTAAATTTGATTCACTTGATTTTATGATTCCTGTTATAGGCAGAGATAGAAGCCCAGTTTTCTGAGCTGCAAGTATTAGCAGCTCAGCGTTCAAAGCGTTTGGAAGAATCCCTGAAACTGTATCGGTTCTTGAGGGAAGCTGACGAGGTTGCAGAATGGATGAGTGACCAGACTGCTGTTGCAGCATCAGAGGACTATGGAAGAGATGTTGAACATGTTGAGCTATTAATACAGGCATTTGATTCCTTCCTATCTGGACTGTCAGCAAGTGAAGGTCGTGTAACAAGCTGTCTCAACTCTGGCAGGGCACTGCTTGCTGAGGGAAATCCTGAACCTGAGCGCATAAAGGCTAGACTGGAGGAGACGCAGCAACTGTGGGATGACTTGCGAGAGTTGGCTCATGCTCGACAGGAGGTAAATTGTGTTACATTTTATATTAATAAGTAACATGCAGTGTCAAATCACTGAAGAAAACCTTGAACCATATCTCTAGGCTAGAAGATACACGGTAACTGTTTAATCAATGCCCTGCAAGACTTAGCTCATATCTGCAAAGCAGTGAGTTAGGTTATATTGTAAAATATCTTTGTTTTATGATGAGGCCACAGATTGTGCATGCTCCGCACATTGTTTATTACATTGGAGGTTTTTCTGTTCCATAACTTACGTGTTACTTACTCAGAAATGGTAGTAACAAACATTATAATGGACATTAACCTTGTTTGAAAGTGCTGTCCCAACTGTGTAAAGATGTTCCGGCATCTTCGCATGAAATTCCTATTCATATGAATAATCTGTTCTTCCATTATGTTCATTATGTCTGTTTCCACATTGTCCTTTAAGTCCGTCTATGGTGTGGAAACTGTTTCTATAAACTTTAATTTTGAAGGTTCCCCTCAAGTAGAAGTTGCACACAGTGAGATTGGGGAACATGGGAGCCAGAATGCTCTAGAAATCACCCTGACATAAAAAACCACCTTAATGTCTCAAAGATTTCTGAAGAGAGTGAATTATGGCAGAATCTTGTTGGAAATATCCTTACTCCCTCTTATTATTTGAAGATTTGAAAAAATTGTGCAAGAATGTCTGTACAGTATCTGTTGGAATTATGGCATTACTAAAAAATATGGGACCGTATCATAAGTTTTGCTGTTACAGCATACTATACACCATTTTTGACATCATATAATGTAACTTAATGACCTATACAAGGATTCTCTGTGCTCCAGTACATATTGTTCTCTGATGTAAAATGACCATTTAAATGAAACCATGCCTTATCAAAAAAAATTATGAGTCAATAGCACTGTCAAGTTTTAAAATGCAGTTACTGAAATTTACTTGCTTTTATTGTCATGAGGTTGTAAGTTATAAACTATAGTCACTCTGTAGGGTTTCAGTTTTAAACGTTTAGAACAGAGGTGTTCTAAACATCCACCTGGTGTTTCAAAGCCTTCTAAGAGAGCGTTTGAATAATGTACCAATTTCGTCAATTTTTTTTCATCAGCCTGAACATGCTATTTTTGCTTCTTAGAATTAGCATTTAACATTTGATTCCATTGTTTTAAATTTATTAATCAGCCATCTTACAATGTCTCTACCCAGAACTGAGTAACCAAAAAATTTCAGCAGAAATTGTCTGCATGATTTGGTTTTTGTGTGTGTATTGTACATAAAATTTCATTGTTCAAGAGTGAATTTGTTGGCAGACATTTCGATGGTCTAATAACAAGATAATTACACTCTTAAGCAAATCATACACAACACAGATGTTTTGCATTAATTTTCACTTTTAAGATGCACTGTGCACAAATTGTCCTAACAGCATGAACACAAGCAGTGACTGAAACACAGCCGATTAAGTTAACCTTATGTGTGTTTACTGTTAATTGCAAAAAAATAGAAAAACATACTATGCATATTAGCGGCCTCACAATAAAACAATGGTAATGTAATCTTAGAAACTATTTGTAGTTGAGATAAATAAATATTTGTAGTTGGTTTATTAATACTCGTCACTTACTTGTTTATATTAATGAGAGACTAGTTTCAAAGGCATTCGCCTCCATTTTCAATCTCTTTCCAACTATGCTGAGGATGGGGACAAAACATTCTCCGAAACATGTCCAAGTAAGGATAATTTAAGTGATGTTGTGTTTGAATTACTGACTCATTACTTTCAAATGTTAAATACATCACTATTTCTAACCTTTTGCTTCAAATAATAAGCTTTCCATATTTACATATTTACAGTGCTTTAAGCTTCTTGGTCAGTGTAATAATTATACTAAGCTTATATCGAGATTTAACTGTATTGGAACACCATAGTGAAGCGAAAAATGATTAATTTTTAGATGAGTCATATTTATTACACATCTGCTTCACTTTCGTACCTATTTTGAGGACATGTTTCGCAAATCATCGTTTGCATGTTTTGCAAGCTTTAGTCGCATAAGAGCCGTAGATGCAAATGATGATTTGCGAAACATGTCCTCAAAATAGATACGAAAGTGAAGCAGATGTGTAATAAATACGACTCATCTAAAAATTAATAATATACTAAGCTTGTTAAACTAATAATTTATAATACAATATACATAATACATATCAATATTTAAAAGTTGATTGTATTTACATTTTCATTAGTGTACTAAGTATACCTAACTTATTAATGGCTCAACAACTAATAATATACTTACTTAAAACTTAATTATATTTACATTTCATTTAGCTAAGAATTCCTCTAAAGAGTAAAATACAGTTTTAATTAAATAAGTTTGAAGAGCAGATATCTTCAAAAGCAGTTAAAACTGACTTAAGTAGGTTGTTGCAACAACCCAGTAGGCATATATGTCCATTGATTGGACCACAGCCTACAAATCTGGAATCTGTGTTTTGTTGCTATAACCAACAAATTAAAGGATATATTTAAACTTGAAGGCCTACCATAGTGACAAAAAAATCCTAAGACATTTGAAAAGATAAATGTAATCATGGTGTAACATACTTTTACATGAAAAATAATAATCTAAAAATACAATATATTCCTAAAATTAATTAAACTTTGGAACAACACATCTAAAGTGCCATGTCTCTTCTCATTCTAGGCATTGGCAGGAGCAAAGCAAGTCCATGTGTTTGACCGACGAGCCGATGAAACCATTGGATGGATCCAAGAAAAGGATGCAGCTCTCTCTGCTCAAGGGTATGGGCAGGATCTGGAGACAATACAGGCTTTGGTACGACAGCACCAAGTGTTTGAAACAGACCTTGCTGCTGTGAAAGAGCAGGTGGAATCAGTAACAGAGGAAGCTGGGAGACTGGCATCATTGTTTCCTGATGCAAGAGAGCATATAGCTGTTAAGCATGAGGATACATTGGAGGCATGGGGTGAACTTCTAGAAAAGTCTGCACAGCGGCGAGATAAATTGCAGCAGGCCGAGCAACTTCAGGCATACTTCGATGAATATAGAGATCTCATGTAAGTTGTGTATAGCTCAGATTCATTCTTCATTGAATTAAATATCTGAAAGCTTTTTGAACAAAGTCTATTCATAAAATTGGTAAACAGGTTTGTTGAAAATAGTTTTTAGGATATGAAATGATTCGCAGAGCTGCTGCAACAGATGAAGTTCATAAGATTTTTAAGATAGAATATTTAAGACTATTGCTG
Source organism: Mantis religiosa (assembly GCA_030765055.1). NCBI lineage: Eukaryota > Metazoa > Arthropoda > Insecta > Mantodea > Mantidae > Mantis > Mantis religiosa. Next base: position 498,571 of record JAUKNK010000040.1, on the reverse strand, counting down.
ATTGTAGTCTTACAGAATATGACACATGTTAAAAAAGAAACCAAACTTTTAAAACCAACAGAGGGAATGTGTTATGGCTACTGAGCACACATAGCAGCAGGTTTGGACAGCAAACTGCATTAAGGTTAATAAGTAACGTATTAAAATAATTTATTAATAAATGCTTCCGCTAAGATGAAAAAACCCATAAACCACAAAAAAATATAAAATATTATCAATGTTTTTTTTTACCACGTATCATTCTGACAATTAGTAAGCGAACTACAGCTGCTGAAATAAGCATACATACAGGCTGCTTGTTAAGTTAGTGAGAAACTGAAATGAAAGAACTTGAACATGTATTGCTACAAACTTGGCAAAATGTTCACAGAGACATTGCAGAATGCTTAGCCAAGCATATGGAGCGAACTGTATGAATCACACACAGTGCTATAAATGGTTTAAGCACTTTCATCAGGGGAGAATATTGGCCTGTCATGATTCAAAGTCCAGATGACCTTCTACATCACCAGGTGATAGCTACGTGAATAGAGTTCATGCTGTGATTCACAGTAATCATCGTTCAACCATTCGAGAAGTTGCTGGGAAGGTGGAAATCAGTGTAGAATAATGCCATCAAATTTTGAGTGTCAAACTTGAGATGCATCATATCGTGCAAAATTTATGTTACATTTGTTGACCGAAGATCAGAAACAGACCCATGTTGAAATCTGTGAAGAACTGCTTGGCACTGTGGATGACAATGAGAACTTCAAGAACATCATAACAGGCGATGAGATGTGGGCTTACGGCTTATGATGCTGAAATGAAGGTGCAGTCATTGCAATGGGTGGGCAAAGGGTCACCTCATCTGCAAAAGCATGCATGAGTCAGTCGAAGATCAAGGTTGATGGTTGTATTTTTTTCATTACAAAGGCATTATCCATCATGAATTTGTACCACATGGTAAGAAAGTAAACAAGGAAGTGTACCAGGAATTTAGTGTTCATGGAGGATGCCTTGCACAAGAAGAGGCCTGAATTGTGGAAAAACCAGAATTGAATGGTGGATCCAACAGTGCTTATGCGTTGCTCCATATCTGCAGCTATTTAGCAAAGCATCACATTCCTGTTGTGTCCTGTCCACAATATTCTCCGAACCTAGCCCCAGCAGACTTTTTCCTTCCCTCAAACTGAAAAACACCTTGAAAGGGCCATAGGGGAGATTCAAGTCAGAGACCTGCGTGCTATATCACAAAATGCATTCCAGGAGGTGTTCTAAAAATGTATGTGATGGAGACAGTGTTTGCCAGTAAAGGGGACTGTTTTGGGGGGACAGTGCTTATATTGTTGGTTTCTTTTTGAACACACCTTGTATCTGTTGCTATTTCTTTTTAAAACCATTTTAAGAGAGATTGACTTTCTCATTCATTGTTAATCATCTGCAAGTATTGCTAACAGATACCTTTAAGCTGTTGTTTGTGTATATTTAGTGATGCCACCTAATATGAATTTATTAGCATTCTGTAGTTCTATTACCTATATTATGTTAATGTGGAAAAATACTGATTATACGAATTTAAAAAGGGGAGGAAGAGATCAATTTCTTACATGAGAAACTTGTTAGAAAATAGTTACAATATTCTTTATTGTGGCGTAGCACCTTAGGTGAATGCAAATTCATTTTAGCTCAGTCATTCTTCTACCTCTAAGGTAGGTGGGAAAATACCTTTGGCTAAATACTTTGAAACATATACTTCTTTTCTTTGCTTGTGGTGTTGGTCTCGTCCTATTGGCTTTTAAAATCTTGCTGACGTTTTGCTGTAAACTATGTTGGGCTTCTTCACTGGGCGAACTGCAAATTTTACTCCAAATGGTCACTGCTTTTATATTCTGGTTTTTCTCTCTGTCCCCAATCAACTGCAATCCTATTGCTTCCTTCTCTAATGTGAGGTCATTCTGTTGAGTGGTTTTCCTGCATCATGTTTCAGATTGCTTCTTTCCTGAAATATTTGCTTTCTTTCACCACTCTTTTAGAGAAATTTTCTAAAGCTAAAATCTCTAAATTATTAAAGTCAATGTGGTGGCCGGTGTTTTCTGCATGTTCTGCTGCAGCAGATTTTTCTGGTTGAGAAAGGTTCATGTATCTTACATGTTCATTCTTTCTGCTGTTGATGGATCTGCCCGTTTGGCCTACGTATGATTCACCACAATCACAGGTAATTCTTTAAACACACAGATTATTTTGCAAAGGGTTCTTATCTTTGACTGTCTTATGAAAGAACACAGCTTTTTTACTGATGTGTATCTTGTTTGAATATTGTAGTGTTACAGTGTTTTTGTAATTCTTTCCATTACTCATGTGTTAGGTATGTAGGCTTTCTTCGTGTCAGTCTTTTTTGGACTTTTAATACTTCAATGTTTCTTTCTTACATTAATATCTCGGTTCAGACAACCGTTGACCTTTAGTATATCTCAGAGGTGCTTCAGTTCTGGATTCAGGTATTCTTTGTCCCTTTGTCACATACACGTAAGGCACGCTGATGTATTGTGCTAATCATAGCTCTTTTTATAGCTGGGGGATGATATGAGGAGGCTTCTATGTACCGGTCCCATAGGTTGGTTTCCGATACATGGAACATTAAAGTGCTTTCTTGACTATATCTCATTCCACCAGGACATCTGTAAACGGTAGGTTAGAATCCTGTGATTCCATGGTAAATCTGATGTTATTTTGCAGACTATTGATTGATCTAAAAATTCTGAGATGGAGTTTTCTCCATGAGGCCAGATGACAAAAGTATAATTTACATACCTCAACCACATTACAGGTTTCATGGAACATGTTTTAATGGCCAACAATTCAAAATCTTCCATGAAGAGATTTGCTACAATGGGGGAAAGAGGACAACCCATGGCTGCTCCTTCTACCTGTTCATATAGTTCTCCTCACCCTTCCGCTGCTGTGGTGTGGGTGCTGCAAACCCTTAGTACTCATACTTCTGATGTTACTAGAAGTACCTCGGACTAAACATTTCAGCCCCTAGCAAATGGGATTTGTTTGGATTGGGTTGGACCCATTGGGGCAGTTGGTTCCTGCCACCCATGGGAAATTAGTTACATCTGGCCATGCCTGCTGCCTAGACAGGGCAGAGGGTTGCCCAAAATGTCACGGGTACTACCCTGCAGAGCTAGTAGCATGGTATGCTAGATCACCGGCGTCCCCACTGAGATTGTTCGGTAGTCTTACCTATGGGGTCAATGTGTGTAAGAGACATATCACCTTCCACCCTGTAATGGGGTGGGGCTTCTTATTAACTTTAAAGAGAGTCGATTAAAGACACTAGACAACACTTACTTTTAAATTTTTCCGGAACTAGTTTCAGAGGCTTTGCCTCTATCATCGGCCGGCTCTCGACTGATTCTCGTTGGTGTAGCTGACGATACCTTGTCACAGGTCTCCTCTGGTGGCGGCTCAAGGAACTTGCTGAACAAATCCTTCTGGGGGATGTCGAAATTGAATACTTTGTTCCTATTTTTTGAAATGAAGATTTGTTCCCATGTGGATAGTTCTTGTTTTCCTGATGTATGTTTCAATAGTTTTGGTTCTGGATTTATGTTGTGGTTTTTTTCCCAAAAATGTGTGGCAACTGCTGATTTTTCTAATTGTTTATATTTTATGTTTCTAAAGTGTTCCTTTGCTCTTGTTTCTAAATTTCTTTTTGTTTTTCCAATATAAATTTGACTACAGTCATTGCATTCAATTTGATATATACCAGATTTTTTGTTTGATGGAATGGCATCTTTGATGTTTGAGCAAATTAGGTTTTTTAAGGAGAAATGGTTGACTGGTGCTAGTTGAATATTTTGTTTTTTGAAGACTTTTTTGAATTTATCATAGGCCCATGGATGGTAAGTGAATTTTTTGAAAATCATATTAGTTTCTGTAGATGAGAGAGTTGTGGTTTCCTTTAGTAGCTTCTTCTTTTTTGCTAAGCTCACTTTTTTGTCCACTAATGATTTGGGAAAGTTATTTTTTTGTGCTATTTCAATTATTTTGTTGTATTCTGTTTTGTATTCTTCTGCTGTGAGAGGGATGTTTACCAGTCTGTGTGCTAAACTATTGAAGATTGCCTGTTTGTGGGATCTTGGGTTGTAGCCATTAGCTTTTATGTAGTTGTCTGTCTGTGTTGGTTTTCTGTAAATGCCAAAGTTTAGTCTGTTTTTATTCCTCATTATTTTTAGATCCAAAAATGGTAAATGCTCGTCTTTTTCTATTTCTACAGTGAATTTGATGCTTTTTTCTTGGATATTTAAAAGTTTTAGTGCATCACTGATGTGTTTTTTTGGAACTATTGCAAAGATGTCATCTACATATCGTTGCCAGAGTTTGAACATCCAAGGGAAACCTTTTTTGATCCTTATTTCTAATGCACTCATGTACAGATCGGCCAGGAAGGGTGATAGTGGGTTGCCCATTGCTAACCCTGAAGTTTGGTGATAATATTTTGTTTGAAACTGGAAGAAATTTTGTTCTATGCATAATTTGGTTAGTTCAATGTAGTCTGAAATTTCAGATGATGCCATTCCAAGTGATTTAAGCCATTTTTCTATCAACGGTGGGAGTTGATTAACTGGTATGCTGGGAAACAGTGATTTAACATCAAATGAGACTAGTGTGTCCTCTTCTTTTAGTTCAGTATCCTTAATGTGTTCTATAAGTTCATAGTTGTTTTTGATGCTTAGGCTGTCGAATTTTGGAAATGAATTGAATTTGTTTGTTAGCCACTTTGCAAGTTTGTATGTTGGTGAATTTATACTGCTAACTATAGGTCTCATTGTTATGGATGGTTTGTGTATTTTGGGTAAGCCATAAAGTCTAGGTAAGGTTGGGTTATCCGGTTTAACTGCATATTTGTTTGGTATTATGCTTGATTTTGCTATTGTTTTTTCATATGACTGTATGCAAGTTTTTAGAGGATTTTTGTTAATGGTTTCATATTCGTTGTCAGTTAGCATTTTTTCCATTTTTTCAATATAATCTGATTTTTCCATTATGACTATCTTGTTGCCTTTATCTGCCTTTGTGTAAATAACGTTTTTCTGTTTCAAAGAATGGATAGCATTATGTTTTCTCTTCTGAAAGGATCTGTTCTCTATTTCCTCCAAAATATTTTCACAATGGCTTTTTACTGAATTTTGTATGGATACTGGTAGAATTTGTGTCGAAATGTTGATATCTGCAATGTAATCTTCAATTTTGTTTGAGAAACTGACGCATGTTTTTAATCCATTGTTTAAAAGGTCCAATTCTTTTGTGGAGAAATTTTGTTTAGATAGGTTTACTACGTTTTCAAAAATTTGCGTGCTCGATTTTTCGTTTACGCAACTTATTTCACTATTGAATTTAGCGTGTGTGACGATTGCTGATCGACATACGTTGATGTTCCGGATGTTTTTAAACTTTTTCCCGGTATTTCTGTGTGAGGACATGTTGCACAGATTGGCCAATTTGTGTTTAAGTCGTAATGTCTTTTCTTTCATTTTCTTGCTTAGGATTGCCAAATAATTATGTTCAAAGTTTTCCCACATCACGTTTCCCAGCGCTTTCGTTAAAACTGAATGAATTTTGTAAAGTTTTAATTCTATCTCATCCAAATTTTTGTATTGCTGATTAATTTCTAATTTTAAAACCTTTCTCTCCGCCGCCCTTTGTTGCGGATTTCCATTGCCTTGTTTTACTATTTTTCGGACAAATCGGGGTGTTACTTTGTTTCGTAAACACAGTTTTAGGAACTTTAAATTAGCAAAAATGTTTCTTTTCTTCTCTTGCAGTTTTAAAAATAATTTTATGTCATGTTTATTTCCAAAATATTCGTTGAATCCATCATGGGTTTTAAATTTTAAAGAGGTTACCTCGTCCGCCATATTGTCAGCTGCTTTATTTACTTCGTACGATCAGGTGTTGTTTTTCACTTCTTGAAGACTTGTTAGCCCAATATTACAATTACTTTCTTGGAAGTGTTGAAAACAGTGTTGTTATGATAAATTAACTTTAAAGAGAGTCGATTAAAGACACTAGACAACACTTACTTTTAAATTTTTCCGGAACTAGTTTCAGAGGCTTTGCCTCTATCATCGGCCGGCTCTCGACTGATTCTCGTTGGTGTAGCTGACGATACCTTGTCACAGGTCTCCTCTGGTGGCGGCTCAAGGAACTTGCTGAACAAATCCTTCTGGGGGATGTCGAAATTGAATACTTTGTTCCTATTTTTTGAAATGAAGATTTGTTCCCATGTGGATAGTTCTTGTTTTCCTGATGTATGTTTCAATAGTTTTGGTTCTGGATTTATGTTGTGGTTTTTTTCCCAAAAATGTGTGGCAACTGCTGATTTTTCTAATTGTTTATATTTTATGTTTCTAAAGTGTTCCTTTGCTCTTGTTTCTAAATTTCTTTTTGTTTTTCCAATATAAATTTGACTACAGTCATTGCATTCAATTTGATATATACCAGATTTTTTGTTTGATGGAATGGCATCTTTGATGTTTGAGCAAATTAGGTTTTTTAAGGAGAAATGGTTGACTGGTGCTAGTTGAATATTTTGTTTTTTGAAGACTTTTTTGAATTTATCATAGGCCCATGGATGGTAAGTGAATTTTTTGAAAATCATATTAGTTTCTGTAGATGAGAGAGTTGTGGTTTCCTTTAGTAGCTTCTTCTTTTTTGCTAAGCTCACTTTTTTGTCCACTAATGATTTGGGAAAGTTATTTTTTTGTGCTATTTCAATTATTTTGTTGTATTCTGTTTTGTATTCTTCTGCTGTGAGAGGGATGTTTACCAGTCTGTGTGCTAAACTATTGAAGATTGCCTGTTTGTGGGATCTTGGGTTGTAGCCATTAGCTTTTATGTAGTTGTCTGTCTGTGTTGGTTTTCTGTAAATGCCAAAGTTTAGTCTGTTTTTATTCCTCATTATTTTTAGATCCAAAAATGGTAAATGCTCGTCTTTTTCTATTTCTACAGTGAATTTGATGCTTTTTTCTTGGATATTTAAAAGTTTTAGTGCATCACTGATGTGTTTTTTTGGAACTATTGCAAAGATGTCATCTACATATCGTTGCCAGAGTTTGAACATCCAAGGGAAACCTTTGTTGATCCTTATTTCTAATGCACTCATGTACAGATCGGCCAGGAAGGGTGATAGTGGGTTGCCCATTGCTAACCCTGAAGTTTGGTGATAATATTTTGTTTGAAACTGGAAGAAATTTTGTTCTATGCATAATTTGGTTAGTTCAATGTAGTCTGAAATTTCAGATGATGCCATTCCAAGTGATTTAAGCCATTTTTCTATCAACGGTGGGAGTTGATTAACTGGTATGCTGGGAAACAGTGATTTAACATCAAATGAGACTAGTGTGTCCTCTTCTTTTAGTTCAGTATCCTTAATGTGTTCTATAAGTTCATAGTTGTTTTTGATGCTTAGGCTGTCGAATTTTGGAAATGAATTGAATTTGTTTGTTAGCCACTTTGCAAGTTTGTATGTTGGTGAATTTATACTGCTAACTATAGGTCTCATTGTTATGGATGGTTTGTGTATTTTGGGTAAGCCATAAAGTCTAGGTAAGGTTGGGTTATCCGGTTTAACTGCATATTTGTTTGGTATTATGCTTGATTTTGCTATTGTTTTTTCATATGACTGTATGCAAGTTTTTGTATGCAAGACAACGAATATGAAACCATTAACAAAAATCCTCTAAAAACTTGCATACAGTCATATGAAAAAACAATAGCAAAATCAAGCATAATACCAAACAAATATGCAGTTAAACCGGATAACCCAACCTTACCTAGACTTTATGGCTTACCCAAAATACACAAACCATCCATAACAATGAGACCTATAGTTAGCAGTATAAATTCACCAACATACAAACTTGCAAAGTGGCTAACAAACAAATTCAATTCATTTCCAAAATTCGACAGCCTAAGCATCAAAAACAACTATGAACTTATAGAACACATTAAGGATACTGAACTAAAAGAAGAGGACACACTAGTCTCATTTGATGTTAAATCACTGTTTCCCAGCATACCAGTTAATCAACTCCCACCGTTGATAGAAAAATGGCTTAAATCACTTGGAATGGCATCATCTGAAATTTCAGACTACATTGAACTAACCAAATTATGCATAGAACAAAATTTCTTCCAGTTTCAAACAAAATATTATCACCAAACTTCAGGGTTAGCAATGGGCAACCCACTATCACCCTTCCTGGCCGATCTGTACATGAGTGCATTAGAAATAAGGATCAACAAAGGTTTCCCTTGGATGTTCAAACTCTGGCAACGATATGTAGATGACATCTTTGCAATAGTTCCAAAAAAACACATCAGTGATGCACTAAAACTTTTAAATATCCAAGAAAAAAGCATCAAATTCACTGTAGAAATAGAAAAAGACGAGCATTTACCATTTTTGGATCTAAAAATAATGAGGAATAAAAACAGACTAAACTTTGGCATTTACAGAAAACCAACACAGACAGACAACTACATAAAAGCTAATGGCTACAACCCAAGATCCCACAAACAGGCAATCTTCAATAGTTTAGCACACAGACTGGTAAACATCCCTCTCACAGCAGAAGAATACAAAACAGAATACAACAAAATAATTGAAATAGCACAAAAAAATAACTTTCCCAAATCATTAGTGGACAAAAAAGTGAGCTTAGCAAAAAAGAAGAAGCTACTAAAGGAAACCACAACTCTCTCATCTACAGAAACTAATATGATTTTCAAAAAATTCACTTACCATCCATGGGCCTATGATAAATTCAAAAAAGTCTTCAAAAAACAAAATATTCAACTAGCACCAGTCAACCATTTCTCCTTAAAAAACCTAATTTGCTCAAACATCAAAGATGCCATTCCATCAAACAAAAAATCTGGTATATATCAAATTGAATGCAATGACTGTAGTCAAATTTATATTGGAAAAACAAAAAGAAATTTAGAAACAAGAGCAAAGGAACACTTTAGAAACATAAAATATAAACAATTAGAAAAATCAGCAGTTGCCACACATTTTTGGGAAAAAAACCACAACATAAATCCAGAACCAAAACTATTGAAACATACATCAGGAAAACAAGAACTATCCACATGGGAACAAATCTTCATTTCAAAAAATAGGAACAAAGTATTCAATTTCGACATCCCCCAGAAGGATTTGTTCAGCAAGTTCCTTGAGCCGCCACCAGAGGAGACCTGTGACAAGGTATCGTCAGCTACACCAACGAGAATCAGTCGAGAGCCGGCCGATGATAGAGGCAAAGCCTCTGAAACTAGTTCCGGAAAAATTTAAAAGTAAGTGTTGTCTAGTGTCTTTAATCGACTCTCTTTAAAGTTAATTTATCATAACAACACTGTTTTCAACACTTCCAAGAAAGTAATTGTAATATTGGGCTAACAAGTCTTCAAGAAGTGAAAAACAACACCTGATCGTACGAAGTAAATAAAGCAGCTGACAATATGGCGGACGAGGTAACCTCTTTAAAATTTAAAACCCATGATGGATTCAACGAATATTTTGGAAATAAACATGACATAAAATTATTTTTAAAACTGCAAGAGAAGAAAAGAAACATTTTTGCTAATTTAAAGTTCCTAAAACTGTGTTTACGAAACAAAGTAACACCCCGATTTGTCCGAAAAATAGTAAAACAAGGCAATGGAAATCCGCAACAAAGGGCGGCGGAGAGAAAGGTTTTAAAATTAGAAATTAATCAGCAATACAAAAATTTGGATGAGATAGAATTAAAACTTTACAAAATTCATTCAGTTTTAACGAAAGCGCTGGGAAACGTGATGTGGGAAAACTTTGAACATAATTATTTGGCAATCCTAAGCAAGAAAATGAAAGAAAAGACATTACGACTTAAACACAAATTGGCCAATCTGTGCAACATGTCCTCACACAGAAATACCGGGAAAAAGTTTAAAAACATCCGGAACATCAATGTATGTCGATCAGCAATCGTCACACACGCTAAATTCAATAGTGAAATAAGTTGCGTAAACGAAAAATCGAGCACGCAAAATTTTTGAAAACGTAGTAAACCTATCTAAACAAAATTTCTCCACAAAAGAATTGGACCTTTTAAACAATGGATTAAAAACATGCGTCAGTTTCTCAAACAAAATTGAAGATTACATTGCAGATATCAACATTTCGACACAAATTCTACCAGTATCCATACAAAATTCAGTAAAAAGCCATTGTGAAAATATTTTGGAGGAAATAGAGAACAGATCCTTTCAGAAGAGAAAACATAATGCTATCCATTCTTTGAAACAGAAAAACGTTATTTACACAAAGGCAGATAAAGGCAACAAGATAGTCATAATGGAAAAATCAGATTATATTGAAAAAATGGAAAAAATGCTAACTGACAACGAATATGAAACCATTAACAAAAATCCTCTAAAAACTTGCATACAGTCATATGAAAAAACAATAGCAAAATCAAGCATAATACCAAACAAATATGCAGTTAAACCGGATAACCCAACCTTACCTAGACTTTATGGCTTACCCAAAATACACAAACCATCCATAACAATGAGACCTATAGTTAGCAGTATAAATTCACCAACATACAAACTTGCAAAGTGGCTAACAAACAAATTCAATTCATTTCCAAAATTCGACAGCCTAAGCATCAAAAACAACTATGAACTTATAGAACACATTAAGGATACTGAACTAAAAGAAGAGGACACACTAGTCTCATTTGATGTTAAATCACTGTTTCCCAGCATACCAGTTAATCAACTCCCACCGTTGATAGAAAAATGGCTTAAATCACTTGGAATGGCATCATCTGAAATTTCAGACTACATTGAACTAACCAAATTATGCATAGAACAAAATTTCTTCCAGTTTCAAACAAAATATTATCACCAAACTTCAGGGTTAGCAATGGGCAACCCACTATCACCCTTCCTGGCCGATCTGTACATGAGTGCATTAGAAATAAGGATCAACAAAGGTTTCCCTTGGATGTTCAAACTCTGGCAACGATATGTAGATGACATCTTTGCAATAGTTCCAAAAAAACACATCAGTGATGCACTAAAACTTTTAAATATCCAAGAAAAAAGCATCAAATTCACTGTAGAAATAGAAAAAGACGAGCATTTACCATTTTTGGATCTAAAAATAATGAGGAATAAAAACAGACTAAACTTTGGCATTTACAGAAAACCAACACAGACAGACAACTACATAAAAGCTAATGGCTACAACCCAAGATCCCACAAACAGGCAATCTTCAATAGTTTAGCACACAGACTGGTAAACATCCCTCTCACAGCAGAAGAATACAAAACAGAATACAACAAAATAATTGAAATAGCACAAAAAAATAACTTTCCCAAATCATTAGTGGACAAAAAAGTGAGCTTAGCAAAAAAGAAGAAGCTACTAAAGGAAACCACAACTCTCTCATCTACAGAAACTAATATGATTTTCAAAAAATTCACTTACCATCCATGGGCCTATGATAAATTCAAAAAAGTCTTCAAAAAACAAAATATTCAACTAGCACCAGTCAACCATTTCTCCTTAAAAAACCTAATTTGCTCAAACATCAAAGATGCCATTCCATCAAACAAAAAATCTGGTATATATCAAATTGAATGCAATGACTGTAGTCAAATTTATATTGGAAAAACAAAAAGAAATTTAGAAACAAGAGCAAAGGAACACTTTAGAAACATAAAATATAAACAATTAGAAAAATCAGCAGTTGCCACACATTTTTGGGAAAAAAACCACAACATAAATCCAGAACCAAAACTATTGAAACATACATCAGGAAAACAAGAACTATCCACATGGGAACAAATCTTCATTTCAAAAAATAGGAACAAAGTATTCAATTTCGACATCCCCCAGAAGGATTTGTTCAGCAAGTTCCTTGAGCCGCCACCAGAGGAGACCTGTGACAAGGTATCGTCAGCTACACCAACGAGAATCAGTCGAGAGCCGGCCGATGATAGAGGCAAAGCCTCTGAAACTAGTTCCGGAAAAATTTAAAAGTAAGTGTTGTCTAGTGTCTTCAATCGACTCTCTTTAAAGTTAATTTATCATAACAACACTGTTTTCAACACTTCCAAGAAAGTAATTGTAATATTGGGCTAACAAGTCTTCAAGAAGTGAAAAACAACACCTGATCGTACGAAGTAAATAAAGCAGCTGACAATATGGCGGACGAGGTAACCTCTTTAAAATTTAAAACCCATGATGGATTCAACGAATATTTTGGAAATAAACATGACATAAAATTATTTTTAAAACTGCAAGAGAAGAAAAGAAACATTTTTGCTAATTTAAAGTTCCTAAAACTGTGTTTACGAAACAAAGTAACACCCCGATTTGTCCGAAAAATAGTAAAACAAGGCAATGGAAATCCGCAACAAAGGGCGGCGGAGAGAAAGGTTTTAAAATTAGAAATTAATCAGCAATACAAAAATTTGGATGAGATAGAATTAAAACTTTACAAAATTCATTCAGTTTTAACGAAAGCGCTGGGAAACGTGATGTGGGAAAACTTTGAACATAATTATTTGGCAATCCTAAGCAAGAAAATGAAAGAAAAGACATTACGACTTAAACACAAATTGGCCAATCTGTGCAACATGTCCTCACACAGAAATACCGGGAAAAAGTTTAAAAACATCCGGAACATCAACGTATGTCGATCAGCAATCGTCACACACGCTAAATTCAATAGTGAAATAAGTTGCGTAAACGAAAAATCGAGCACGCAAATTTTTGAAAACGTAGTAAACCTATCTAAACAAAATTTCTCCACAAAAGAATTGGACCTTTTAAACAATGGATTAAAAACATGCGTCAGTTTCTCAAACAAAATTGAAGATTACATTGCAGATATCAACATATCGACACAAATTCTACCAGTATCCATACAAAATTCAGTAAAAAGCCATTGTGAAAATATTTTGGAGGAAATAGAGAACAGATCCTTTCAGAAGAGAAAACATAATGCTATCCATTCTTTGAAACAGAAAAACGTTATTTACACAAAGGCAGATAAAGGCAACAAGATAGTCATAATGGAAAAATCAGATTATATTGAAAAAATGGAAAAAATGCTAACTGACAACGAATATGAAACCATTAACAAAAATCCTCTAAAAACTTGCATACAGTCATATGAAAAAACAATAGCAAAATCAAGCATAATACCAAACAAATATGCAGTTAAACCGGATAACCCAACCTTACCTAGACTTTATGGCTTACCCAAAATACACAAACCATCCATAACAATGAGACCTATAGTTAGCAGTATAAATTCACCAACATACAAACTTGCAAAGTGGCTAACAAACAAATTCAATTCATTTCCAAAATTCGACAGCCTAAGCATCAAAAACAACTATGAACTTATAGAACACATTAAGGATACTGAACTAAAAGAAGAGGACACACTAGTCTCATTTGATGTTAAATCACTGTTTCCCAGCATACCAGTTAATCAACTCACACCGTTGATAGAAAAATGGCTTAAATCACTTGGAATGGCATCATCTGAAATTTCAGACTACATTGAACTAACCAAATTATGCATAGAACAAAATTTCTTCCAGTTTCAAACAAAATATTATCACCAAACTTCAGGGTTAGCAATGGGCAACCCACTATCACCCTTCCTGGCCGATCTGTACATGAGTGCATTAGAAATAAGGATCAACAAAGGTTTCCCTTGGATGTTCAAACTCTGGCAACGATATGTAGATGACATCTTTGCAATAGTTCCAAAAAAACACATCAGTGATGCACTAAAACTTTTAAATATCCAAGAAAAAAGCATCAAATTCACTGTAGAAATAGAAAAAGACGAGCATTTACCATTTTTGGATCTAAAAATAATGAGGAATAAAAACAGACTAAACTTTGGCATTTACAGAAAACCAACACAGACAGACAACTACATAAAAGCTAATGGCTACAACCCAAGATCCCACAAACAGGCAATCTTCAATAGTTTAGCACACAGACTGGTAAACATCCCTCTCACAGCAGAAGAATACAAAACAGAATACAACAAAATAATTGAAATAGCACAAAAAAATAACTTTCCCAAATCATTAGTGGACAAAAAAGTGAGCTTAGCAAAAAAGAAGAAGCTACTAAAGGAAACCACAACTCTCTCATCTACAGAAACTAATATGATTTTCAAAAAATTCACTTACCATCCATGGGCCTATGATAAATTCAAAAAAGTCTTCAAAAAACAAAATATTCAACTAGCACCAGTCAACCATTTCTCCTTAAAAAACCTAATTTGCTCAAACATCAAAGATGCCATTCCATCAAACAAAAAATCTGGTATATATCAAATTGAATGCAATGACTGTAGTCAAATTTATATTGGAAAAACAAAAAGAAATTTAGAAACAAGAGCAAAGGAACACTTTAGAAACATAAAATATAAACAATTAGAAAAATCAGCAGTTGCCACACATTTTTGGGAAAAAAACCACAACATAAATCCAGAACCAAAACTATTGAAACATACATCAGGAAAACAAGAACTATCCACATGGGAACAAATCTTCATTTCAAAAAATAGGAACAAAGTATTCAATTTCGACATCCCCCAGAAGGATTTGTTCAGCAAGTTCCTTGAGCCGCCACCAGAGGAGACCTGTGACAAGGTATCGTCAGCTACACCAACGAGAATCAGTCGAGAGCCGGCCGATGATAGAGGCAAAGCCTCTGAAACTAGTTCCGGAAAAATTTAAAAGTAAGTGTTGTCTAGTGTCTTTAATCGACTCTCTTTAAAGTTAATTTATCATAACAACACTGTTTTCAACACTTCCAAGAAAGTAATTGGGGCTTCTTATGTTGGCCGACTGGAAACACCCACAGAGGCACAGCTCCTCCCTGGTCATGGATTTAATTAATTCTCCTCCATAACTGAAGAAAGTATGACAGAAAGTTTAAATACCCCATGACTCGTGCAAACTGACATTATATGCACTAACAAAGATTCACATGCCAAATGTTCCACTGAGACCCATAGTGATGTAATCAAGTCACCTACACAAGCACTGGCACAATTTCTGTTGAAAGAACTTCAAAAGCTGGTTGTTAAGAACTCATTTCAGAGATTCAAGTCATGTGGTACAAATATTGAGGCAGTTTCAATTGGACTGGGCTACTTGAAGATTGGACAGGTATGGTGAGCCACTGTCTTTCTTCCACTTTCTGCTATAGTTGTTTTGGTGTCCAGCAGTTCATTTTTAAGCCAGGGGGTAATTTCAAAGTCATCTGGAATGAACTTCTCAGAACTAATTATGGAACTTCAGGTAGGCTTTAAATTATGCCAATCTATTATCTTTAGTCATACTTTTGAATCTGATTGGTGATCTATCTTGATTTGGAAACTTATGAATACCTAGATACATAAATATTATGAGCCTAATTTTGGGACATGTTTGCTTCACTCACATTGTAATTTAACAGGACATGCTTTAGAAGCCCTTGCTTCCATCATCAGCTGTATCTTGACTTGCGGCATTGGTTGTTCTTTCCTCTGCACCCTGATAAATGGCTTAATGAATTTGGTGTAATATCTGGAGGCAGGACTTCAAAGCTCATAATTCTGTTTTAGTTAATTGATGGAAATTAATCATTTCTCCACACTAGCCATATATAGCCTAAGGTTTTTGATAGAGTCAACATGCCATGTCATTGAATTTTTCATGTTGACTCTATCATAATTCTGTGCTTATGATTTTGGATGAGAATCTTCTTTCATATGAGTTCTAGCAGGTGGTTTACTTCTTTTAATACTACAGTGTTTGTTTCCGTTTCATGGTGGATTTTCCAGAAGTGTGCTACAATGACTTCTGAAACTTATTGTGCAAAAATGGATGGAATGTGAACTTCATCTTTACCATGTTTTCCAAGGGAGTTAGTGTTGTGGTATTGTTAGAACTTTTTCCCATTTGAATTTTAGTATTTTTCCTGTCTCTTACACACACATGCACAAAAGCATCTGATAGGTTAGAACTAAAATTGAAATGGAAAAAGGAAATCAAATAGAAGACATCACGGGTCCCTAGTTGCCTTCATTTGCTCTTAATTGTTGTATAGCCAAGCAACTTAGATCTGCCCGCCTTAGTAGCGTAGATGGTAGCGAGTCTGCTGCACGTTCAAGAGGTCCCGAGTTTGAATCTCGGTCAGGGTGAGTTGTCTGGATAAGGTTTTTTTCCAGGGTTTTCCCTTATCCTGAAAGACGAATGTCGGGTAACTCTAAGCTCTATGGACCCTGGATTCATTTGAGCATCATTTCACCCATTCATTGTCCGACATGACTTAACGTTGGAGGACGTAAATTACACACACACACACACACACACACACACACACACACACACACACACACACACACACACAAAAACTTAGATCTCATTGGGTGCATGAGTGCCATCTGTTGGAAATGTCCAGGTGTGGTGGGTTTTTTACCCCATCCCCCTCAAACACCACAAATGCAGACTTAGAGAATAAAGCATTCAAACATATGGTACTTTTAATGCTATATTTTACTAAACAAAATATTTATTCTGAAGATCTCTTAATTTCAAGTAAACAGGACCTTAAACATAGCTTTTATTTAAATTTTATAATTTATTTAAATCAGAACACATTGTACACCTAGAATAAATACTAATGTAATTTATCTTTACCCAAGAAGTAATAATAATAATATAATAATAATAGTAATTATTATTATTATTATTATTATTATTATTATTATTATTATTATTATTATTATTATTATTAAAGAAGTAAATTAAATTAGAACTATGTAGAAGCATAAATAAATAAACAGTACAATCCTAGGAAAAAAGCTATTGTTATTTACTGGAACAACTTTAACAGAATGGTATCAAAATAATTTAGCAAGATGTTTACATGTAACTAATTAACTCTTCTCAAATTTTAAAATGTTAAATGTTAAAATGTTCACATTTTAAAATTCACAATATTACTTTATTTCAGGGCATGGATCAATGAAATGATAGCAAAGGTAACAGCACCAGATCTTGCCCAAGATGTTCCAGGTGCTGAGGCCTTATTGGTGAGACATGAGGAGCATCGTGCTGAGATAGACACACGAGCAGATGCATTCACCAAGTTTGCTCAGACTGGTTGCAAACTGATTCAAGAGGGTCATTTCCTTGCACATGAGATAGAAGAAAAGATCAGTATACTTCAGTCACGACAGCAGCTACTTTTAGAAACATGGGCAAGGCGTAAGGCTATCTACGAGCAGAATTTGGATACACAGGTAAATTCAGTCTCATAATATTCAATTCAATTACACATCAAAAGTTGTTAGTATTATGTGATGTGTTACCTTGAGCAATATGTTATTAATCTTCAAGATTATGTATCAATATTATGCATATTATTGCTTTGAAGATAGGTACAAAGTTTATATACAGTTATTGTGGTGTCCACTTGTTAGTAACACAGAGTGAAGTCAAATAATACTTAGAAAACAATGAATGGATCCAACACTGAATCCCCCCAGGGGCCTACTGCGGTAGGTACGGGAATTGGCGATCCCGGGCTCCCGAGCCAAATTGACATCCTCGATGTGGGTTCCTCTTAGTGGTGAGGGGTCAGAGAAAACACCCACCCACGTGTAGGCTGTGTGTGGAGACCCGTGTCGGTGGAAAGGTTTGTCCTGGTGGTTGAGGGATGCACATCTGAGCTCTTTCCAGTCTTCTAGGTACTGTACCGAACTCCAGGGTTAGTGGGACAGCGAGCCCGCTATATCCCCTGTGTAGCCCTGTCTTCCCAGTGGGATGACCCCTTGTTGGGCTCCATGGTGGGTGGGGAGCACTGGGGGGTGAAGCTTAGTCCATTTATTATGGTAAACAAAAATATTAATAAACAAATTAATAATAAAAGTGGAAAGGAAATAGCCGAGTCTTATGGTCTTCGCTATATAGTTATTTATAGAACTGAGGAAGGTCGGAAGTTTACTACCGTGAACCCGTTCACTATTCAGAAGGGTTTAGATAACATTGCTGGCTCTGTGAAGTCATGTACTAGATCTCACAATGGCATGCTCCTGGTCGAAGCAGTTTCTCCAACGCAGGCTGCAAAAATCTTAAAAGCCAATATGCTTGCCAACTATCCAGTTTGCGTTGAATTGCATAGGACACTGAACTTCTCGCGTGGTGTTGTAAATACCAGCGCATTAGACGGTATGTCCAATGAGGAGATTCAGGAAAACTTGGTGGAACAAGGGGTGACAAATGTATGTCGAGTTCACCGCAAAGATCGAGGTAAACTAGTGCCCACTCGTACCCTGTTTCTTACCTTTGACCGGGTAGATCTCCCGCAAAGGGTTAAGGAAGTTAAGCCTGATAATGCATGTACTTCACCTGCAGTGTGTGTTAACTGCAGTGGTTGTCATTCATCGAACTCCAGAGAATGTCCCCGTTTTATGGAGGAAAAGGCTATCCAAGAGATCCGGGTAAGAGAGAGGGTGTCCTTCGTGGAAGTCTGGAAACTCTTGCGCATTCATCAACCTTCTGTCCCTAGGACCGTTACTTACAGTGCAGTTGTAGCTAAGCCGGTACCTAGACGTGTAATGGCAACACAAACTTGCGACATAAACGGGGCAACAATATCTGAAAGAATAATTACACCAAGATCACATTCAAAGCAAGACACCAGCACGAACAACAGTGAGCACCTCAGCTAAGTCATCGGACAAACCATCTACGCCAACTAATAAGAGGAAGCTGCCAGTAATTTACCAAGCACCAGAAATAAAGTTCAAGACAAATTACGATAGAACCGCCTTTCTCAAGGATAATGCCAAGTCTGCTCCAGTAAAAAGCAAGGGCAAAAAGAGCCCACGATCATTGCCTCCGAGATCATCTTCGGAGTCATCATCTGGGAATGACTCCGATCGGCAACAGTCATCTTTGTTGGTCGTAGTTTCTAATCGGTTCGAGCCTCTCGAACCGAAAGTTGCAGAAGTGAAACAGTCCTCTTCCATAGAAGATATGGAGCAGGAAATACCTGACAATACTGCTGCATCGGCAGCAAAGAAAAGGCAGGATAAACCTGCAGAAATCAGCCCACCAAAGAAAAAGGGCAAATTGATCCGACCACCGCTAAAATTTACATAATGTGCATATTTATATGACATCATATCCCATTAATATCGCCATGGCTATCCTACAATGGAACATACTAGGTTTAAGAGCACATCGACCAGAGCTTGAACTTTTGCTCAATAAGCATGATCCCTTGTTGGTATGCTTACAAGAGACTAAGATACGTCCACAAGACAATTTTAAAATCAGACGCTACACACCACTGAGGTGTGATATTGAAACAGAAGAGGGCATTCCTGCTCACGGGGGCACTATAATGCTCCTCAAGGATGACATATTTGTAGATCCGTTACAGCTACAGTCTGACATCCAATCTGTAGCTGTAAGGATTAAGCTGCCATCAATCGAGTTTTGCATTTGCAATGTATATCTACCTTCATCTGATGACCTCTCGTTAACTGACCTTGAAGATCTGGTTTCCCAACTATTAACACCATTTCTCATAGTGGGAGACTTTAATGCCCATCACCCACTTCACTAATGTTCGAGAGGCAACCTCATTGCAAAATTCTTGGAGAGCAATAACTTTGTTCTCCTGAACACTGGAGAGCCAACGTTCCTTTCAGACACCTTTAACACTTATTCCCACATTGATTTGGTAGTGTGTTCATCCCAGTTAGCAGTTTCATTACAGTGGAATGTCATCTCTGATTTACATTCCAGTGACCACTTCCCATGTCTTCTTAGTCTCTTAGCACAAGATATGTCTCCCTCGCGTATCCTTAGATGGCGCTTTGATTGTGCCAACTGGAACCTTTACACCCAGTTGGTTGTCTTTTATTACAACAATCACGATTCTGTGAATGATCTAGTTGATTATTTCACAGAGAAAATTATTTCCGCTGCAGAACAGTCTATTCCACGTTCGGCTACACACCCCGGTCGATTTCCTGTCCCATGGTGGACCAATGACTACCGGAATGCTATTCATGCTCGTAGACATGCTCTAAGGGTATTCCAATGACACCCTACCCTAAGTAATTTAATTGAGTACAAGAAAGCGCGTGCAAAGTCTAGGCAAATAATTAAAGGTAGCAAAAAGACCTCATGGAACAATTTTGTATCATCTTTTAACAGATGTACACCTTCCTCTGTTGTATGGGATAAGTTAAGGTGCGTGGCTGGAAAATCGAACCACTTGCCAATCGCTGGTCTGAAAACAACTGCAGAAGTTGTTGTTGATCCATTTGATATGGCTAACACCTTCGGCTGTGCTTTCCCTCAAGTGTCTAGCTCAAATAATTATGCTCCTGAGTTCAACTCAATTAAGACTCAAGTAGAATCTCAAGGTTTCGTGTTAAGTTCCAGAAACCTTGAAGATTATAACCGCCTCTTCACCTTGGCAGAGTAAGAACATGCTCTTTTACCTTCGCAACTGTCAGCACCAGGACCGGACGGAATCCACGTTCAAATGTTACAGCATCTCTCACCTGAAGGTAAGGCATTCCTGCTCAAGGTCTATAACCGTGTTTGGGTTGATGCCACGTTTCCTGACATGTGGCGGGAAGCCACCATTATACCTATCTTGAAAGTTGGGAAGGACCGTCCCCTCCCTTCTAGCTACCGTCCTATTTCCCTCACCAGTTGCGTGTGCAAGGTGATGGAACACATGATAAATGGGCGGTTGGTATGGTGGCTGGAAATGCACAACCTACTGAGTAACATCCAGTGTGGTTTTCGACGACGCCGTTCAACAGTGGATCATCTTGCGTCCATGTCGACAGAGATTATGAACCGATTTCTTAAAAACTGTCAAATCGTCTGAATATTTTTTGACCTTGAAAAGGCTTATGATGCGTGTTGGAGGGCAGGGTTGCTATGCACTCTGCACACCTGGAATATACGTGGACGCCTACCACTCTTCCTTCAGGAATTCTTGAAAGACCGCGTATTCCGAGTAAGGGTTGGCTCGGTTTTTTCGAATCTTTTTGTTCAAGAGAACGGTTTACCACAGGGATCGGTACTACTCTGCACACCTGGAATATACGTGGACGCCTACCACTCTTCCTTCAGGAATTCTTGAAAGACCGCGTATTCCGAGTAAGGGTTGGCTCGGTTTTTTCGAATCTTTTTGTTCAAGAGAACGGTGTATCACAGGGATCGGTACTAAATGTTACATTGTTTGCTGTTGCGATTAATTCTATCTCGAAGTGTGTACCTCCGGGGGTCTCATCATGCCTATTTGTAGACGACTTTGCCGTCTACTGTACATCTCAGCGCACACTGTTTTTAGAGCGTCGTCTACAGACCACCTTAGACAACCTTAAGAATTGGAGTTTAAAAAATGGCTTCCCGATTATCCGCTGAGAATCTGTGTTAACTTCTGGCGCCATCAGAGTCGATTGCCTCCAAGGCTCCATTTAGGCGCACAACTGCTACCTTTCGCAGATGAGACCAGGTTCCTTGGATTGGTATTTGATAAAAAACTTAGTTGGTCATCGCATATAGCACAACTGAAATTTCTATGAAAATAAAACAAGCATGACAGCTTAGCTTAAAATTACTTTTTCTCTTTCTATATAATACTAGCAGATGACTGGCCTTTCTGACTATATCAAACTCAACATTTTATTTTTGCTTATAGATATTTAAGAGGGAGGCAGATCTTCTTGAGAACTGGATAGCATCACGAGAGCCGATCTTACATGATGGAAAACTTGGTGACTCTATTGCACAAGTGGAGGAACTCATACGTAAACATGAAGATTTCGAAAAAACTATTGAAGCTCAAGAAGATAAATTTAGTGCCTTACGCCGTATTACAATGGTAAGATAACATGTTCTTAAGCTTTTATAGTGCTAGTATTTTTGCAAAATGGTGCAACACAATTTTTGCTTTGTTTTACAGCTTGAAGAGGCATTCCAGCGCCAGTTACAGGAAGAGCAAGTAGCTCGTCAAGCAGAAAGAGAGCGTGTGGAGCGAGAACGTCTAGAAGCCAGGAAAAGAAGAGAAGTTCAACGCATTACAGAGGTAAACTAAATTTACTGTAGCTATTGGTTCCTATATCTAGTGATTTTTGTTTAAACACAAGAGTAAACTAGTCATGTTTCCACAGGAAAGACGAAGGGAAGATGAACGTAGAAGAGTGCAGGAGTCCCGCGGAGGAGTGCGAGATGAACTTAATGGGGAACAGATGGAAGTTGGCAGCCCTGCTAATAGGTATTTACTTGAAATTCTAGAGCGCTTCTGTATATTAAAAGGTTCTCTTTATAATTTCAGATATAGTGTAGACCTTGTTGTGATTTCTAGAGAGTACTATATTTTTGTATGTGATGCAAAATTATGTTCAAGAGTGAGTAACATCACTTAAGTCAGAATGATCAAATGAAATCTTACTAGAATTGGTGAGAAAGTTGTTTGTGCACCAATATCGTTAACGATGATAAAATTTGAAAACACATATTAAAATCACAACATCTATGACATTTGCTGGTCCATGTGCTGTACTCAAGGAAAACGCAAAACAGACTTTTTACTATTATAACTACTGCATCTATGAAATGTACAGTGACCTATGTGGCACAGTCAAAAATATGAAGCATTATTTCTGAATCTATGAAGTGTGACTTCTGTGCTTAATGCTACTCTTACTACTGTGAGCATGACTAAATATTCATAACGTGTTGCTTCTGGAAAATAACTTCACACGTTATGTGAGATAAATTTATATGAAGCTGGCTCTTAAGTATAATTTTAAAATGTTTTTTCAACAATTCAAAACCTATCAAATAACATTTTAGTTCTATAAATCATAATATTAATACACTTGTTACAAAAAAATTCATTCTCTTTTGTGTTGTGCAAGAGGGCACAAATTAAACAAACATGCTTAATGCACTTTTTTAATTTCAAATTTATATTCAAGCTATTCCTTTGACTTTTGGATGATTACTGCATTTCAAGTTATTATGAAGATAAAAATGCAAATAAAGTGGGATTTATGCTGGACAACATGGTACTGGGGTGGGTTTCCTCCAGGTCCTCCGGTCCCGCCCCCCTCTCTCCCCCCATCATTCCACCAATTGCTTCATGAATCATCTCATCATCCCAGGCATTGGGGCGACCCCTCAATCCTGGTATCTCAGGTGAAAAGCTTTGACTCCCTCGCTCTGAGGAAACCCAAGCGACTCCTAACACCAGCATTGGTGAGAAAGGGAGGGGAAAAAATGCAAATACCTCATATCATTTCAAAGCCTTGGAGTACTATTTACCTATGTTGTTATATACAAGGTCTGTTGAAAAAATATGGCAATTTTTTTTTTTTTCAAAAAATATTTATTCATAAATATCTATCTTGTACCCTCCA
The DNA here is from genome assembly GCA_030765055.1 of Mantis religiosa. Classification (NCBI taxonomy): domain Eukaryota; kingdom Metazoa; phylum Arthropoda; class Insecta; order Mantodea; family Mantidae; genus Mantis; species Mantis religiosa. The sequence continues at coordinate 475,040 of JAUKNK010000040.1, read as the reverse complement.
AAGTAAACCCCACCAGATGTTATCCATTTTGTACCAACTTTTTTTCCAATCCTCGAAGCACTTTAAAAAATCGTTTTTTGTGATTTTGTTGAGCTTCTCCTTCGATGCTGTCTTTATCTCCTCAATCGTGGCGTAGCGTCATCCTTTATGGGCCTCTTCAGTTTTGGGAACAAAAGAAAGTCACAGGGGGCAGGTCTGGGGAGTACGGTGACTGTGGCACCATAAGTGTGTTGTTTTTGGCTAAAAGTTTGCATACAAGCTACGATGTGTGAGCAGGAGCATTATCATGGTGCAAAAGCCCATTTTTGTTCTTCCACAAATCCAGCGTTTCTGGCGGATTGCTTCGCTAAAATTGTGCATGACTTGCAGTTAATATTCCTTATTGACCGTTCTATCCTGTGGTAAGAACTCGTGATGCACCACACCCCTGCAATCGAAGAAAACTGTAAGCAAAACCTTCACATTAAGTCGAACTTGGCACACTTTATTCGGTCTTGGCTCATGTGGCAGCATCCATTGGGATGATTGAGCTTTATTTTCCACATCATAACCTATGATTTGCCACCAGTTATAACCTTCTGGAGCAAATTTGGGTCGTTGCAAACAGAGTTCAACAGCTCCTTAGCAGTGCTAATGTAGTGGTGTTTTTGGTCGAAATTGAGCAACTTTGGTATCAATTTTGTGGTGACCCGCCTCATGCCAAAACATTGGTCAAAATCAAATGGCACAAGCAAATGGATATTTTTAGATCCTCAGCAACTTCTCTAATGGTCGAGATTTAACTGTATTGGAACACCACAGTGAAGCGAAAAATTATTAATTTTTAGATGAGTCGTATTTATTACACATCTGCTTCACTTCCATCCAATTTTTTAAAAACCGGACAACATGGAGGTAAGAACGTTCACATTTGAAAATTTCAACGAACATTTCGGCAACAAGAAAGAAATAAAACAATATTTGAAACTAAAGACAAAAAGAAGGTTAATATCAGTGGACATAAAATTTATCAACAATTGCCTAAAACAAAACATTTCTCTGAAATTTGTAAGAAAAATAGTAAAATTTAACAACAGTAGAGAACAATTATTTAAAAAAAAATAAACGAAAGTGGAGCAGATGTGTAATAAATACGACTCATCTAAAAATTAATAATTCTCTAATGGTGATTCGACAATTGGCTCATACTGTTTTCTTCACTTCTTCAATGTTTTCATCTGTTGATGGCGAGCTCGGGCATCCGGGATGCTCTTCATCGTTCACATCTTTTCGACCCTCTGAGAACCTTCTGTACCATCGATAAACGTTGCTTTGGTCCAAGGTAGCTTCACTATATGCCAGAGTCAACATTCAGAGTGCATCTGCTCACTTAAATTTTTTTTCTTTTTTTTTCCCACAAAATTTGATAAAGATTTGTTGTTCCAGTTTTTGGAATAGGCAAAATAGAAGACGAGCCAAAACACGTCCAAGCAAGTGAGGAACATGAGTACCAACATAACGACACAAAACAATCAAATACACGTATCCCACAAAAATTAAAAATTTGCGATACCTTTTGTACAGACCTCATATAAAGTTGAGCAGTATTTTCTCTTAAAGAAAGAGAAATAGTGCAAGAAAAGAAACACACCATACAGCTACACTATATCTATTGTTTTGTATTTATTGTGCTGACTTTTACATTCTGAATGTTATGTTTAACATAAATTGCTTGTCAGTTACTACTAAAGTGACAAATACCTAACAAGAATTTCAATTTTCTGCTATTCTAAACAGGAGTTCAGTCATTACTATTCTGCATGTAATAATTTTCAACTTATCTTGCATCCTAAAAATGAAATGTTTCACAATTTTATAGGGACAGCATACTAGGGTTTAAGGTTACTTTTACTTGCATGTTGTTTTAATATCTAACAAACTCTGAAGAACTTCTTAACGGAGTATTACACTATGGCCTGTAGATCCAGAAAAGTAATGGTAGTAAAAATAGGAGAACTGCAGCCATTAAATATTTGTTAAATTTATTATTTATCAAAAGTATCTATTCTAAATTTAATGCATTGGAAAAATATTATGACACCTTTGTTTATTTAGGAACCATTAACATCCGTGTTTGTATCAACTCTGAATGAATTTCTATGTCTAAAAATAAATGAAATGTTTAAATTTGTAAAAGCTATATTTGAATTGTGAGGTATGCTGTGATAGTCAAACAATATGAATAGCAGTAGGATGCAGAAATTAGGCATAATGCCTTTTCTATTTGTGTGGATATATTAAAGAAATAAATGTTTCTGTAGATTTATGATTGGGTTAGGTCTGTTTTTATTTTACCCTCTTTTGGTGTAAGTTGTGTATTTTAAGGTTTAAAACTATCTTTTTCCCCCTATTTTGGATCATTATGGCTGTTTTCTGTGATTATTTACTCATTTTAAAAATGACATAAAGAAGTTCAAAGTATAAAACTAAAAAGATGTTACACAAATAATGAAATGATATTCATGTAACAAAAACATTTATTCAGAATTTTGTTCCCTATAAATGCATGTGTTTGTTTTCAAGCAGTTGAAATGCTACCTTCTCAAGTGATTCAATTAAGCTCTTAGAGTAACAGAACCTATGAAAGGAATGCAGGGTATGCCAGGTATATGAATATCAGGAAAGAGACAGGAAGAGGGGAAATTGGTCAGATCCTGTAAGATGTTGTTCCTCATATGCATCTTCTTGTGACACTGGTGATACTAATCTTGTTTTCCTGACTTCAAAGAGATGTGTATCATTTAGAGAAAGGAAGAAAATTAGTTCTCTTAACAGGTAAAATAATTACACTTTTTTTTTTTGTAATTAATTTACATCCTCCAACCTTAAGTCATATCGGATGATGAATGAAATGGGTGAAATGATGCTCAAATGAGTCCGGGGTCCATGGAGCTTAGAGTTGCCTGACATTTGTCTTTTGGGATAAGGGAAAACCCCGGAAAAACCTTATCCAGGTAACTCACCCTAACCGAGATTTGAACTCTGGACCTCTTGAACTTGAGGCAGACATGCTACCATCCACCGAGGTGGACAATTATACAAATGAACTGTTGATTGGTTGTTGAACTTCTTAAAAGCAATCATAGCATTCATGCCTGATTTATTTATCATGCCAAACTTAAGTTCATTCTTGAGTAGATAATTAAAAGGCTTTGTTCACAAATTTGGTTCAGATGCACTTCTTATTGATAGAACCATAATATTTTGTACTGTGAAAGACCTATTAATCACAGGAAAGAAAAAAACCTTTATAACTCAACATTTTGTGACAGCAAAATAAGAGTGCAGCATTTTTAAAGTGGCCAGGATTAAGGCCACTTGAATAACAATAGCAGTTACAGCAGATATCTCAAGTTTTCCCTGGATGTATGCAGGGCTTTCTGGAACTTGGGAATTCTGGTGTGGAACCTAGAACACTAGTCCCTCAATAGCTGTTGGTTTATTGTTGGTCGACTTCATCAATCCTGGGACAACAAATATTGACAGGTATTGTTAGACATTAATAATGCTCAGATGGGTAATTCAGAGGAGCAATATTCAGCAAGAGCATAAGACTTCTCCATGACAATGCTCACTCCGCTGCTATCCATCAAACCCTGATTCTTCTGCAACAGTTTGCAAACAAATATTGACAGGTATTGTTAGACATTAAAAAAGCTCAGATGGGTAATTCAGAAGAGCAATATTCAGCAAGAACATAAGACTTCTCCATGACAATGCTCGCCCCTCTGCTACCCATCAAACCCTGATTTTTCTGCAACAGTTTGAATGGGACTCATCACCTATTCACTCTAAACTCCAGACTTAACATCCAGTGACTATCACATAACCCAAGTTAAAAGAACACGTAGCTGGAAGGTGCTTCAGTGATAATGAGGTGAGGTCCAGTGCTTAATCAGTGGCATGGCAATGGACTGGTATGATATGGTCATACAGAAACTGCCACAGCATTTACAGAAATTGCATTATTCTAAAGAATGATCACATGGAAAAATGGAGAATGTTCAAACTTCAAAACTATGTACAAGGAATTGATTTCCTTTTACTTATATATTTTTTTTCAATGGATAATATTTTTAATACTTTAGATGCAAAATCTTCATTAGCAGTCAGCCATGTATGTAGACTGACCACATCTGGAAGTACACCTACTGCTGCAACAAATCAGAAGATTTCTTGGAGTGGCAAAATAATGAACCACGTGGAGTTGAAACTGAATTGTCACTAAATAACAGGTATAGTGCTACCGATCATAAGAGGAACAACAGAAGCCAACATACTCAGTTGAGGATGACATGCCTCTTTTTATTAGAAAATTTCTAAAGGACATTAGTGCGGGTTTAATCTCAATAGTAAAATAAAGTAATAACATGTCTCTATGGTGCTAAAAAATTACTGTGTAACAGCCATTTAATTGTTAGAAGTTTATATAGTGATGTATAAGCAATTTTAAGATTACATATATGAATCAGTTTATTGAATTACATCTCTTACATTTTTGTAATATGGAACATTTTAAGACTTTGATTATTCTCATCATGAGCCTGATGCTGACTGCTATTGCATGGTGTCCTTGTGTTGGAGATTGTTATTAAAAGATCAGGCCTTCAGTTTTGCGTTATCTCCAAGCCAAACTCTACAAGAAATTCCTCGAAAAGACACCAGAAGATAACAGTAGCACAATAATCTCCAACACAAGGACACCACATTCCAGCAGTAAGGTTGATGATGGGGGCTACTGAGCTTTCAGAACGTCCCATTTTACAAAAATATAAGTGATATAGTATTAGCCACTTCGCCGATGGCCATTTAAACCCTTCAGGGGCAAGAAACGGATACCCAATAAACAGAACAAGACATTTAAATTGTTAAATGCTGTAAAAATGCATCATAAATACAATTCCGTATCTTCCATATTTATTAAGTTATTTAAACGAAACAAAAACTGTTTTAAAACCCATTAAAGGCAGTATACATCTACAGTAACTAAAAGGTAGAGACTACATTAATAAATCGTTGAAATTTCACTACTTTGTTTCACTGTAGCAAAAGCCATTCTTTGCGCCGAGTGTGCCTAATATTTGAATCATTTTGTTTTGTGTGTATACGAACAAATGTATGTATGTATAGATAGCTACGCAAGCGACTTCTCCGGTTCAAGGTTTTAGATTATATTATGAGTATATGTTGCGTTACACTCACACGCTGGAAAGAAAACTCTCTGTCAGCATCTGTTATTACAGTGTTTCTCAACCAAGGTTTCTGGTAGCCTTATGCAGCTGTTTTCGCTCAGTATTTTAGTTATTTATACTCTCTCTGTATTCAGAGAGATTTCTTATAGCTATCAAGAGCTAAATGAATAGCACATTTGAAATTCTTAAATTTCAATGTTAACCATGGCTTATCCCCGTAGTGTAGCAAATAAATTAGCTTGCGTATGATGTATACAGGCTTCTGATATTACTGTAGAAAATCTGGAAGATTTGTTGTGCAATTATGAAGGAGATGTTTAGGATATAGGTAGCAGTGACGTGTACTGGTCTACAGATGGCATGTTAGCTACTCCATTGTTTGGAGAAATGGCGAGTCAAATATGGGTAATGCGGATCAGCTATTACTAGCTATCCCTCTTTACGGAAAACAGTTAAATGGTAAAAAAAGTATTTTTATACCACTGGATGTAACCATGCACAATTGTTAAGTAATTTTCAGAGCTGTAAATTCATCAAGACATTCATCTACCTGTACTTGCGCGTATAAAGAGCTTGTAACCTAATTGAGTACTATAATACTCAGAAGCCTCTTTATACTGGGGGGTAAGTAATTCACCACGACATCACCCCTCATACTTGAGAAAACACTTTCCTAAAAGGATAACACCCACAACCAAATAAGTCGTAACACATTTTGAAAATGTGTAGTGTGTTGCGAAAAAGAAGTTCGCAAGGAAACCAATATTATTTGGTGTGAATCTGCAGATGTGCTCTTGGGTGTTTATCCAGGTTTGGAGGTGTACAATCCAAAAAGAAACCTTTAAGGGTACGTTTACATCCCTTATAGAACTAATTTAAATTTATTGTAAAATAGGAAGATTAAAATAATTGGCGTTAAATGAGCATTAAATGCATGTATGCGCAGGACGTCTATACACATCCATATCGGTTTGGAGCATTTTAACTTTTGCGTCATATGACGTCCATATCGGTGAAAGGGTTAATGAACTGACTCTCATATGTTATCTTTAAAATTATATATTGTCCTGTTTTGTAATGGAATGGCCATGGATTTAAAAATTACTACCTTTGGTGGCCATAACAAGTCAACATGCAAGAGATAGCCGAGATGGTAAAAGCATGCAAGAGGTAAGGAATCTAGGTATTTGCCTTAAAAGGGTGAAGATTAGCCACAAGAAGAGAATTTAGATCATGTTGGACAGATTAATTTATTAATTGTATAAGCAAAGTTATTACCTTGAACCTGTGGTGGTCCAGAAACACTGCTCTTAGCAACACATATGTACTCCATGCTGGCTTTCTTACTAAAGAGGCCGGGCACAAATCATCAACTCCCCACCTCAACACACATGTGATGACACAACCATGGGAGTCAAATACACGACAATATTCGGCATTCCTACTACAATGATCATAATCCCTTTATATCCCAATTGGGCATCCCAAAATAATTATAAAATAGAAATCAAAGCAGAAACATTGGGGAAAAATTTTCATATTTACTGGTATGTTTCATTCTTTTTCAAACAAACATGTGCATTCACTCAGTGTTAATACTTATCATATTTTAATGAAAATGGACAAATAATATAAAGAAAAATTCTTACCCTCCAATAGGAATCATATCCAGGAGCCATAGTGATGTCAGCATGCTGGCCACTGAGCCGTTGAGGGAGTCAGAACTACAAGTTTTTCCTAATAATGTTTTTATTCTGGCTGCAGAGCATGGACATTACAATGAGATTGTTTTTTGAAGTTTCCAATAATAACCACCTCATGTAATTAATAGTTTACACGTTTCTGTTACTTTCTGGCCATAATGTAAAGAATACTCCCAAGTTCTTTTTCCATTCATTTTACAGTAGACTAGTGAAAATAATCTTAACTCATCTTTGAGCTCTGTGTTGTCACAGTTTAAGTGTTACATGGTTTTGATAGCTGTAACATGGTGCATGAAAATATATGCATGTTGCATGTTTATCATAGAAGGAGAATGCCAGTAGAAGAAAGACAATATCAGCCTGTGTTCAGCCCTGCTCGGGCTTCAATCAGCACTACAAGGTTGGTTACTTTTCATAACCTCAGGGCCTTTATTGCTGTATATTAACTGTTTATTCAGTCAATATAATGTAGTTTCCAGTCTTGTAGGCATTGGTCCAGTTGATGAATTATCACTGACTTTTGTTCATAGCTAAATGTTTCCTACAAGACTGGAGACAACATTCTATTGGATCAGTGCTGGCTGTGAAAGCTTAAGCATGTGTATATGTGTATATTTATTCATTTTGTTTTCATCCTTTGAAAAAAAAAATATATAAATTGTTATTGGATATGTAAAATAAATTTGGCAATGTTTGCAACATCCAGTTGTCAGTTATTGAATTAAAATCCTTATTGGAATAATTTAATATAATTATGAGTTGAACTAGTACTCCATGCTCCATATATTGCTAAAGTTTACCTAGAATGCATTAATTTTGATTTGGTGAACTCCTTGTTGGTGTCTTAATGAACTTGAAGTTTGGGCTCTCTTCAAAGGTGGTGTCGAATTGAGTTTTCAGTCATATTTCTTTATAAATATCTTTTTCCACGTGGTAATGCATTTGAATCCTGAACACTTTTTATTAAATGGATTTCTTTTTCTACATTGTGATTCTCATTACAAAAATAGCACGCTACTGCCAATTTGTCTTATTTCTTTGCTCTTGATGTTCCTAAAATGCTCTTTAAGACTAATGTTCAAATTCCTTTTTGTTTTGCCAATGTAAAAGTTGTCACTGCCTTTGCAATTTATCCAGTATACACCTAAGTTTTTATCTACGAGATTCTCTTTTGTATTATGTGATTCTAAAAGGTGTTGTACAGTGAATTTGTTTGTGAAGCCAAAGTAATGTTGTGTTCTTTGAAGCTCTTGGGTGGTATATAATTTTTCTGTATGAAGTTTTATTATGATTGGGAAAAGAGTAGTTATTTGTCTGCATCTCTGTGGTCTTTTGAATTTATCCACTTTCTTTTTGACCAATTCAGCACTGAATCCATTAGTGTTCTAGGTAAACACTACCATTATATGGAGCATGGAGTACTAGTTTGACTCATTATATTAATTTTGTGTTTCGTTGCATCACAGTCCTTAGTCATTACGAATGTTGGAATTAATGTTTGCAACATATTGCAGTTTTCCCATAAATTATTCCAATGTATAAAAATAATACTTTAGCTGTAATCTTTTTAATTGAATGTTAAAGCTTTTCACTTCATTAATTCTGTAGGCTGAGTATAATTTATTGCAAAACCATTAATCTTATGTATATAAAGCTTTCTTCAAAATTTGAATCTATGCATATATCTTTATAAATTATTTTTGTTACATGTGTCATGTGAGTGAGTGTACCTGGAATATTGTAAAATCAGCTTTAACATGTACTTGAATAGTGAATATGCAAATTTGAACAGTGAAGAAATAAAAATTTCTGCAGCCATGAGATAAAATATAGGCTTTCAATAAAATAATTGCTCATGTCTTTTGAGATGTGTATTGCACAGTGAAACTGTATGCTGATTTGATGCATTAGTTTTTCAGGGTACTTTTATTTTATTTTTTAACTTTTTGTGGAAGATACATTGCCATACCCCATGATATTTTTTTGTTATAGGAGATGTTTTCCTAATAGGAGTTTTCTTTCTCTCTGTACATTAATGATCTTTTCTTTTAAATTTTGGTGGCAGACCATATATTTTTTGCTTCAGATCATACGTTTTTAGATTACTGGAAAGAAAGTTAAAAAAGCACATTATAATGTAACAAAATGATCAATAGGTTTTCAAGTCTCAAACATTTACACAGTATAGCAATCCAGAAAGAGCATAAAATCCTACAGAATGAATACACCCATATTTGAAATTATTACCTACTGCAGCAGCACAGTGATGAAGACTTTTGAGATCATTCATTAATAGTTAAATGAATCATACTCATTTTACTGACATTCCCTACACAGGGCAACTTATCTCTTTAATTTTTCAGTTATTAATAAGTTTACACCTATTATCCACATTAACATGTCAGTAATCCTAAAAAATATGTGATATAGACTAGAGAGAAAATTCATGTAGCATTTGCAACTGTTTTGTACCTGCACATTAATTTTTGAGCTTGCTCACTTCACTGTTGGTTACACATATCTTTTCAGTATGCCAGCAAAACTACCTCATGCATATTTACAAAATGTAGAGAAGGTTCCTTTTTATCACAATGATCACAACATTTTAGAAAATGTTATAGAAGATAACTTGTTCTTTGATCTGTGTTATAAATGCAGAGCTTTTGTTTTCCAGCCAGATTTGGAGAAGTTGGAAATAGCGAGTAAAAATGTATGATTAGTATTACTTTTCTCAGAGTCTAGTTAATGGCTTTTTAAGATGATCATTAAACAGTTCATTAATTATATAGGATGAACACTCTTGATGTACCTGAAACAACTGGAGGTCTTCACAAGTCAGGAAGTGTATCACAACTCTTTGGAGACCAAATGAGACGTGGTGAGTACCTAAGCATCTTCAGTGGATGAGGATCTGAAGATAAATTTATAAACTGTTATAAATAATTGTGGTGATAAAAGTAGTTACTATTAAAAGGTATTAATAAAACTTTTCCATTTAATTGAAAGCACAGAGCAAATGACATACTTAAATTCATCTAGCAGAAACCTGAAACATAAATGAACATTTTTGTCACTCAGTGTACTCTACTATATTTGTGTCAATAAAAATTTGCTTCTGTTGCCATTTATTTTAAATACATTGTCAATTTTATTTATGTTAGTTATTTTATTTTATTTTACTACCAAAATTAGTCTTTTAATTTAGAAGACCAGAGCTACTATGAATGAAAAAAGTACGAATGTTAAATCAAATATAACATCTGACACAGACAAAGGAGTTAGAGAATATGTTTTATTTTGTAAATTATTTGCTGTTAGAGTTGCATAACTTTGAGATGGGCACTAGAATATAAAATGCTTTTACTTAAAGTAGGGACCATAATTTGGTTAGTAATATGCAACAAGAATTCACAAATTTTGTGACATTCATGACAGAATATTTTCTTTATTTTCTGAACAAAATAAATGTATTCATGGTTGCTCTAATTTATGCTGAACACATAGACTGTAAGAATAGTAAAACTGTTTTTATATATATATTATAATGGAATGGTTGTAACTCTGCACTCTGTTATGTTAATGTTATAGATATTAAACGTGCAGAAAGCATGAAGGTAGAGATGAAGAAGCCAAAGCGCACTCCAAGTTTTACAACAAGGAGGCGAACTCAGAGTTTCCGAAAGCTACAGCGACTAGATCAACTGGATCAGTTGCCTCCGGTAGAAATACAAGGAACATTAGACCGCAAGCATGAACTACAAAGTGCAGGGAAAAAGGCTCCTGTGCGCTCTTGGAAGACATTTTACACGGGTTTGTAAACTCTTGCTTTATTTTGTATATTTTAAAAACTGCATATTATTCATGATAGATGAAGCTATAATACATCACTTTTGAAACTGTATTGAAATTATTTAGAGCAGGGTTATCAATTTTGTTTATAGTTCATAGATTTGGAGTTATTAATGTTCATTTATGATACCAGAATACAGTGCAATTTGCATGGTTTTAAGTTTGCCATATATATCCTTTAGTGTACAAAAGTTACTGCACTTTATAACATGAAGATCTGAGGAAACAAGAAGAAACAAAGTTTTATTACAGGCATCTGGAGTAACAGATAGAAGATAGTAATTATTGAGAATCTATCATAAGCAATAGGTACATTTATGATTATATTAATAATTACATATACCCTTTGACAAAAAATATGAGCAGACTCTGGAAGCGTATATTTTTCTAAGTCCACATCATTTCCACGGGCAGTTTACAGTTTAATTGAGTCTCAGTTACTAAATGTGCACTGATAGCTGAACGGTTATAGACAAGTGTGTCGGAGCTAGACCTACAAAGGTTCAAATCCCAGACATTTTTTTAAATTGTAGAAATATGAAATGTGTATTATGCATATTGTAATATAACTTCCAAATGCTAAGGTTTACTTGAGTTTATGACATTTATGCTACAAATAAAAACTGAAACACTCCACTCTGTTTTAAACTAGCTGAAATAAATCTTTTATTCCTATATGTAAAATCAAATAAAAATGGAAATTAACTTAGTATCGGGTGTGTAAACCCTCTACTTCTATTACTGCCCTCATTCTGCGGGGCATGGATGAGACTAAATGCCTAGTGAAATTTACAGATGAATGAGGCCAAGCGTTTACACAGATAATATTAAGACAATTTTCTAATAACATTGCATTTATTTTGAAAACAAAAAGAATATGTTATTTGCGTTTTTGTAAATGAATGTGTTTAAAAATTATTATTTATCTTTCGCAAGAAAAACACAAGCATTGCTATATAGAATAAAAAGAAGTATTTCAGAAGGTGGAGTGCCATTGTTACTAAAATTAGGCAAATGAGTCAACCTTGTATATACTTTTCTCCACTTACAAGTTTTTTATGAAGACTAGTTTCTGGGAACTTCTTCCCTATCAGCAGTTCTGTGGTTAACTGATGATGCATCTGGTGTCTGCATCTGGCTTGATGTTGTGCTGCCATCTGATGTTCTGGTAAGTTTGATGACGTCATCTACGGCGGGAATTTCAAAATTCATCAAGAGGTCCTGTTTCTTCGTAATAAATATGTTTTCCCAAATCTGTAGTTCCAGAGGTTTCTTTGCCTGTTTGATCAGTTCTATTTCTTGTTTTATGTTGTGATTCTCAGACCAAAAGTGATATGCTACGGCCGACTTGTCCATGTGTTTGAATTTAATATTTCTGAAGTGTTCTTTCATTCTTGTTCCTAGATTCCTTTTGGTCTTACCAATGTATATCTTGTCACAATCCTGGCAGCTCATTTGTTAAATGCCTGGTAATTTGAGTTTTTTGTGTGCTATTTTTTAGAGGGTGGTTTAGTAAGTTGCGGATGTTGTGTTTGTTCTGAGGGGCTAATTTTATGTTGAAGAAGCTCTTAAATATCTTTTCAAATTTTTTGAGGTATTTTGGATGAAATGTAAGTTTGCCATATCTGGTGTGTGGGTTTTCTAGTTTTTTTAATGTAGTAATGTCCTTTAAGTTTTTGTTTCAACTTTTTGATGAAATTTGTGTTATAGTTGTTCAATTCGGCAACCTGGTGTATGTGAGTGTACTGTTCATATTCTGTTTTTGTTAACGGAATGTTGATTAATCTGTGAACCAAACTATGGAATACTGCATATTGATGTTGTACTGAGTTAAATGGGTTGCATTTAATGTAATTGTCAACATGTGTTGCTTTTCTGTATATTCCAAATTGTAATACTGTTGGTGTTCTTATGATTTTCAAATCTAGAAAAGGTAGCCATTCATCCTTCTCTACTTCAATTTTTCTTGTAGGTTTAGTAACTTTATAGCATCCTGGGTTAGTCTTCTAGGAATTATAGCAAACACATCGTTGATATATCTATGCCAACATTTGAAAATATGTGGAAAGGCTTTAGTAATGTGTGTTTCCGAATTGCTCATGAACAGATTAGCTAGTAATGGTGAAAGAGGGTTACCCATGGCCAAGCCTGCTGTTTGTTGGAAGATCTTGCTGGAGAACGTGAAGCTGTTTTGTTCAATACATAAGATGTTAATTTGATGTATTCCTCTATTTTATCATCCGCAACGTTGCTTTTGGATAACCAGCCTTTCATCAATTTTGGAATTTTTTCTACTGGTATGCTCGTGAATAGAGATCTGATATCAAAGGACACCATCACTTCTTCAGTTTTTATAACTGTGTTTTCAATTTTCTTTACCAAATCAAATTAATTCTTTATGCTTAGAGATTCAAACATTTCAAAGTTGTCAAATTCTTCCACCAACCATTTTGCCAGTTTGTAAGTCGGGGCATCTATATTGTTAATAATGGGTCGCATGCTGTTGTCTGTCTTGTGGATCTTAGGTAGCCAGGATCAAACAGGCAAAGAAATCTCTGGAACTACAGATTTGGGAAAACATATTTATTACGAAGAAACAGGACCTCTTTATGAATTTTGAAATTCCCGCCATAGATGACCTCATCAAACTTGCCAGAACATTAGATGGCAGCACGACACCAAACCAGATGCAGACACCGGATTCATCATCAGTCAACCACAGAACTGACGATAGGGAAGAAGTTCCCAGAAACTAGTCTTCATTAAAAAACTTGTAAGTGGAGAAAAGTATATACAGGGTTGACTCATTTGCCTAACTTTAGTAATAAGCATTGCTGTTAAATTAACAATAAAAAGAGAAACATGTACATCAAGGATTTGAACTCATGTTAGTCCACTTACAAGGCACATGCATTTCACTGCTCAGCTACCATGCATACAGCAAAGCTACAAAGCATCTCCCTATCTAACGAATAGCTTTGAAATGAAGCCAGAATGGTATCAAAGCATATATTGGAAAAATTAATTGTTCTTTCACACTAGCCATGTGTAGGCCAAAGTATGGAAAGATTCAAATCCCAGCTATGGTATTGAACTTTTCAGCCTGACTACCTTTCCAAAGCATATATTGTGAGTGCAGTGACATCAAATGCTTCCAATGTTTTCTGAATCAAACATTGTTTCTAGTAGCTGCTCATTTTTTTGTCTGCTGTGTGATTATATTGTGCCAATATTAAATCATTAATGTTAACACTAGGTTATATTAATCATTATATATGATTAAATTATAATTTATGATGGTATGTGCCATCATGCTGTAGTATAATTTTAAACCTCTTTGTTCATATATAGAATATGAGTAGTTGTCAAGCAGTTTTTGAGATTACTCACTCAGATAAGATGTTCTCCATATCTCCATAAGCGCTTTTCGGTCTAGTTTAGACCATCTTCAGTGGGTGTTGACCAGCTACTGAGGTAGAGAAGAGCCGAACCTTCCAAGAAACTTTTACTCCTGTGATTGTCATTTGGTTATCGTCTGATTTGTAATGCCAACTTCTGGGACTGGAACACTGTGGCTGGACACGGGTGGCTGATGGTCATCTGTGGTGTTGACTGGTTGTAACTGTTTCTCCTCTGGATGTGGATCAATTGAATTGTAGACCTGTGGTGGCGGATGAATTTCCTCTTCCATCTCGTTCTCTGGACCAATATTTAAGTTACTGGTTGTCTGTGGGGGATGTGCTTCCTCACTCATATGTTCCTGGAGTAAACTAGATTGGTTGACATATGGGTTAATTTCAACTGGGTCTATGTTCTTTAAGTTGGTTTCAACGACATCAATGTTGGATTTTTTAACTTTTTTAATAAGTTGTAAAACACTGTTTAATGGTGGTATCTCAAAATTCAAAAGGTTTTTTGTTTCACTATTTAGGATATAAATTTTTTCCCAAATATCTAGTTCATTAACTGTTTGTACATGTTTTAATAGTTGTATACTTTGGCCAATTTCATGGTTGTGTTTCCAGAAATGGTTGGCAACTGCAGACTTTTCTATTTGTTTAAGTTTTATATTTCTCAAGTGTTCCGTTTGACGGGTTTTTAAATTTCTCTTAGTTCTTCCAATATAATATGCTTCACAATTGTTACATGGTATTTTATATATTCCAGATAATTTTAATTTATCAATAGTGTTGCTTAAAGGTTTTTTGAGCAGATTCTTAAGACTGAAGTTATTTTTTGGGGCTAATTTTATATTATAATTATGAAAAATTCTTTTAAATTTGTTGAATGCCCAAGGGTGATAGGTGAACTTCTTGTAGATAACAGTAGTTTCTGGTTTCTTTAAAGTAGTAAATGAACTTATGTGGTTTTTGTATATATGTTCATTAATTATTTTAAATATAGTTGATTCTTTAAAGCCATTGATCTTTGCAACATGTAAAATATGTTGGTATTCTAGTTGATATTCAGGTTCAAGCATAGGTACATTTATAAGTCTGTGGATTAAGCAATGGAATACTGCAAGTTGATGTGATGTTGGATTATAGTTATTAGCTTTGATATAATTATCCACATGTGTATTTTTCCTATGAATACCAAAATTCAATTTATTATGGTACTTGGAAATTTTTAAATCCAAAAAAGGTAAGAGTCCTTGATCTTCTATTTCCATAGTAAATTTGATAGATTCATCTTGATTGTTGAGGATTTCTAAGGCTTCATTAATTTTATCTTTGGGTATGATGGAGAAAATATCATCTACATATCTGTACCATACTTTAAATATATCTGAGTGAGTAGACGTTACTTGAATTTCTAAGTTGCTCATATATAAGTTAGCTAAGAATGGAGATAATGGGTTACCCATAGCTAAACCATGTGTTTGAGTGTATAATCTTCCATTAAATGTGAAGGTATTCTGGTCAATACAACTGGTAGTACAAGTTAGTAGATCATGAATCTCAGCTTCATTAATATTGATTGAAGTAAGCCACTCTTGTAGTAGTGAAGAAATCTTCCCAGTTGGGACGTTTGTGAACAAAGAAGTGGCATCAAAAGATACTAAAATGTCACTATCACTGATTGTAATATTTTAAATATATTCTATAAGTTCAAGAGAATTCTTAATGCTTCTAATTTCAAATTTTTTTAAAGATGAAAACTTTTTTGAAAACCATTTTGCCAATAAGTAACATGGCGAACCTATGTTATTGATAATAGGTCGCATACTGTTATCTTTTTTGTGAGTTTTTGGAAGGCAGTAAATCCGTGGTAGTGTTGGATTACTGACTTTTAATCTTTTTTTATGAGCTAAATCAAAACAATTAGCTTCATTAATAACTTTGTTAATAATTCTTATGTTGGCTTGTAATGGGTTTTTTTCTGTTTCTGAGTAGTCAGACTTTTTAAGAAGTTGCATAACTCTATCTTCATAATCATTTTTGTTAAGTAAAACAATTTGCTTTCCTTTATCTGCTTTTACAAATGTAATAGATTTATTATTTAAATGTTTGATAATCTTCAATGCTGGAAAAGTGTATTTACCATATTTTAATTTTTGAAGAACTTTTGTACATTGAGATCTAACATTATCTCTTTCTTGCACAGGAACAGTTTTAATATTTAATTCAATATCTGCTATAAATTCTTTTATATCTTCTGAGAAGGCAACACAGGTTTTCAATCCTTTATTTAACAAATTTAATTCTTCATTACTCAGAGGTTGATCAGATAAATTAATTACTGCTTTATTGTTATTCTTGATTTTTGGAATATAAGATGGCTGACCTTTTAATATGAACAACTTATGTTTTAAACGTGTATGTTTAATTTTCATCATTTTATTTAAATGAGCATAGAGTAGATTTTCAAAATTATTCCAAAGTGCAGGCCCCAAAGTCTGAGTTAGTTCCATGTGAAGTTGATAAAGCTGCATGTTAATTTGATTAAGCTTTTTGTAATGTAAAAATTTTTCTGTTTTAATTACCATTTTTTCCGCCATTTTTTGTTGGGTGCAACTCTTCCTATTTTTTATATATTTTCTTACAAAAACTGGAGTGACGTTATTAATTAAACATAAGTTAAGAAAGTGAATATCTGCTAAAGTATACCTCTTCTTAATTTGTAATGTTTCATAAAATTTCAACTTTCTTTTATAGAAATGATGTTGAGAGTTAAAATTTGTTCACTTTAATACATAGACTTACTCTACCCCATTCCACTCTGTGTACAGTAAAATTGTAATTTATACATAATGTATGAACAAAACACTTGCATAAATGCTGAAAATAGTTGATCATTATTACTGCAGTTTTGTCTCTCTTATTTGAAGGCTCGCTGGAGATTGTAATGTGGATAAAGTAATGATGTAAGTAATGATCTAAATTCTGATCCATCATTTGTTCTCGGCTCTATAACTCACACTCAATCAGATAGAACTTGGAGTTATGAAAGTACATGAGACATAACAGAGAGTTCCGCACAATTCAGTTATCCAGTTTTCTTAGGAGTGACAAAGTCTTTTATTGTATCTCAAAGCAGTGGCATGTATTCTTTGTATTCGTATTACAAGTAAGTAGTTTTAATTTCTGAATGCACTATTACAATTAATTTATACTTCATGATTGTTCTCTCTTATTTCTGATTTTACTTTACACATTTAGGCTACACTCAGCCAGTATTGTATATCATTTATCAGAATGTATCTTTTACCTGTAGCTTCTTTGTGGATGAATTTACTATATGCTCCAGGGATTGCTCCTGAACTATTATTCCAAACACATTAAAACAATTTCTTGGCCAGAGCAAACTATAAGTGTAATAAAATATGATTTTTTAATGCATTGGTGCAGTTGCAGACTTCTGGTTGGCAAAAAAGGGGAAAGTTAGTAAATGCACAAGCAAGTGGAGAGAGACTGACAGACTAGTCTTGTGCAGTTTCATAGATGTTATGAAAGTGACTGTCTTTGATGCTGAATATATATAAATGCTTACAAAATGTGTGCCACTGGAATGAGTGATGGATATTTTAATTTATTAACTGTTATTTTGATGAATGAGTGTTGGTTTAAATGTTTAATTCATTTCATTATGTTTTAGATTATGGGTTATCACTACTGATTTATTTTGATTAACAATTTATGACTAATATGTAGTGTTCCATCTTTGCTTCAGTACTGTGTGGCCAGCTCCTCTGTTTCTTCCGAGACCATGACGACTTCTTAGCTAGCAAAGCAGCAACGTCTCCCATTATTGTGTTCAAAGCGCGATGTGAAAAGGCTGAAGATTACACTAAACGCAAACATGTCTTCAGGTAGGAGAAAGAGAGATCTTGATTGGCAGGAAAGAAAAAAACCAAGTAATTAATAATGAAAATTCATGGTATGTTTTACTGTCACCTTCAACTGAACGATTTCAATGGAGATATCAGATGACTAAATATTGAATTTGGTGACAGTATTTAGGTTAGGTAATCCACATTCATTGCTTTATGCTGTTATTCCAAAGCACATCTTGGATTTTCAACTCTAATAAGTAAAGAGTAGAAAGAAAGTAGAGGATTACAAAGTTACTTCAGTGTATTAACATGGAAACAGAGTTGTGTAAAATAGTTCTTCATGACAGTGCTGCTTACAGACTACTGGCAAAATGGGTGCAAAATAGCTGTTAACTCCTACCAATACATAGGTTTGGTTGCTATTTCTTTTAATTTTCTGAGCAGTGTTACCTATTAAGACAGTCTGCATAATCTGGAAACATGAGTAAAGATGTACTTGAAACATACTTTCTAATTTTAGAGGATGATATATACAACTTGGTGCTGTGGGAAACAGGAAAGTTTGATGCTCTGTTTAGAAACGAACCATAACCATTTATTTGGAACTCAGGTCATAAAATATAAAGCAATAATGTAGCAGTATAAAAACTGACAGTTTGTAAAGCAAGTAATATTATAGGCAAAGCTATTTCCATATATTTAAGGATTTAGAATCACTATGATAACCAGAAAGTCATGGAATGTGAAAAATCAGTTAGTAAGTTAGTTTATTGATTCTGTAAATTGTTTGCTACTAAGAAGTACAATCAATGTTGAACACATCAAAATGAATCATTAAATATCTACAAGATCAAAAAAAGTGAGAACTGTAATAAAATGTAAGAATTTTCTAGAAATAAGAATATACATTTAATAAATATAATAATATAATAAACATAAATTACATATAATTTTCATTCAGTTTAATTGTTGAAAATTCGAATTTTGATGTTTCTTCATTAACAAAGACGCAATTATTCTGCTGCATTTTTCTCTGACGACTATTATTTTGTCACTTTCTGAAAGGTGATTTGTTGCCATTTCTATATCTGCTATGTAGTCATCTACCTGTGGCGAAAAACTGATGCATGTATTGAGACCTTTATGTAGTAAATTAATAGTTTTTCCTTTTACAGAAATGTGTGTTTTTTCTTGTTTTCTTTGAAGCTGTTTGAGCTTCCTGTTTATTTTTTATTTTTAGATTTCATTAAAATATTTAGTCTCTCGTAAAGGTGTGATTTGAAATTCTGCCAAACTTGCAAGTCTGAGTGATTCTCACTCAAGAAGTTGTTAAATAATCCGTTAATTGGCATATATAGGATAGATTGTGAGGATTGTGACAAATTTTATATTATTTTTTCAGAAAGAAATTTAAAAACTAGATTAACAGAACACGAAAAGAATATAAAATACAAACAAACAGAAAATTTGGCAGTTGCTTTTTCATTTCTGGAATGATAACCCCACATCAGAGAAGAGATTAAATTACTTAATCCATTAACAACAAAACTTGAACTTATAACATGGGAAAAAAATGTTACTATAAAAAACATTCCACATATTTTAAACTTTAATGTGCCATCAGTGAGTGATGTATTGAACTTAAGTAAAAAATCTTCCGAGACAATTACAAGAGATTCAGATGACAACCAATTATGATGATAGTGGCCAGTTGCTAATCAGCTGAGGATGGGACTGCAACAGTCCTGAAAACGTTCCTGATTTTTTAAATGGATGTGGGTGAAGTTTCATGTTTTTAAAGGTATAACTCAATTTTAAGTCTTTCAACATTAAATTAGCTTCACTTTCAACAACGCTTTTATTTATAACTATTTAAAATTTCAAGTATTGCTTGTACAAAAGATTTCAGAAATTTTGGAGGACACTGATAATATTACAATGGGTGGATAATTTGACATAGCAAATATAATTATTTGTGTAGTATTTGTTGCTTCACTGTTATTGGCTTCATTTTTACGTAATTGCCATAAGTTTGTTCCCCTTTTTGTGTAATGGCTTAACAATAGCTGTTTTGAGGAAGGCAGGAAAAATACCATTACTAAAAGGGATGTTAACGGTTGGGCTTTTTAGTTACACCCATTTTTTGACAAGGAAATGTGGTGTATCTTTTATTCCTGCTGAGTATTTCGGTTTTAGATTCTTTATTATGTACAAAATATCTGATTCCTTTGTTGGGACAAGGTACATTGGGTTATTAATTAGATCTCTGGTTTCACTAGCAATCGAGCGTGTATTTATCATTTGTTTACTGTACTTCAGTAGGTTTTCTGCTTTGTGGAATGAGTAGTTGCATCAGTAGGATGTGAAATATATTTCAAATTCTTTAGGATGATGTTACTGACTTGGGGTAGAGTATCTGTAGTTTTTTTTAATTACATTCCATGTAGCTTTTGATTTATTTCTTGCTGGTTTGATTAACTTGTTGTTTGGCTTCATCTATAACAGTAACTAGAATTTTTTTTATGAGGGATTAGAGTGAGATATTATCATGAACTGACAGAAGAAGAGAATCGTATGGGTGGTTTCAACAAGATTCTGCTTCTGTCCATACAGCATAAGAGTCTGTGAATAAAATTAGGGAAGTGTTTGAAGATAGAGTGATTTATGCTGGTGTACAGTCCTCTCGCTCCCCTGATTTAACAGTGTGTGATTTTTTTCTTGTGGGGTTACCTGAAGGACAAAGTTTACTAGACAAATCCTCATACATTGAGAGAACTATAACAAAATATTAGAAATGAAATCGCAAACATTACAGTGGCCCAACTTAATCGTGTGAATCAGAATTTGTTCCCCTGATATAATGCTTGTTTAGCTGCAATTTCCATAATGGAAAAAAAAAAAAGTAAAAGAGAAAACAAATTGAATTGGTTACTACATTTTTGTTTTTAAATAACTTCTGCAACTATAGAAAGTGCATGGTAAAATAACTAATTTTCTAGTTCAGTCAGTTTGTACAACAAATAATTTCTATAAAGGTGATATACTCAAGCAGCAAAAGTGTAATGTCATACATTTCATGAGCAACTTCTTGTCACTGAAAAATGCCTCACTTCGTTGTTGCTATTATCATGTATAAAAATCCTCAATCTCTCTACTTCTTGTTCCAATAATCCATAATCTTCCCACTTATCAGCAATTCTTTTAGTGTTTACAGTTAAAAAAAGTTCTATGACATATATCATCTCTTGCACTTGTCGATTAATAAAACTGCCTTCATTATAGCATGATGGCAACTAGATAGGTATATTGCATTTGTATTCAACCCAGTTGAAGAATATTCAACTGGAGTAAATGTGCTGCAATTGATATGCTCTTCTTCAACATAAGAAGGGCATAAGCATCATTTCTGTTATGTATAGTTTCTGATAGCTTTGTCGTTTTGCCAGGTAGCAAGAAATATGTATAATAAATAATACTTCCTGTAGTGGTGAAATAAATATTGTAATCTAATAATACCTTTGTAGGAACACTAGTTTTGTTCACAGCATTAACAACAGTTTATAAGATCATATATAACTGTGTTATTAGTAGGGCCCAGAAGTTTAGCCAAAAATTTGTGAAGTGCATTGTGCATGAGATAAAGACCGTCAACTAACTGTGCTGTTGGAAAACAGAGAAAGAGAGAGGAAAATGTGCCTTCAGCATCTAAACGCTAATGCAGACTGACACGGTAGTTTTTGTCATGATCTGTGTTACATGATGGTGGGAACTTCTGGAAAGTAGAAAATAGTTATTTCAAGCATTCTTTAGAAAAATACTGCCATCCGAGGCCACAGTATTGAAGGGAATACCTAAATCTGTGCTTCGAAGATGTACTTCAGGATATTAGAAACTTAGTGTCCAGCAACAGAATATCATCTATAATTTAATAATTGTTTTGCTTCACTGTGGTGTAGCATATAAACCCATATAAACAGAATATGGGTTTCCATAGATGAAAGGACAGATTGATAGGAAGGACTGTAGCTAATGTAATTGTTGGTACACTGAGTGCACTGAAATACGTGCACAGACGTAATGAATTATCTTTACATGTACTGTGCACATTGTATATCTTAATGATTCTTTTGTTTATATTCATATATCTGGAAAAGATAAGCTTGTTTTGTATAATTTAGGAATAAATGTCCAATATATTCCATGACAATGTGTCTGTCGTGACTGTTGCCTGTGACATTGGTTGTATGAGTATGTATGCAACTGTATGGCCCTCAACCCCTTCCCCTATGTTTACGAGATGCAGGTAGCATTTATAACCTGTCACTACTAACCTGTTGTATTGTTTTTTTGGCTAAACTTTCAGGCCCTAGTTATTAGTTCACTTATTTTCTCTTCCAACATTGCACTTGTAGTATGATAGTAAAAATTATGACTGCAAACAACTTTAAAATACTGGGCTATACAATTAACGTCAAGTGCTGTTTCAGCCAATCGACCATGGCCAAAAGGCCTGGATAAAACATTTTATTGGATTAACGTCAGCTGTGAAAGCTTAAGCATGTACATTATACAGTTACATTTTTTTTTATCAGGCTTTGCTGTACAGATGGTTCTGAATTCCTATTCTTGGCTGCAACAGAGCGTGAAATGGAGGACTGGGTCAACAAAATTTCATTCCATGCAAAACTGCCACCTAGCTTGCAGCTTCTCAGTTATGATGACTCTCATAAGGTAAAAAAAAAAGGATTAAATTACTTTGGCTATGTTTTTTTATCCTTAAAAGTGTTTAAACTTAATCTTTTATTGCTGTTTTCTTTATTTTTCCAGAGTCCTGGTGGTGGAGATAGGTTACCAGCCCTTAGTGGTGATATGAGGGATGGTGCAGGAGATGCCAGTTCACTTTCAAGTCGAGGATCTTCTCCGGAGCCTCCCAGTAGTCCAACACATGAGCGACCTCCCATACCTCCCCGTGGAGCTCCTCCCCCCATACCAACACGGTCACCAAGTACTGAGGCCATCACACTCAGAGGAAGAGGTAAGTAAAAAAAAAAAAAAAAAAAAAACACACACACACACACACACACACACACACACACACACACACACACACACACACACACACACACACACACACACACACACACACACACACACACACACACACACACACACACACACACACACACACACACACACACACACACACACACACACACACACACACACACACACACACACACACACACACACACACACACACACACACACACACACACACACACACACACACACACACACACACACACACACACACACACACACACACACACACACACACACACACACACACACACACACACACACACACACACACACACACACACACACACACACACACACACACACACACACACACACACACACACACACACACACACACACACACACACACACACACACACACACACACACACACACACACACACACACACACACACACACACACACACACACACACACACACACACACACACACACACACACACACACACACACACACACACACACACACACACACACACACACACACACACACACACACACACACACACACACACACACACACACACACACACACACACACACACACACACACACACACACACACACACACACACACACACACACACACACACACACACACACACACACACACACACACACACACACACACACACACACACACACACACACACACACACACACACACACACACACACACACACACACACACACACACACACACACACACACACACACACACACACACACACACACACACACACACACACACACACACACACACACACACACACACACACACACACACACACACACACACACACACACACACACACACACACACACACACACACACACACACACACACACACACACACACACACACACACACACACACACACACACACACACACACACACACACACACACACACACACACACACACACACACACACACACACACACACACACACACACACACACACACACACACACACACACACACACACACACACACACACACACACACACACACACACACACACACACACACACACACACACACACACACACACACACACACACACACACACACACACACACACACACACACACACACACACACACACACACACACACACACACACACACACACACACACACACACACACACACACACACACACACACACACACACACACACACACACACACACACACACACACACACACACACACACACACACACACACACACACACACACACACACACACACACACACACACACACACACACACACACACACACACACACACACACACACACACACACACACACACACACACACACACACACACACACACACACACACACACACACACACACACACACACACACACACACACACACACACACACACACACACACACACACACACACACACACACACACACACACACACACACACACACACACACACACACACACACACACACACACACACACACACACACACACACACACACACACACACACACACACACACACACACACACACACACACACACACACACACACACACACACACACACACACACACACACACACACACACACACACACACACACACACACACACACACACACACACACACACACACACACACACACACACACACACACACACACACACACACACACACACACACACACACACACACACACACACACACACACACACACACACACACACACACACACACACACACACACACACACACACACACACACACACACACACACACACACACACACACACACACACACACACACACACACACACACACACACACACACACACACACACACACACACACACACACACACACACACACACACACACACACACACACACACACACACACACACACACACACACACACACACACACACACACACACACACACACACACACACACACACACACACACACACACACACACACACACACACACACACACACACACACACACACACACACACACACACACACACACACACACACACACACACACACACACACACACACACACACACACACACACACACACACACACACACACACACACACACACACACACACACACACACACACACACACACACACACACACACACACACACACACACACACACACACACACACACACACACACACACACACACACACACACACACACACACACACACACACACACACACACACACACACACACACACACACACACACACACACACACACACACACACACACACACACACACACACACACACACACACACACACACACACACACACACACACACACACACACACACACACACACACACACACACACACACACACACACACACACACACACACACACACACACACACACACACACACACACACACACACACACACACACACACACACAGAGTTCAGGATGAGGGGAGGAAGGCATATATGAATAGCAATGGTAATTTTAATTTCGGAGTAATCCAGTAGAAAAAAAATGTTTAACATAAGTATAATAAAGTGATTTCTAAAGAGTTTATTATAGCCCACACTCATGGTATTAAGTACGCTAAAAGTGATAGCCCCATGTCAGTAGATTTACTGACTGCATTTGATGTAGGTGTGTGTGTGTGAGTGAGCTTTCTGTATATTCCAAAGGGAAGTAAAGTATCTTTTCAGTACTCATTATTTTAATGTCCATCTTTCTCTCCCTATATGATAAAATTTATGACTGTATTGCAAATTTAGCAGTTTAAGAGCATTCTAAACAAGTGTTTTGCAAACTATTGTGAAAACATCTCCCACATATCTAAACCATCTTTTGAATATGTTGTGAAAGACAGGTTACTTGTATTTTAAATGAGTTCATGAACAAGTCTGCAAGAAAGGAAGAGAGAGAATTGCTCATAGCTAGCTAGACCTTTGTTCTTAAAGTTTGCCTATAAATTTCCTTTCTGGAAGTGTTGAAAACAGTATTGTTATAATGAGTACAAAAGTGAATCGAGAAGATATTGACACAGTGCTTCACTCACACTGTTTATTCACAGGACATGTTTCAAGAGCTGTTGCTCCTATCATCAGCTGATACTCGATTAGTGTAAGTTGTAGTGGTTTCTTCTTTCTCCGTATTGTCAATAGATGGCGTGATGTACTTGTCAAAGATGTCCGGTGGTGGAGTTTCATAATTCATGACTCTATGACGATTTTTGTTAATGAAGATTTTTTCCCATATGGAAAGGTCTATGGGGTGATTAACATATTTTATTAGAGATGTTTCCAAGTTGATGTCATGTCTAGTATTCAAAAAATGAAAAGCCACTGCTGATTTTTCTGTTTCACCATTTTTAATGTTTCTCATATGTTCTTTAGTTCTGATGTTAATATTTCTTTTTGTTTTTCCTATATAAATTTTAGGGCAAGTTTCACATTTGATCTCATAGATTCCTGGTTTTTCTTTGGTAGTGATTGAATTTTTGGGAGGGCCTTTTAACAAATTTCTGACATTAAACCTATTTTGAGGTGCAAGAGTTATGTTGTGTTTTGAGAAGATTTTTTGGAATTTGTTATAGGCTGATGGATGGAAGGTGATTTTTTTAAAAAGTTTTTTCTCTTTTTCTCCTGTAGGTTCTAGGGTGGTGGTTTCTTTTATTCTCTTAGCTTTGTTGAGTCTGTTAACTGTTTTGTCTACTAAATTTGGGTTGAAACCGTTGGATATAGCTACTTTTTTTATGTGTAGGTTCTCTTCTTGATAATCTTCTCTACTCAACTTTCTACTCAACTTTCCACTAAACAGAGAAGATTATCAAGAAGAATACCTACACATAAAAAAAGTAGCTATATCCAACGGTTTCAACCCAAATTTAGTAGACAAAACAGTTAACAGACTCAACAAAGCTAAGAAAATAAAAGAAACCACCACCCTAGAACCTACAGGAGAAAAAGAGAAAAAACTTTTTAAAAAATTCACCTTCCATCCATCAGCCTATAATAAATTCCAAAAAATCTTCTCAAAACACAACATAACTCTTGTAGGTTTAATATCAGGAATTTGTTAAAAGGCCCTCCCAAAAATTCAATCACAACCAAAGAAAAACCAGAAATCTATGAGATCAAATGTGAAACTTGGCCTAAAATTTATACAGGAAAAACAAAAAGAAATATTAATATCAGAACTAAAGAACATATAAGAAACATTAAAAATAGTGAAACAGAAAAATCAGCAGTGGCTTTTCATTTTTTGAATACTAGACATGACATCAACTTGGAAACATCTCTAATAAAATATGTTAATCTCCCCATAGACCTTTCCGTATGGGAAAAAATCTTCATTAACAAAAATCATCATAGAGTCATGAATTTTGAAACTCCACCACCGGACATCTTTGACAAGTACATCACGCCATCTATTGACAATACGGAGAAAGAAGAAACCACTACAACTTACACTAATTGAGTATCAGCTGATGATAGGAGCAAGAGCTCTTGAAACATGTCCTGTGAATAAACAGTGTGAGTGAAGCAATGTGCCAATATCTTCTCGATTCACTTTTGTACTAATTTGTGCTTCACTGTCCCTATGCTTCTTTCAAGTTTATACTTTGATTGTTATAATGAATTAAATTTAAGAGTGAGTTGACTGATGACACTAAGCAACACTTACTTTTAAATTTCCCGGAACATGTTCTGAGAAATTTAAAAGTAAGTGTTGTTTAGTGTCATTAATTGACTCACTCTTAAATTTAACTTGCCTATAAAAACTGAAGCATATAAAATTGTCAAAATGACCTATCCATCAATTCAATTCCTTCTCAATTTGACAGCCTGTACATAAGAAACTCAGACAAACTAATAAACCACCTGAAGCATATCACACTAAGCCCAGCCGATTCTTAGAA
Source organism: Mantis religiosa (assembly GCA_030765055.1). NCBI lineage: Eukaryota > Metazoa > Arthropoda > Insecta > Mantodea > Mantidae > Mantis > Mantis religiosa. The sequence continues at coordinate 446,946 of JAUKNK010000040.1, read as the reverse complement.
GTTTTGTTCCTTTATATCTACTCTCTCACCTCCTTCAATCTTCAGGATTATTTGACTTCCAGCCTGTGTGTGCATGAATGCATGCATGTGTGTGATATATTTAGGTATGTAGTTTCAAGGTTTGGTGCATATATTACAATAATATATAATAATTTGTTACAAATTTCACTTATCTTTTCAAGAAATTACAAATTCCTCACAGTACTCAGGACTAGTTTTGCATCTTAGTTGAAGATGCAAAGAATGTTTGCAAAACTAGTCCTGAGTACTGCAAGGAATTTATAATTTCTTGAATAGATAATGTAGTTTGTAACAAATTATTATATAGTATTGTAATATTTGTATTGCTTTATTGTTATTAGCTTCAGTGTATGCATATTATTTGGTGCATATTTTTAAGTTATTCCTAGTTTACATGTTTTAAAGTTAGTAAGTTCTCTTTGGTAGCTATATTCACAATTTTTAAATATTTCACGTTTATGTTGCTTATTGTCCAATACAATAAGTTTGCTAAGAAATATGCTCTTAACATAATGGTTTATAAAAGTAATTGTTGTACAGTTATGAGTTTCACTTATGAAAAATATGTAAATATCTATTAAACTTGGATGAGGTTCTTGGCCTAACACATTTACTTTATATTTTAAGTCCATAGCAAGTTTCAGGGAAACAATTATACAGTACAACCTGCCTAAAATGGACCCCTTATGTGCTGGAAACCTGGAATAATGGAAAATAAATTTCAGAACATAGCTATTTCCCATATAAAATTATACTCTTAAGCCAGAAAACTGCCTAACGCAAAAACAGAAATCTGTTCCAGGAACTGTTTGCATAAATAACATGATTAAAATGGATTAATTTATGTGTAATGGGTTGCAATGTACGTATTTTAAAAAGTGCAATAATTTTTAGAGCAGCTGTACTGCATCAAAGTTCCATGAACCATAAAGTCAAACTGTAATGCTTCGAGGAAAAGGGAAAACAAACCGTTAGCTCTCTCAACTGTCTTCCAACACATATGGTCAGGGTACAACTGTTTTGTAATGTGTTCACTCTCAGTTTGGTTGTTACAAGTGGAAGGAAACTGTGAACTTTGGTGACTTTTAAAAACATAGTTTGTGTGCACAGATTCTGTAAAATGAGTTCTAAACACGACATTATCACTCGAGGAAAAATATAGTTATTGAAGAACACAAAAAAAAACATATGTCCGGTTAAAGAATTAACTGTGTTGTTTAAAATGGGAAAAGCTCAGATTTATGAGATTTTGAAACAAAAAAAAAAAGACGAGTGGTTAAAAGGAATAGCAGGGCATGTGAAGTGCATCACAAAATCTACAGAATATGACGAGCTAAGTCATGCTGTATTTGAGTGGTTTGTTAGTGCATGCGCTAAAGGAATTTCCATTTCTGGACCATTGCTTCAGACTCAAGCTTTAGAGACAGCAAGAAAATTAGCCAAAGACAATTTCAGAGCTTTCAGTGGATACCCCGAGAGTTTCAAACATTGCCATAACATTGTTTTGAATGCTGTGTGTGGTGAAGCAAATGATATTGATAAGCAGACCGTTGCAAATTACCAAGGGAAAATTGAAAACAGACAAAGAAACTAGGCAATAAACTACAATCATATGTAAGTTGAAATTATAGTACATAATACATATCACCTTATTATTATTTACACTTCATTCTATATTATTCCTTTACTGTAAACCTGTGCGACTATTTCATAATTTCTTTGTATAGAAACATAATCCTCTGTAAGACGGAAACCTGTGTAAATGGAAAATAAATGCCGAAATGATCACGTTCCATTTTGGAGAGGTTTTACTGTATTAAGAAAACTCTTCTCAAAGTTTCAATCTTCTAACTTAAATATTGCATCATAAGGAGCACATTAATGCTTTAAGATGTAATTGTGCTCAAGAAAATCACACTGGTAAACTTACTCATTAAAATGGCCTAAAATGCTACTTGTGTGCAGAGGTATTTTTAGACATGGCATATGATGTAATGTTGCACAGTAGTTGATGGTCGAGTCCACTTGTTTATTTGGAAGAAAAAGGGGTGTCAGATTAGTTATCTGCCATCTAATTCACTAGTTTGATCAGCAATCTGCTGGTGAAAACAGAGATCTTACCCCCACCATTGATTTGCATGATGTCACTCATGCACATCAGAGCAAGGTTATGCACCACGTCTAAAAAATACATCTGTATCTTTTGTTAAATAGTACAGTTTTACTTAAGATACATAATTTAGAAATTGATTAATATATGTACAACAAATTTAACATAACTTCTAGAAAGTGTGGAGAAACACAAAATTCTGAAAAGCTTCAAATGCACAGCCATTTCTATAGCTTTGGTTTATTGAAATCATCATACTATGATAACAAAACTGTTTGCACAAAAACGTTCTCGGAAAATGTTATATAAGGAAAATTAATAAGTCTAAATTGTAATTTTTTAGCATTTTGGCCCAATTTACACTGATCAGGCCTTTCTTGAAATATCAGATTGCAATTGAAAATGTCTTTCTTAGATGAGGAATTGATATTTGAAGCAAATTAACTGGAAGTGTTGAAAACAGTGTTGTTATGATAAATTAACTTTAAAGAGAGTCGATTAAAGACACTAGCAAATGTTGTCTAGTGTCTTTAATCGACTCTCTTTAAAGTTAATTTAATGATGCACTTTATATCTTACACCGTCTTCAGTGTTATCTAAGTGTATTGTGCCTATGTATCTTTTGCATAGTGATGTTTACTAACAACAGAGCACCATTGCTGGTTATGGATAGAAGGAGCTCATGTGCCTTTTTATTTCTTACGTACTCTAGACTGCCAAAACTGTGTCCACTTGAAAGAAATGCTGCCTGCTGCCAGCATACAAGCCAGTATTTATTTACTGTGTTTAATGTTACAGGACCTGAGCACCCAGTAGCATACCAAAATGGCGTTCCTCCTCCAGATGGTAACTGGAGGCGTAGTAGCCACTTAGATCAACCAGGTTTGTTACACCAAATTGATGCTTTATTAGTATACTTCAAACTTTCTCAAGTGATACATAATTACTCATTAAGTTAAATAGTTATTTTGCAAGTAAACTAGAGGAGAATATCAAATGGCAACAATCAATTAACTATTCTTAACAACAAAACTGTATCTGTTATTGTGTGAACTTTCTATTGTATGTTCTAAAATCTATGTAGTTAAATATACAAACAGTAAGGTCAAGCCTTGTAATATGGCCACTATAATATATTTTTGTTATTTGCTTGGAAACCAATATGATAATGGACTTCCATGCAGGGATAATAGGTACATAAATGTAAAATAAGTATTGTGTAAATGTGTAGTTCAAATATGGTATTATTTTGTTATATTTAACTTTGTTTATAACAAGGTAGAATTGGCCTTTGTAGAGGACAGTCTTATAATATGGCCAGCTTACAAAAATGTTTAAGGGCAGATTTAACATATAGAAGCTAGCACTTCCTGTACCTACACATTCCTCATGAAACTACACAGCCTGTCCTGCACAAGATACCCATACTTCTCCATCATGGTGTTCACTGAAGAACCCACCACAGTATCTACATTTGGAATCTATGCTGTGTGCAAATGCTTGTTATTGTTCTTTTTTTATTTATTTATTTTAATTTTGCCATCTAATTTAGCTCTTCTTTTATTAATTTCCTGATGAAATCAGAATGGTTACTTATTGACTACTCTCTGTCTTGTCTTCCTTGGTATACAAGATAGCACAGTTGCTCCAGGAGAGGAATGTATCTACACTGCTGCTGAGAACCTCCAGCATATTCTTCATTAATTGATGGATCTGTTGATGCTTACTTTGTCCACTTTTAGGTTATTTGCTTATTACATCCAAAGTTCCTGGAGTACAGTCTGTTTCAACTTATCTGCTTGCTTGACCTGTTGGGCCTGGAACAAGGTCTTGAGTTTTAAGTTAATTGATGGAAATTAATAATTTCTTCTCACTAGCCGTATATAGGCTAAGGTTTTTGATTGATAGAATCAACCTGAAAAATTATGGCTGGGATTTGAACCACGGATATCCTGGTTTCTGTCCAGTCGCCCTTACCCAGTGAGCTACCATAGCCAACGTGCCATCCTGACATTCAATTTTTCAATTGACTCGTATATTTTTCTGGTAAACCACTAGGGTATTCAAAAACCTTAGCCTATATACGGCTAGTGAGAAGAAATGATTATTTTCCATCAATTAACTTAAATAATAAGAGTTCAATGATGGAGCCTGGGATTCAAGTACTTACAATAGTAAGTCGCCACAAATGGTGTATCTCGATTACAATGATTTTCTAAGAGAATTTTTAGTATATAACCATTCCTTTCCAAAGACAACATGTAATCAAATACTAAAAAAACGTTAATTGAAGCTGTGTACATGTGGTGTATGGATTTCAAGTAAATGAAAGAGAACTATCCAGAAACCTAAAGATGTCCAGTAGCGTAGAACTACGTCAATATTACAGTAAGTACAGTAAAATGTACAAAAGTATTCTTTGTAGGGCCAAATACATGGCAATAGAAAGATACATTAAAAATTCTGAAAATAAAAGCAACCTGGAAAGTAATCAAAAATGAACCAGGTACAGATAAAAATATAAACAAAATAAATTCAAGTAGCCACTTTACAAATAGAAATAGTAAGAAAATGTTGGAAGAATTAAATAAATACTTCATTGAAGTAGTAGATATAATTCAGGATACTCTCCCCTCAGTCCCGAAAGCAATGCAAGAAATGAGCAAATATAACTTACATGTTCCTATGAATAAGGCCTATGATACAGTGAAGCACAAAAATAATATAATTTTGAGTCAAACTAGTACTCAAAATTATATAACTTACATGCATTGCTTGAATTTGAACTAGGAATAGTCTCTCCTATTGAGAATAAAAAAATAATATCTACATCCAAACCAAAAGTGCCAAAGGGGTGGGATGAAGTCCTGCCGATGCTACTAAAAAGAGTACAAGATGAACTGTATGTCCCCCTTGCTTAAATAAACAGCCAGTCACTCATCATGGGAGTCTTTCCGGAAAGAATGGAATATGCAGTAATCCATCCTATTCACAAGGGGGGTAAAGATGAACCAAAAAACTGCTGTCCCATCTCAGTACTTCTCACTTTCTCTATCATGTTTGAAAAGATAGTGCATTCATGATTAATAACCTATCTTGAAAATGCAAAAATTTTCTTAATGATTCCCAGTATGGATTTAGGAAAAATGTATCAACCACCACAGTGCTCATGGATTTTATAAACAAAGTAGTTACAAATCTGGATGAGGGGCAAAAAAAACTGCTGCCCTGATCTGCAACATATCCAAAATGAATCGAAAAACTATTTGTAGTTGGTTTATTGATACTCGTCACTCTTTTATATTAATGAGAGACTAGTTTCGAAGGCAATCACCTCCATTTTCAAGGTGATTGCCTTTGAAACTAGTCTCTCATTAATATAAAAAAGGAAGTGACGGGTATCAATAATTCAACTACAAATAGTTAATTTTGACGTCACTGTTACTAAATTGCTCCAAACACATATATCCAAAATGTTCGACTGTGTAAACCACAAAATTCTAGTAAGTAAACTACATCAATATGGTGTAAAAGACACTAACTTGGAATGGTTCAAATCATATTTAGAAGACTGCAAAGAGAAAATTATATTAGAGGGCAATGCAGGTCCTATACATACAAAATGGGAACTTACAAAAAATGGGGTTCCACAAGATTCTGTACTGGATACATTAATTTACGTAGTATACACTAATGATCTTCCACTTATTGTTATTGGACAACCAATATTTTATGCCGATGACACCTGCATTATTTTAAGTGGGTTAGATACTACAAACTTAGAAACAAATGTTGACCAGGCCATAAAACAATTGGAAGCATGGTTTACATGCAACGGATTGAAATTAAATACAACTAAAACAAAAATCGTTCAATTCAAAACTGTAGTAGAAAACATGCCAACAAACTTGCTAACTTCAGCCACTACAAAAGAAGCAAAACTCTTAGATCTATTTGTAGATGAATGTCTCAAATGGATTAGACAGTTAAATTATATAGAAAATAAATGAAATATTGCCTGTTTCAGCATGTCCTTCCTGTCTCAAATAACAAATTTAGAAACAAGGAAAATCATACATTACAGTTATTTTCATTCAGTACTTTCATATGGAATAACCATATGGGGAAATGCAACAGGTTGTGATAGAATCTTCCGAATTCAAAAGAAAATCATACATATAATGACATATTCAAGTTATAGAGCGTGTTGCAGAGTATTGTTTGAAACATTAAAAATGTTGACACAACCCTGCCTATATATTTACAACCTGGTTTTATTTGTACATAATAATTATAACAGTTTTCTAAAAAAAAATCAGCATCAGCATGAACACAACACAAGAAGAAAAACAGACATCAAATATCCAGCTCATAGGTTAGCACTGCTCAAAAAAAAAAAAAAAAAAAAAAAAAAAAAGACCTACATTATATGAGAATTAAAATATATAATAAATTGCCACAAACATTTAGGGGAATCCAAAACTAAAAACTCTTCAAAATGTCCATTAAAAGCTTACTTGCAGTAAGGCATACTATTCAATTGTGGAATACATGGATGACAAACTATGATGTCAGTGTATCTTTATTGTGTAATTTTAGAAAATGTATATATTGTACATCCTTGATAATTCTTTGCTTTGATATACTTAGTATGAATCTTGGGTTCTAGTTCTTTAATCTTAAACTTAAATCTGGACGAGTCACCAACTTATGAGCATTGTTCAACTATGTAAGTGTAATGTGACGAATAAAGTATTGTATTGTATTTTAAATAATTCTAGCCATTTTACATGAATGGCTATATTGCAAGGTTTGACCGTACAGTCTCTACATAGGCAGTACAAAACTATTATTAATAAGGAAAATTATTTTTCTATTAAGTCATGAATTTGATTTCAATTGTAACATTATTGAAACCTCAGATGAAAATATTTTGCATTGGTGTATGTATTAATCACTGTTTAAAAACTGAAGAATTGATTGTAAAGGCCATTATTATTTTCCTAACCAATGAAATATACAGTTTAACATAAAATGCTGTTCTGTTATCTTTTGTTAGGTGTCAATGTACTATATGTGCTTGTGCATGTCTTTATAAGCTTGCTTTTGCTTTGCACCGGTGAAAGATACATGTGTTGCCCTGTCATAGAGCTTAAGAAGATATGAGGTGTGGCAATTAAATATTGAAACTGTGTGCCTACTATTACGTAGCCATATGGGGGAGGCTGGTATTGAAATGCAGTTAATCTTGAACCTTCAAGAGTAACCACCTCATGTTTTGTCTTTCTCTCTAGTTTCCTTTTCAGCCTTGGTTGTAGAGGATGTTGTTCTGTCCACGAACATGGTGAACTTACAAATCATGGAGCGCATTAATCTCCAAATTCCTTTTGAAATTAAAAGAGTTGCCCATGAAATGTCTCATATGTTAAAGGAGGTGTTTGGTGATAATGTTATGCCACATGCACAAGGTTTTGAATGACACAAATGATTTTCAGAAAGTCAGGAAGAGGTTGTAGATGAATGCAATGAGCAAGTCTAAACTGAAGGGAATGCTGATTATTTTTTCTGCATCTCTATGTGTAAGATTATTGTTGCATGTTTGTATGTAGTGTGGTTGTAGCTGTGACTTTTTTATGTAATTTTCTGACCATGTTGGCTTCCTGTAAATTCCACATTTTAATTTTGTGTCATTCCTGGTGATACTTTTTACACACAGACTAGTCAACATACACACACATAAAGCAGAATACTACAAGGAACAAAAAGCCCTACATCACATAGCAGAAGAAAGTGGATATAGCAAAAGTCTGGTAGATATAGTCAACATGAAAAATTCAATGCCATGGCCGGGATTTGAACCACGGATCTCCTGGTTTCCGTCCAGTCGCTCTTACCCTGGACGGAAACCAGGAGATCTGTAGTTCAAATCCCGGCCATGGCATTGAATTTTTCATGTTGACTCTATCAAAACCCTTAGCCTATATACGGCTAGTGTGAAGAAATGATTAATTTCCATCAATTAACTAAAAAAAAGTCTTGGTATTTAAGAAAATTAAAAAAGCTAAGCTAAAGAAAAGCATTAAGGAAACAACCACATTTACTAAATAAAAAGAAAGCATCAGCTTATTCATGGATTCATGTACCACCCAAAAACATGTAATAATTCAAAAAGATCTTCAAAGAAATAAAATATCATCTTGGCACCTACAAATAGATACTCAGTATTAAAATTTTTAAATTCAAAAACAAAAGGTGAAATCCCACCAATTAATACATCCAGAATATACCAAATAAATTGTAAAGATAGTGAAAAATTCTACATAGGGCAAACTAAAATAAACCTAAAATCCAGAGTCAATAGAAACAGGAAGACATGTCAGCAGTGGGAGTTCACTTTTGGAACGAAAACCTTAATATTGATCCAAATCCCAACCTTTAATAGATGTGATAAACCACAACAAGCTGACAATGAAGGAGAACATCTTAATATGAAAAAATAAAGGCAGAGTAATAAACTTTGAAATCCCACCAGTCGATAATTTGATAAAGAAGTTCATAGTTCTACCACCAAAGAGAATACTGCAGACAATCACAAGAACAGATGACAGATGAGGTTGAAATGCAAGCAGCAGCTCCTGAAAGTGGTCCCTCAGAAGATCAAAATGTAAGTGATGTAGTGTTAAAAACCGACTACAAATACAGTGCTATTAGATTAAGACCCAGTGCCCACGACAGTTGCCATGCCACAGCAGTCACCTGCTTGCTCACCGGTACTTGGGAATTTTAACTCATGGAATTAAAATCTATGTAACATACTTACTTGTGCTATATTAATTGTGCTATTATTGATGGTTTTGTGTACATAAAAGTAAATCAATAATGGTAAAATTTTAACAACTGCAAAACAAAAAACTATCAAACCGGACAACCCTACCCTTGCAAGATTATATGGATTGCCTAAAATACACAAACCCAACATACCCATGAGACCCATTGTAAATAATGTTAACACTCCTACTTACCTTCTGGCAAAATGGCTATCCAAAAAATTTCAGTCCTTTCCACAATTCAATACACTGAGCATAAAACTCTCTTTAGACCTGGTAGAAAAAATTCAAAATCTTAAACTAAAACCTCAAGACACTTTGGTATCCTTTGATGTCCGCTCCCTCTTCCCTAGCATCCCAATAGACAAACTTTTGATTCAACTTAAGAAATGGCTAACTTCTATTAACCTAGATGTCAATACAATGGAAGAATATTTGGCAATGATTGAAATATGTATACACCAAAATTATTTTGTCTCCGATGGAAAGTATTACAAACAAATTTCAGGACTGGCTATGGGAAGCCCGCTATCACCATTTTTGGCCAATTTATACATGAGCGTTTTTGAAACACATAACTAAAGCCTTTCCTCATATTTTTAAAACACGGTACAGATACGTAGACAACATCTTTGCAATAGTACAGTACAAACAGATAGATGATGCTTTGAAACTACTCAACCTTCAAGAACCCAGCATACAATTCACAGTAGAAACTGAAGAGGACTGTACTCTACCTTTTTTGGATCTTAAAATCGCAAAAAACAATGAAAAACTGGAATTTGGCATTCACAGAAAAGCAACAAACACAGATAATTACATCAAAGCAAATAGTTTCAACTCAATTCCACACAAACATGCCACCATCAACAGTCTCACACACAGATTAGTAAACCTACCCCTCAACCAGCAAGAATATCAAAAAGAATACCATCAAATCTTAAAAACTGCAATTAAAAATGGATATGGAAAAAGCCTTGTAGATAAAAAACTAAAATCATTCAAACTTCAAAAGATTAAAACAGATCACAGCTCTTTCACCAATGAAACAAGAAATTAGATTTGCTAAATTTACTTACCACCCCTGGGCCACAAAAAGGTTCCAAAAATATTCAAGACAACCCCACATTTAAATTCATCACAAAATCAACAGATGGCAGCAGCAAATTCAGAACTACCCACACCACTGGATCAAGCTTTAGTCGCGTTAGAGCTGATGATGCGAACGATAGTTCACGAAACATGTCCTCAATATAGGTACGTAAGTGAAGCTGATGTGTAATAAATATGACTCATCTACAATTTAATGATTATGTGTGTGTTTGGAGGAATTTAGTAATAGTGACATCAAAATTAATCGTGAAACTAAGTCGAGTGTCAATAAACCGTCTAAAAATAGTTTTACAGTGCGTAATTGAGTTATGTTATTTATGAACACTCTTTAACTGCTGTGGTTCTCGGCATCCCATTCTATGTGGGGCATGAAAGACCACTTAATTTTGCTCAGAGGTGTCTTTATGACACTTAAGATTTTTTGTATAGCACAAGTTTGTGACACAAGACTACTGGCTTTACTTCCCTTCCAAAGGATTTTTATGCCTGAAAAAATCCACCACCCACTGCAGGGTTTGAACCTGTTACCTTGGCAACCAGACGTTAGCATGTTATCGTTAGACCATATAGGATGATCCATATTTGTGGAAGAAAGGTGCAAGGATTATGCATCAAGACAATGCACCCCCCGTAGTGCTGTATCTGTGAAACACTTTTTGTGGACCAGGCCATCCCTGTGTTTGAACATCCTCCGTATTCAGCAGATCTGGGTCCCTGGATCCTTTTATCTACTCCCAAAAGTAAAAAGTGCATTGAAAGGAAAACATTTTCAGTCTATAAGAGGTAAAAGCAAAAACTTCAGAGTTGTTGAAGAATGTAACAATAGATGACCTACAGCATTGCTTTGAATAATGGGAGGCATGTATTCAGCAGTGAATAGAGGGGAGGGGAATATGTTGAAGAGGATAAAAGTTAGTTGTAACTTTGCAATAAATTGTATTTCTGACACCCATCTTGTTATTTACTTGCCACACTTCAGATGCTTTTCAAATCTTTTTATCAGCTGTTTTATATATTACTATTTCCATAAAAAGCTAGTTTAAGATTCATACAGTTCCACATGATTAAATACAGAGGTAAATTTTGAAAATATAAAGTTTTAAGGGTCTATATTTCCAAATGAAATTGTTTATAGATAAGTGAACAAAACCTTGTCTTATGTTGTATTGTTACCAAGTATAGAAAAGTGATCTGCTCAAGCTGAATTTTTTCAACTTGAGTTGAGCCACTGTGACAGAAACAAATAGAGCATTACACCAGCTGAGTAAGGAAACCTCAAACTCTATCTGTATATGTCCACAGGGATAAGAAATGTCTGCAATTATTCTTTTGATAGGAACGGGAAAATGACTAGGCATGAATATGGATAAGCATGTCTCTTTCACTGCCTTGCTTGCATATGATAAAATTCAACATGGATTAAGCTACACAATTACACAAAATGAACAATGGAGTGGTGATCAGCTCACAAATGTGTACCCAATTTGAAATTAAAGCTTTCTGCAAGTAACACATTAAAATATGTATTTCAAGATACCACACTTAATTCATAAATTACATATTAAGTAGACTTCTGAAGAAATAGTAATTTTAGGTATTTGTATTATTTGTTATTACACAATTTATCTGCACAAAGTAATTTGAAGTATATTAATGGAACACAAAAATTATTTAAATTCAGATTGTTATTTTTATTTCTTTTGCTTTTACAAAACTCTGGTGCTTCTTAATGATAACATTACATGACATAGATTTGCCATCCATTTGCTACTATTTGCCTCTTCTTATTGATTTTGTATGAAGTTACTAATATGTTAGTTTCAGAATATAATGTTTTTCTCCTTATCAGCATTATGTTATATTTGGAGGAGCATGTTTTTGCATTATTTAATTTTGTGTTACTTAGCTTTTATATCACACCTCTCTGTGTGGAATAATGCACTTTTGTATTTCTTAATGAGGTTGGTTAAATACGAAGCAGAGAGCTTTCGAATATAGAGATTGTGAAAATGTTTGCTTAACTGTATGTGTATGTTAGCTTTGAGTAGCAAGTAGAGAAGCAAGCTTATGTGTGTTGTTGTAGAAGTGCCCCCTCCCTTGCCGTCCTCAGCACCTCCGCACCGGATCCGTGACCACTGGCAGCCTGATCAGCAGTTTCACCAGCATCACCACCAGGGTAATGCATGTAAATGTGTATCCTGCATGCTCTGGTCTTCATTCTTTGTTTGTTTCAAACATACTACTGTAATATCACTTGTTTCCTTTTACAGTTTATGGAAACATCGGACCACAGATTCGGCAGCAGCAACAACAGCAACAGGTAAAGATTGTATATATAAAATGTTATGTTCCATATTTTCTTGTAAGATTCTGAGACCATCTTTTATTGCAAATAAAGTCAAGCAAAGTTTCACAAAGATTCTGAAAAACAGCATTGAGAAAAGACATACCTCTAGCTAATGTGTGACATTTAATTTGCGTGATGGTAGCATTTTTCATTTTAGTTTTTCTTTGTGCAGTTACTAATCGTCCATTGTAGTACGTTATAGGTGGAATAACAGGTGGTATTGTTTATTTTGTGCCTGGCTTCTCTCTCTCTCTCTCTCTCTCTCTCTCTCTCTCTCTCTCTTTCTCTTTGTGTGTGCTTTTTTTCTTCTTCTTTCTTTGTAGTGACAATTCAATTGATGATAATTTGAAATTAATAATTTCTGTTTTGTTAGTACATGAGGCCTCAAGTAAAACCCTTAAAAGTGTGTGAAATATGAAACAGCATATCAAGAGCCATGCAAACAATCTCAACCCATCATTTTCAAAACTGAGGAGAAAGGAAACCTTTTGTAAAACCTTCTTTCATCTTAAAGCTGACAATTAAGCAGTAGCATAGTATTTTGGCTTGACAACAGAAGGATTAATGATACATTTTTGAAAGTAGGTTCACTTCCGTTCTTAGCAATTGGTTAAACCTGCTTCTGAAAGCATTCTCAATTAATTTTCATGTAGGTGATGTAATATGTTAATAATCCAGACTCAAATAATTCTTTAATTAAAGTTAGCATAAATAGTGACCAGCAAAATTTGAACTGGTAAAATCACAAAAGGATATATTTATTACTGCAGAAAAGTGCATAAAAAGCATTCATGTGGCAAGCTCAAATATATGAAGTGGTTTTCCATTCACATATTACTAGCAAATTTTCCCTACTTAGTCTCCATTCATAAAAGTTTAGCTCTGTTTAAAAAATAATTAAAATAAGTAACTTTCAAAAATACATACAATTTATTACGTAAAAAATGAAGCTAGCTACAGTGAAGCAATGAATATTACACAAACATAAATATTTGTAACAAAAAACTTATCTTAAGAAAATGGTGTTAATTCTTCTTTCTAATGGAGATCGATTTCAAAAAGAGATTGTTTTCATCATCAGTCTATCATAATTTTGATAGGCAAAACTGCAGTTGTTGAGCTATTTTGTCCTTTCAAATCATTAATGACACGTAATTCTTATAAGGTTATCTTGGTCTTTAACCTTTATGAAATTACGTCTTAGTTATTTTTATTCCACTAAGTGAATAATTGATACTCCAACTTTGAATATATATTCAAACAGCAATCTGCCATGTCTACCAATACAATAGTTACCATTAATTTTTAGATATTTTACCATGGTGTCATTCCATATTGTTAAAATTTTACAAAATATTCCAAGCTAGTAATTGAGATGCTCAGAGTAATAATGACTTACCCCAACCAATATCGAATTTTGAGATAGATGCATGACTATGCTAAGCTGCCATCTGCCTTTCATGTGATAAAGTATCAAACAAATGGGAATATGCCAAAGCTCTCATTTTCCACCTTTAAATTTGTGTGTAATGAAAATGAATACCTTCTCAGTGTAAAAATGACATATCCCAAGTATGAGTGCTTTACTTTATGACATAGTGAGTATGGCTCTATCTGCAGATGTTATTCCTGAATCTCCAAAAAAAGAAAAGAAATGAGCGAAAAAGCCAATGAACAGAAGAACGTTGTTGAGAAATAAATGTTAATTGTTCAATAATTAACTGAACAGGGATGGTATCACTTCAAAATTTGTAATTAGAAAAAGTGGATGTTGATGGTGCTCCTTTGCTTTTACGTAAGGTTGCATCCATTATTGTGGATCGTGATAATCCTGAGATATTTAAATTTGGTTTATGTTATTCTAACTTTGAAGTATATCAAAAGGTTAATTTTAGAAAAAGAGGAAAAAGTTCACAAGTTTCATGGTTTAAGTTACAGCAGAAGTACAGTGCACAAAGACAAAGAAAGCTAAATACAGGGACCTGATAAAATTACCGAACTAAATCTATAAATAAATCTATCATGATGGTAAAGATTTGGAAATAGAGCTAGATTAGGTATTTCAAGATGTTAAATGAAGGAAAAGTCTATTTTACACTATTTTTTCTGTTTTGCATATTTTTTGTTCTAATAAACAACACAAAGTCAGAAAAACTATTTATCACGATGGTTCAAGAATTTGCACATTTTAAATGCCCAGAAAATATCAAATCATAATTTTAACTACTTGCCATGTTTTGGGAAAAAACAGAAAATTGCATTTATCTCAAAATGAACTTTGGTTGGGATATGCCGTTATTTTTCTAAGCATCTCAATTGTTTCCTCAAGTCCATGCTATGTATTTTTCATGAGATAGCTACTGCAGTTATTCCTTGCAGAGCAAAATTTTCTTGGCTTTATTGACATCATTGAATTTACTGCAAACACATCTATTGATTACCAAGTAGGCATAACCACACTTTTCTCTGAACACACTTAATGACTTAATGCAGTTTATTAATTACGAATATTGTAACATTGTATCCGTTGTTTTTGGTTTTAGCCCTGAGAAGTGAAAATTTTTATGTGTTTAAAAAGGATTAGCTTAAAATGACCATTTTGTGTGAAAAAGGAACTGTATTTGTATAGTTGGTCATGAATAGATAAATTATGTAAATGAGATGATGTAACTTTAAAGAAATGTGGTGCAACGATTGGTGTTGACCAATCAGAATGAGACTTCTTTAATAGCTATGGCAACGTAGGACAGAAAATCAATAATCATGGTAAGAAGGATTTAAAATCGTCCCATTTGCTCCTTGAATGTCAGAAGTGAAGGACGTAAAATGTAATACTTTGTGTGTGTTGGAAAGTCAGAAATAAGAAGTATTTCTTAATGAAAGATGTGAATACAATTTGTTCATCATCGATAAGAGGAGTATTGTAATTAAAATGTAATTAAAAGATTGAATAATTTTAAAATGGAAATAATTCAATTATTTCACAATTGTGTGAAAAGTTAATTTCCTTGCTCTATACCACACCCGGAATCCAGAGTTCCCAGGTTCTACTGACTTGAGCTACGCCAGAGAACATCCAGTACTTCCAGAATTATCATCTTTCCTTTTCTCCACATACCAATATGTAACATATTGTTACATAAGGCACCGCTTCGTGGGACTCTATAATTCATCATCCCATGGCTTCATCATCAGAATTCCTCATCTGTCCATTGCATACGTAATATTACGTTACAACATGGTGGAAAGGTTTTTAAATTTTTGTCAAGGATGGGCTCTCAACTTAGGATTTAGTGAAAAATATGTCAAGATTTTTTTTTTTTTGGCCTTTTTATTTCTTTGTTAATTTGATTATAACTTCTGCTGTGAGTGGTTGTATCTATATTTGTGACTTTTGAGGAAGTTATTTTATGTTGGCTTCCTATTGAGCATTGTGGTTTTAGCTTCTATTATTTTTGTGCAGAAAGCCCACACTCATTGCAGTGTGCCTTAGATGATGCAGCCTGTTCTAGTGGAGTGTGCATTTTAGCCTTTACTCGTTCTCTTCTAGGCTTGAGTACTATATTGCCATCCAGTTTAACAGATGTCCTGGTGGCTGTTAAGCATGTTTTAAGACTCTCTTAGACACTGTGATATGTTTTCATGCATATGTCCTGTTTGTACGTTCTTCAAGGTTTCACATTCCATTGTTTTTAGATTGTTTCATTCTTTCAATTCTTTGTAACTTTTGACAGGTGCTAATAACCTTAACAGTTTTGTGCCCTAAAGCCCCATTTCTCTCACGATAGGTGGTTCCTTGAATTTAAAAATGTGTAAAGAGAACTCAAAGATGCTTAAAGGAGTGGCAAATGATCAGAGCTCTTTTTATCCCTGTCCACCGATTACTCTTGTTTGAGGAGATTATAAGTACCTACCAAATGCCTATGGCACTGCTGTGGAAATCCTTTTCTAAGCTGGAAGAGGAAGTAGCTACAATGTAAGGAAGATGGATCAACGTGTACATGGCCTCTTTTAATGAATTCATCAACCATTTCATTAAAATCAACTCTTTAAATCCTGAAATTTTTGCATTTGCAGTTAAGCTACTCAAAACAT
Organism: Mantis religiosa; assembly: GCA_030765055.1. Classification (NCBI taxonomy): domain Eukaryota; kingdom Metazoa; phylum Arthropoda; class Insecta; order Mantodea; family Mantidae; genus Mantis; species Mantis religiosa. The sequence goes on along the minus strand of JAUKNK010000040.1, from coordinate 430,433 downwards.
TATCACCATAAAGTTATAGAGTAAAGAGCAGAAAGCACAACAGTAAAAAGCAACTTTTCATATCAGAGAAATGTAACCTAAACTTTACATTGAGTGAATTCCAAGAATGGATGTTTTTATTGTTTTAGAATGTCAACACAAGGCCGAGTTCTTTACCACCATATGTGGCACCACCTCCAGCAACAGATGGTGCACAGTCAAGTTCCCCTGAAAATGAACTACAGCAGCCTCGAAAGGACAAAGACAAACGTTCCAGTGTGCTCAGCAGTCTCTTCAGAAAGAAACGTGCCACGCATCTCTAGTACATCAAATAGATACAATATGGAGGGTTATTATTCTTAATACTATGTTGGATATATGTTACTTCCTTGTCTAATTTGTTGGGTACATTCCACTAAATTCATTAGAGTACTGTATTATACAACAGGTGAATATGTATAGTAAACTATAGGACTGAGAGGTATTTCATTAAAACTTCTATTCAGATTATTCAGCTCATCACATCATTGTACATATATAATGGAAAAGTCAGTATTTGCTACAGTTGGAATTGGAACTTGTAAAGTATCCTTATTAATTCATTTTCATCAGTGTTTATATGCTTGTTAGGATGGTTATTTAAGAAGTTAAAAAATAGGAAATATATATTTTATATATAAGTGTATATAAAAAGCAAACAAAGATTTATTAAGGAAAAGTTTCTTAATTACACAATCAACCTGAAACATATGCTTTTTGTGCAACAAGTACTGATTTTCAGATACAATACTCTAAATATCATCTTGGTATGAAAATAAGTTGCACTAAATAGCATCACACCCTTATAATACAAGTGAGGGGAAAGGGTAACATGAGATTGTGAAAAGAAAGATTTAAACAGTTATTTTCTTGTCAAAGGAAGTATCTGTAAAGCTCTTAGTTTTGGTAAATTAATAACCTAAGTGCAAATGTTTTGGACAGAAAGCTAATTGACTTTCTTAATAAAATATTCCACTCAAGACCTATTCATATAAAGATAATCCCCCATTTTTGCTGTCTAAGATACAAATTTAACAAGAAGTGTCAGATTACATTGTCCAAAAAAAAAAAAATGTTTTTCAGTGAAATTGCTAGTTAAGTTATATACCTTTCATTTAGTTGTTTAAAACTTTTTTTTTTTATTTAAAGTTTCATTGCATTTTATGCTACACATTCATTTAAATAATTACTAGATGAAATGTAAACATCCAACATGAAAGTATACATTCTAAAAATAAAGTATTCAAATACATAATTAAGAAGTTAATATTTTTACTTAAACTTCCAAGTATTCCTCCATTAATTTTGTGAACAAGAGAACATAGATTTATTTCACTTAATTCAGCATAATTTAATAATTACAGTTCTTTATTCTTATATCACTTATTCCATTCTGCATTGTTGAAGCAGAATTTTTCAGAGCGTTATCTTAATGCTTTATTTTACAGATCTCTTAAGGGTTTGTAAAAATACTGAAAGATAAAGAAGGTAGCCAACCGCATGCACTGTATTGCATGAATGAATCACTCCAGAAAAAACGTTTTCAGTCCATGAGAAAATCTAGTCTTATGGGAGAATTATGTTAATTATATTATTAACCCAAAATAAATTGCTATGCTTTGTCTTTTTTCTTTCTGCAAAGAATGATAGAGCTTTTCTTGTGGGAGGACTGCTCATAAGAAAGATCCCAAGCTTAAGTTTCAAATATCTACCATCTTTTAGCCTGCTGAAGACTTTTCTCTTTCAAACTATATTTTTGCATTATTATTTTGATGAAACTTAAGTTCACGTGCTCCAATCCTATTTTCATCTCTCTCTCTCTCTCTCTCTCTCTCTCTCTCTCTCTCTCTCTCTCTCTCTCTCTCTCTCTCTCTCTCTCTCTCTCTCTCTCTCTCTCTCTCTCTCTCTCTCTCTCTCTCTCTCTCTCTCTCTTGTTTATTTATGGTTTTAGTATGATACCTACTAGATCTTAACCTTAACAAATGAACAAGTTGAAGACAGAGTAAAAACTGAGTCAATTAGTGACACAAAACCGCACTCACCACAGTAAACTAAAAAGGTGAGTGTGATTTTTTTGTCATTAATCGAACCTGGTTTTCTCTCAGTTGATTCCAACAACACTGTCATCAGCTTCCTGTATTTGAAGGCTTGGTGAAGTTTATTTAATTTGTACCTGTAAGAAACAGGGTTTCCAACTTCATACTCATTTCAATTCTACCAATGTAACATAAAAATTAAATACATCATTACATCAGAGAGCACTATCTTGATTTCAATGTTGTATTCCTATACTACTTGAAAATTAAAAAAGTAATGGTTGCAAATGAAGCTGCACTCTTGTCTATTCACAGTTGAAACCACAGAGAAAATGTGCAACTTATTTTCAGGTCAGTGTGATGAATTTGTGTAAAAGTTACATAAAAAATAGTAACTCTCTTTCCAGAAACTATTAATTATATAGTACAAAATAATAAAAAAAAAAAAACAAATCTTTTATGAAGAACCAAATTATTTTTCTTTCTTTTCTACTCTTATTTTGGGAAGGAGGTGCATTCTTTCAAGGGAGAGAGGGCCAAATCGTGATATAGGCATTGTGACAGGGAGTTTGTGCATTTCACTGTATGTAAAAAAAAATAAAAATGTTATAACTTCTTATGTTGTAGACAGCTCCTTACTCAAACTGTATAGCTGCTATTGTTAATTGCTTACTCCTTTATTATATCTTTTAATACATAAAATATAGTGATGTAAAATAAATTTGTAGTTGTACTTTAACATCCTAGCATTTTCCTTAAACACTACAACATATGTATTTCTTTTAGATGGACTTATAGTCAAGTACCTGATCAAATGCAGTTACAAATAAATGAACAATTCTGCACACATATAAAGCCAAAAGAAGTTGTGTTATGCAGCATATTAAAGGATGAAGCTTATTATACTCCAATGAAGAAATGTACATGGTGTTCATTTTTATTCATTATTTCCCGCCTCTGATTGAGCAAAACTGACGTCATAGTTGACTGGTGAGTCTATCTTGAAATCATAGTGTCCTCTACGGAGAAGAAGCAGTAATTTTTGTGGAACAGTAAGCAAATTGCAGTGCTCTGAGTGTGTTTGCACTGGTAAGTAATACAACCAGCTTCCCCTGGATATGAGCACTGCATCTTCATAGTTGAATGCTACTTTCGTATTGGTATTAAATTGGTGCGACATATAAATATAATTTAAACCACTGCATAGAGGAGTTTATGCAATGCTATCCAGCATTCAGACAAATCCCTCGGAGCGTAATGTCAAAATTGTCCAGGTACCGTCAAATTGACATACTTTTGTTTGCAACATAAATGTCTTACTTATTATCAGTATAAAATATAAACTTTTTGTCATTCTCATGCTTAATTAAAATATTTATTAATGTTTTTATCCTTATGTCTTTAAAAACCAATAGGTGCATGTAACTTTTCCAAGATATAGGATCAACTCGCAAAAAGAGAGACACTGGACACTATAAAGTGACTGGTTCCAATCTAGAAGCAATAAATAATGTTATGACAGAAAGGCCTCAAGCATACCTTCTTACAATACAGACAGTGTTTAAGGGGAAGACAGAAAGGAAATATAAGTACATGGACACATAAGACTATGTACTAGAGATATTTTCATGTTTAGACCTGGATAAAAGCTTTGTACTATTGTAACACTAATTTATTTTTCATTCCTAGAACATGTTCTACTAATTTTCTGGTTTGTAATGAAGTTACATTGTGAGAAAACTATGGGTGATAGAAAAGAATTGACATCAAATTGAAACATTTCTATTTTATGTGACAGGTTTACAATATGCATATATGTCTAATATAACAGAAAAACAGATTTTTATTGTGAAATAAGTGTTCATTGAATTATCATTTCGTATATTCTTCATGGTATACTTTTATAGCTGCTTAATTAGCTTTGCAGTGCATTGCATTATATAATTTTTTAAAAACAGTTATCATATCTATGCACCAGGCAAAATTCCATACCTTTATATTACGTGGGCAGACGCACCTCTCAAATAGTATATTTACCTGTCGGTAGAGGGAGGCCTCAAAGCTACTGTCAGCACATCAAATATGATCGCAAACCACTAGGGGAATCATATATAAACTCGCTTCATCATTGATGCTATTTATGATGTCAAATTTTGCACAGTAAAACTACAGATAAAAATGAGAACTTTGTATAGCATTTACCTCCCCCATTCTTTATGAAATTATTGTACAATAATCTAAGCAGTCCCAATTATTCCAAATAACAAGAAAACTCCCCCAATGTTCACCAAAAGGTCGTCAAATTTTGGTGGAATGTCTCACTTCCTTAACCTTTCCCTGACAATCTTCCAAGTTCTGGAAATGCTGCATAGTATATAAGTACCCTTTGGTGATGGAAGAATCCTCATTCAGAGTGATCAAGTAATTTTTAGATAGTTAAAGTAAGTTAAATTTTAAACCATTGTACCTTCTTTTTGGTCCCATAATTATTTAATAACATAAAAGCTACATCGCTTTTGCACAAACCATAAAATATGTAACAAAATACAATGCTGCATACCGAGCCACCAAGTTAATCTCTTTGAAATAAACACATAGCCTGCAACCATCAAGAAAAATAATCTCTTTATACACTTATTTAGCATGCCCACTAAGAATTTGATTGCAACATAAATGCAAAGAAAATACAGCTAAACTTTCTTACATGAGAGTTTAAAAAGTTCTGGTCTTAAAGTATTTAGGTGTTGAAGTGGCCATTAAGGTAGTTGTATCATGTGAATGAAACTTCAGTGCATACATCTATAGAATTAGAATAACATCACCATGCCTGCAAAATTGGCTATGTGATCTAAAAGTAATTTTACAGGAGAAAGATAAAGTTTCCTAAATTCTCCACCAATTTTTGTGGTTTTATATTTAATATATGCAACACTTGCTCTCCTGAATGTCAGCTGTTAATAATATCATTTTTATAGTTAAAAATATTTTAAAAGCCCTGTAAAAGTAAAGTTTGAATAGATTTTTTTTCCTTGGAACTTATACATGTATACATAGTCATGGAGTTGCTGGCAGGAAGCGAGACAAGACGGACATATGCAAGCTCACTCGGCAGAGTTAAAGGATACACCTTGAAATATATAGAGCCAGAATAGGCTTGTATAACAATATAGAATTAATTCAAGAAGCAAGAGTTTGGCAAAACAGATTGTATTGATGGTGTGTTTTGTGTTGGTGTTATGATGTTAGTAATTGGAGAAGTGGAACTAAGCCCAGTACCAGAGATAGAACAAGCTATGGAAATGTGGAAGTCTATTGCAGAGGAAATAAATCTTTTTGGAAAAAAAATCAAAGCTAAAATGAAAAATGATATAACAATAAGAAGAGGTAAAAGTCATTATGGGGTAATCTCAAACAAGAGATGACTAGAAATTACTTAAGAACTCAGAGTAAATAGAAAAATGACAAATTTGGAGAGAGCAGAAGAAAGGAGAAGAAGAATGAAAAGATTTGAAATAGAGGAAATAAGTAAGAAATCAATCTGGAATAAGTGGGGGAAATCATTCAAGACAAATAGGAATAAAGCTTGGTGACTAGGAAATGATTGATATATTTAGAGTTGGCAGAAGGGGCATGAACCTGAGAACATTAATTCTTAAGTTGTCAACAGTGAAAGCAAAATGGACAATTCTATCTAATATCAAAAAGTTAAAAGAACTAGAATATTTGTGGAACAACATTACAGGAAAGAAGAGAGAGAGGTAAGAAGCATATAATTGATCTAATAGTGGTTAAATATAAAGCCCGAGCCTTAAAGTACTTACATGTTGTATGTCGCCATTAAGGTAGTTGTCTCATGTGTTTATGAGAACTCCTAAGTAGTTTACTGGGAAAAATGCGAGTCATTTGGAGAATTTAATGTCATATTGGCACCTTGGCCATAGTAGCTCAATGGTTAGAGCGGCTGGATGGAGACCAGAAGATCTGTGGTTCAAATCCTGGCTATGGCATTGAATTTTTCAGTCTGACTCTATGTTTTCACAATTTAGCCTACACACAGTGTGAAAGAACAATTAATTTCCAAAAGAATTATTATTTATATGCTAAAATTACGTTAAAATTTTATTTAAAAAGAATGATGAGGTAATGTAGAAAAGTTGAAAGATGTTTAGTTGTCGTTATGGCAATGGCAGGACTATAAAAGCTCATGCACTTGAAGCCAGTCTTTCTTCTGCAAATGGATGTTCAAGTGTAAAGACTTATTTTGCGTGTGTCTGCATTTCTGCAGAATCTTGCTTCAGTATCTTGCATTGGAAAGTGGAAAGTTATAAAAGATTGGACACGCTAATATACTATCAAAATATAAAGCATTGTAAAGTGTAAGGGATTGTTGGAAAAGTTTCATTTTAATTAAAATACCAATTTTTATAGAAGAAAGGAGGAACTACAATTTTATTTTGTTTATAACCAAATTATCACTTCTCATCTGAGACCGCCCCTGAAAATAAGAGCTTATGTGATTACCAGAGCAGCCGTGGAACTACTAGATTCCAGCAACTAGATTCTTCAACAAGGTTCATCATCATCTTTTCCTCCACAACTTACAACTCCAAGCTGTTACAAGTGATAGAAAACAGGAAATATGTCAACTGAATATATGTTCATTTCAAACACATGAGAGGAGAGGCGTGTGAGAGGCAGGTTAGCAGCAGCAGAGGAGAAAGGAGGGTGAGCGAATGATGTTGCCAGTTAAATAGGCTCCACTGGCAAATCAGCAGATTGATGACATGTAGAATGGCCTTGGGAACAGCTGCAGTAAATGATGTATGGCTGGAGACAGTGCTCAGTATAATTTCATTATCAGGAGGAAGTATAGTACAAGTTGAGAATGGACCCTGGGGGAGTGAACTTGTGGACATAATAAGGTTGACAAGAAGCAGGGTTAAACTGCATCAAGTCAGGTTTGAGGGAAAGGGATCAGTATACAATAAGGCATTGGGGATTATATCCTGGAACATACAAGGGTTATTTGAAAAGTAAAGAATGGGGAAATAATGTTGATTTTAAGTTTAGGAAAGATGGAATAAAAAAGAAGGAAAGATGTATCAGGTGGAATAGGGCTACTTATTAGGAAATATTTGCAAATTATACTGAAACAGAGAGATTTAGAAGTCAATTCAGTGTTGTGGTATGTTTTAAGTAGAACAGGGGAAAAGAATTTTGTGTGTGTTGCAGTGGTATATAACCCACCAAGTGCTCTGAATTTTTTAATCCAAATGTATTTAATCTGATAAGGCAAGATATTGAAGAATTATATAATAGATACATGGGCAGCAGCTTTATCATAATGGGAGACTTCAATGCAAGGGTACAAGTAAGCCAAATAAAGTTAATAGATCTTGAGTGGGAGTTAATGGGGGAAGTAAAGGAAAAGTAGAGAAGAATGAGTAAAGAGAAGTTGAAGTTGATAGAATTATGTGAAGAGCTAAATATGATGCTGTGTAATGGGGTGAAGGGGAAAGATGATATGGGAAAATTAACTTTTGTAAACAAGAATGGCCAGAGTTTATTAGATTATACATTATATTCAGCCTGTTTAGACCCACATCTCATGGATTTTGAGGTGTTGAATTTAGTCTGTTTCAGTTATCATTTCCCAATAAGGACAAAATTTCGAAGCACATACAAAGGAGATCAACAAAGAGGAGTAAAAACCGAAAAATATAAATGGAGGGAGGAGGAAACAGGAACATTTCTATAGAACTTAGGGTCAGATACAGGAAGAATAAGGGAGGTAGGGATGGAGGAAAAGCTGCAAGAAAATAGAATGGAGGAAGCTGTTTTAAAGCTAGAAATATGAGTGAAATATGCAGGTCCAAGAATGAAAGTGAAAGACTATTTGGTAGGTAAGCAAAAATGTAAATGGTACGAATGATGAGTGTACATGACAGTGTATAGCACTAAAGCAAGCGCAAATATAAGTGAAAAGGAATGACTTAATTATTTCAAAATGTTTAAGGAGGGGAACAGCTGAAGAAGCAAAATATTTGGGTTTTGGAAAAAAGTGACCACATTGAGAAATTAATTTGGCAAATAAAAATAGGGGAAGTAAGGGAGCAAATTAAAATAGATTAAATACCACATGCTTTATTCTGTGTTATTGATGGCATACCAGGTAAGTGCTGGAAAGCATGGAGATTTAATGAGAGCAGATTGCAATTGTTAGTCACGATACGAAAATCAAATTTTGAAGGGGGTAATGTTCCTAGAAGTTGGGTAACAGCAATAGTGGTGCCAGTTTTCAAGAACAGTAAGTAACCCAACAAATTACAAAGGCATTAGGTTGCTATCAGTATTAGGGAAAATATGTGCTGGGGTTTTGGCAGAAAGAGTGCAAGTTTGGGCAGAGGAGCTGGAAAAGTTATCTGATTTTCAAACAGGTTTCAGAAAAAAAAAAAAAAAGAGTAATAGACAGTATTTTAGTAATAATTACAGTGTGTAATAAATATCTGGCAAATAAAAGAAGATTTTACATGTTATTTATCGATTTTGTAAAAGCCTTTTGACGCAATCAATAAGGAAGCCTCGTGGACTAAACTGAGCAAGAAAGGAATGAGTAACGGGCTCATAGGAACAATAAAAGGATATATGCATATAATAACTTTTGAATAAGGATTGTAAATAATGATACTACTCCAAATTATATAGGATTAAGGCAAGGATGTAATTAAGCCCCATATTATTTAATTTTTCAGTAATTTGGGGACTCCAGGGAGGACTGGAAAATGTAAGAAGTTTTTGTATATTAACTTTGTGGTTATCAAGAGTTTAACCTAATAGGTTGCACAAGTGGAGTTAGGAAGATTTGGAAGCAAAGCTAAAATATTGGAAAGAGTTTAAGTTAACTGATAGAAATTAATCATTTCTTAACACTATATGCCCGCCTCGGTAGCGTAGATGGTAGCATGTCTGCCTCACGTTCAAGAGGTCCCGAGTTCGAATCTCGGTTAGGGTGAGTTACCTGGATAAGGTTTCTTCCGGGGTTTTCCCTTATCCTGAAAGACAAATGTCGGGTAACTCTAAGCTCCATGGACCCCGGACGCATTGAGTATCATTTCACCCATTTCATTCATCGTCCGATATGACTAAATGTTGGAGGACGTAAATTACAAACAAACAAAAAAAAGTTAACGCTATCCATGTATAGGCTAAGATTTTGAATAGATAGAGTCAAACTGAAAAATTCAATGCCATGGCCGGAATTTGAACCACGGATTTCCTGGTTTTGGTCCAGTTGCTCTTATCCATTGAGCTACCTTGGCCAACTTGCTGTCATGCCATTAAATTCTCCAACTAATATATTTTCCTGGTAAACCACTAAGGACTCTCATATTCGAGATACACCATTTGTGGTGAATTACTATTGTAAGTACAGTCCCAGGCTTCATCATTAAACTCATATTAAGTTAATTAATGGAAATTAATCATTTCTTCACACTAGCCATGTATAGGCTAAGATTTTTAATAGATAGAGTCAAACTGAAAAATTCAATGCCATGGCCGGAATTTGAACCACAGGTTACCAATGGACTGGACGGAAACCAGGAAATTCGTGGTTCAAATCCCGGCCATGTTACTGAATCTTTCGTTTGACTCTGTCTATCCAAAACCTTAGCCTATACACAGTTAGTGTGAAGAAATTATTAATTTCCATCAATTAACTTAAATAATAAGAGTTTAATGATGAAGCCTGGGACTTAAGTACTCACAATAGTAAGTCGCCACAAATGGTGTATTTCAAATACAAGAGCCCTTAGTGGTTTACCAGGAAAATATATGAGTCAATTGGAGAATTTAATGTCACAACGGCAAGTTGGCCATGGTAGCTCAAGGGGAAAGAGCGACTGGACGGAAGTCACGAGATCTGTAGTTCAAATCCCAGCCATGGCATTGCATTTTTCAGTTTTGACTCTATCTATTCGAAAGATAATATAACAGTGTGAAAGTGCAGCTTAAGCTTGCTAAAGAGGATACTTGGATTAAAAGCATAAAGAGAAATCAGAATGAAATAGGTTATGGGGATATCTGGAGGGATTGCCATATGCAAAGAAAGGTTTCTGGAAAAGAGTTAAATTGAGAATTGAAGACATTGGCAGTTTCAATTCTAAAACCTTGTTATTTTTTATAGAGAGTTAAAAATGATTTGGGAAAGCGAAGATTATGCTGATATTTATGATAGAACCGTATGAGAAGGCTTTGCATGGGCCAGAACAGGAATGATGAGGTTAAATGTTTTAGGGGAAAGAGAAGATTAAGGAGGGTGCCCATTGTGCAGTTGGAATAATAATCAGTGGCATTTAATTATTGAATGTGAAGAAACAAATATTTTGAGAGAAAAATTAGGAAATAAGAAGTGGAATAAAAGTGAATCAATAAGATATTGACACATTGCTTCACTCACACTGTTTTTCACAGGACATGTTTCAAGTGCTGTTGCTCCCATCATGAGCTGAGTCTCAACTGGTGCAAATTGTAGCGTTTTCCTCCTACTCCGTATATTTCCCCGGTAGACCATCAATTAACTAAAATAATAAAAGTTAAATGCTGAAGCCTGGGACTCAAGTACTTACGATAGTAAGTCGCCACAAACGGTGTATCTCGGATGCGAGAGCCCCTAGTGGTCTACTGGGGAAATATATGAGTCAAATGGAGAATTTAATGTCAGGACAGCACGTTGGCCATGGTAGCTCAATGGGTTAGAGCAACTGGATGGAAACCAGCAGATCCGTGGTTCAAATCCTGGCCATGGCATTGAATTTTTCATGTTCACTCTATTTTGAAACATGTCCTGTGAAAAACAGTGTGAATGAAGCAATGTGTCAATATCTTCTCAATTCATTTTTAATTTAACTTGAGCTTCACTGTTGCTATGCTTCTTTCACTTTTTATACTTTTGAAGAAATGGATTAATTTACCAAGTGAAATTCAACCCACAAAGATGTTGAGTGCAAACTCTAGGAAAAATATATTGGAAATAGGAAAATATATAGGTTTACTGAGGAATAGTCGAATGAGAAAAATTGGTAATAAAGATAACATAGAAGAAGAGAAGAAAGTAGTAAACAGGGCCCAATAGTTTGGTAGTTAGGGGATTTGAGTTTATGGGTCCTAGGAAAGCCAACAACTTAGGAAAATGCTGAACATGTTAAGAATGAATGTAGGGATATGGATTTAAGCAGAATCGAATAGTAACTATACATATATTGATTTGTATACATGATGAAATGTAATAAATATTTATTTATTTACATTATTTATTGGCCAGATGTTTTCTCCCAATGTTTTCACTCTTGACATGATTAGAAGAACTTGGGCCTCACTCTGAATGGCATATGTGCATTGGGAGCAACTAGTTTTTTCTCTAAATTCACTAAAACACTTAAATTCTGCATTGTTTCGTTAAGTAACAATGCACAGTGATTGCAAGTGATAAATTGAAATATAAGTTGACAGCAATAACACTTAATTTGCGATCATTTTGCCTGTTCTTTATGTAACTCAATCCAGGATCAGTTGCCTCAGTTTTAAGCCATATTTTCCATTTTAGATTTTTAGTACGAATCTTTATTTTTGTATATACAGTAGAACCTCATTTACCCGGATCAATCCAAATCTGGGTTATCCAGAGAGTGGCAGAAAAATGATAAAAGACATGCATATCACCAAAATATTTTTAATGGAGTTTAGAAATTATTATTGGCACACTTTCACCTAAAAGCACATATACTGTATGTACTACAATAGCCTATGTAGAAGTAATTGCACTTTACACAATATAGCCACAAACTAGTTGGTAGTAGAAAGGGCAGTGAGCTTCTGCTGTCTCAATTTAGTGTATTGCTTATGTGCAGTGCAATCTTTCATGTGCTTTAACATTAGAAATTCTTTTGGCAATGTTTCGGCTGGAATCTTGATATAAAGCATTAATTTCTCTATGTTTGCTGCTGCTTGTGTATGGTTCATAACCACAGCTGGTTCATCAACACTTTCTGAATCTGAATCCACTTCATTTTCATTTTCAGTAACACTGCATGATGCAATAATGCCTTCCTCGGTAATCGGTTTATAACCTGCATAACCATCACTGTATTCTTTAACAACCATGGAACAGCCATCCATATTTGTAAAACTGTCTAGAATATCATCTTCCACACTTATTTTTTCTTCTTCTTCAATCTTGTTTTCTGGTAGGTCACACACACACCAGGCCACAACTTTTTCCATTACATCGAAGTTTTTCTTCTAGCCTAGTCCCAAGAAGGTGGGGTGAGTGCTAAGAGTTGGCCTGCTGGCAAGAGAATTCAAGTAATGTACCTACTGAGAATAACAATTTATCACCTGTAAAGCAATCTTCATTTACTATGCTAAACGTCATAATTTTTTTTTTCTTCAAAACTGGTCCGGGAGTATTTGTTGCATTTCTCTGTCTTGCATGCTGGAGTAATTGATACAAAAAATGTTTAGGAATAGAATTTTTTTCGTCTCTCTCTGTCTCTCCCCACCCCTTCTATTCCTAGATCTGTTTTTGAATGAAGCAATAATTACACTATATGAACCTCATGTGCCTTCTCTCAGCTCTATTTAAACTGATACTGAGAAAAGTAATCATAAATGCCATGTACAGAACAGTAAAACAATAACAACCATGTTAGGAAAAATGTAACACTGTGCAATGCTTTGAATATTACCTCTCTCAGTATTTTTTGGTTTCTATTTAGGCTCTGAATGGAGACAATGCTATAGAGATCTTCAAACAAGAAAACAGTATAGGTCTTATGGTAAGAGTTATGATATGAGAATGAACACAGCTCTTACTTATTTAGTTTATGCTGCAACAAAGAGAAAGTTAAGTATGCAAAACTAGTGTAACCTTAAAGATTAATATGGGCTCAAACCTGGCAGAGGACAATGAACGTTCTCAGGCGTAAAAGTCCCCAGCATGGCTTCCTTCAGAAGAGAAGTAAAGACAAGTGGTCCTGTGTTGTAGATTTACAGCAAGTAAAAGAATCTTAAGCCTTATAAAGAGGCCTCTGAGCAAAATGTAGTGATCTTTAGCACCCAACATGAATGGAATGCTGAGAACTATAGCAGTTAAAAGCATCCATTAATAAAAGTTCAGTTTAATTGAATGGGATTATGGCAGGAATATAAATGAACAGTTAATATGGCAATACTACTGTTACAATATTTTAAGAAGAAGAAACATGGGGAGGGGTGCATGAGATGCCGACAAAAATCAAAAGAAAATAATTAATATTCATGCTATTATTCGATATTAAAAGACCTATTAGATCATATTTTATTAAAATTTCACTCACGTCAACAATTAAAAACCGAAACATTTTCAGGACCACCCCAGTCCCATCCTCAGAAGATTGGAGACTGACGATTATTATCTTCATGGTCGGCTGTCATGTGAATCTCTTGTGAATCTCTCTCTCAGAATATTTCTATCTAAGTGCATTAGATCACTTACTGACAGCACATCAAAATTTAAAATATTTGGAATGTTCTTTACAATAAAAACCTTCTCCCATGTTAAAAGTTAGAGTTTCATTGTTAATGGTATCAGTAATTTAATCTCCTCCCTGATGTTATGCATTTTACAGAAATGGAAAGCAACTGCCAATTTTTCTATTTGTTTATATTCTATGTTCCATCAGTGTTCTATTAATCTAGTTTTTAAATTCCTTTTTGTCAGTCCATATAAAATTTGCCACAATCCTCACAATCTATATATATTTGATCTTTGTTGTGGTGCTATTATGTTTTTTAAAGAATTATTTAATAGCTTCTTGAGTGAAAATCTGTTTTGTGGTGCTAGTTTGATGTCATAAACTTTAAATATTCATTCAAACTTAGGAAATGCCCAAGGATGTGATGTATATTTTTTGTATTTTCAGTTTTTATCTGTCTTGAAGAGTAGTGATCTGTTTTAATTTCTTTTGTCTACAGTCCCAATTGACCATTTTTATGGTTCAATTTGATTTGAAACCACTTTTCTGTGCTGAATTTAATATATATTAAAATTCCTCATTATATATTTTTGGATTTAGAGGTATGCTGTTAAGTCTATGAATCAAGCTTCTAAAAGCTAGTAATTTATGTGAAAGAGGATTGAAACTATTGTGTTTTATGTAATTATATGTGTAAGTAAGTTTTCTGTAAATTCCAACCACAACATCTGAATGGATATTAAATTACTGAAACCATTAACAATGAAACTTTGAACTTTCAACATGGGAGAAGATTTTTATTGTAAAGAACACTCCACTAATTTAAATTTTGATGTGGTCTAATGCACTTACATAGATATTCCAAGAGAGGGAGCCAATTACAAGAGGTTCACGACAGCCGATTATGAAGATAGTGGTCAGTTACCAATCAGCTGAAGATGGGACCAGGATGGTCCTGGAAATGTTCCTGTTTTTAATAGTTGAAATGAGTGAAGTTTTAATAAAGTATGACTCAATAAGTGTTTTAATATGAAATTAGCTTCATTTTTAACAAAGCTTTTAATCATAACAACTTTTTTTTCATGCTGATATTCATAATCTACTTTCTTTGTGAATTTAGGATAGAGTGTAAAAATGCAAAAGTTAAAGCTTTAATGTTTTCAATCATAAATTCATTGCTGCATATCTCCATGTGCTAAAAAATAAAAAGTACAATGAAAAAATTTTTGTTATATTTTATTGAATAATGTGAACATAATGTGAGTGAGTTGATTACTTTTTTGGTTGCCTGATCAGAGGTGGCACAAAAAAAACTAAGTTAAAAGGATGCTGTATTGCTAGAAATAAAGTTAGGTGTTGATGAATATTTAGGGATTCTACGTTAAGATAAATACTGCAGTAATGAAGCATACAACTTTTGGTTTATTAAACAGTTGTATTAAAGGATTACTAAAATTACAATATGTAGATAACAGAATATAAATTATAAATAAATTATAAAATAACATGTCTCAAAAGATTTAACTGCTCATTAAACAAGTTACATTTTTAAATAATATCCACCATCCAAAATACATATTCCATTGTAAAAAACACAAATAAATGTTCCTTATTTGCTTTCTTTCTTCTTAAATTATACTTCATAATAAATACAGTAGTCTGTGCTGTTAACATGTAGTTTCTTAAGTACTATACAAATATATTTTAATCTTCTCTCTTTGATAGTTTGCATTACATAGCTACCATGTTACTCTTTGTTAAAAATTTGGAGAAAGTTTTTCCTTTGGCTGCAACTACTATATTACTTCGCATACTGCCATTTGAGTATTATATAATAGGATAATCCTTCTATTTTAGTTCTTGTTCGTAATGTATGTCCTACATTACATGGAGCATATATTTGTGTTTCTCTGATAATCATTGAAAGTAGCTGTACATAAATAGATTTTACATTGAGTCATTTTAGAAAAA
Organism: Mantis religiosa; assembly: GCA_030765055.1. Taxonomy (NCBI): domain Eukaryota; kingdom Metazoa; phylum Arthropoda; class Insecta; order Mantodea; family Mantidae; genus Mantis; species Mantis religiosa. The sequence continues at coordinate 414,895 of JAUKNK010000040.1, read as the reverse complement.
TTTAGATTTTGGCTATCAACAGTTTCTTCATAATTTTACAGCTAAAGATAAAGCTACCAGTAAAGGATTAACTGGTGAGCATAGAGGTTGTTTAGTGACTTAGCATATAAATCAAAGCAAAACTGATATCTGTATAAAAAAGTAATCTCTAAAACACTGGCCATCTAAAGCAGGAGATTTATACATAGAGAACTGGAAAATTTTCATATTGCCCTCCTTCCTATAAATAATAATAATAATAATGCATAATAAGTTTTGGGGGCAATTTTAAGTATATTAAGCAGTTTTCTGGTTGCAGATTACTTGCAAATAATTGAAAATTTGCCTCCATACATAAAATTTCACTTTAATGTAAAATGTAGCAACTGGGATTTAGTATCACAGGTTCAGCAATATTACTAAGAAATAGTCACATTACTAAAAATTAATGACAAAAGAGTATTATCAGCATTTGTCTCCCTTGCTTTCATTAGTTCTTTTGGTGGTTCTGTATCTCATTGCTGAGCAGTACATGCACGCCATCAACATGGGTGCCGTGGGTTCAATTGTTGCTTCTATGAGGCTTTTTTACTTTGCATCTTTTTAATTTTTTTAATTTTATTCTTTCATATCTCCTATAGAATCTGCTAGTAGGCTGTAAATAACATGCTGACTAAACTATTCTGTTCCTTATCAAATTAGGTTATAATGTAACGCTATTAAGTCAGGGCACTTCATTTCCTGTTTAACAAAACCCTGATTGCTAGTGATATAAAAAAATTCAGCCGACAAATGTTATTAATATTGTTCTGCTAATAGCATAAAATGCTTATTTCTCAAATTTGCTTATTTGCATATTTTTAATGTATTTAAAAGTGTGTTTCTGTTAAAATCAACATAAAAAATTCAATGTTGACTCTATCTATCAAAAACCTTAGCCTATATGCGGCTAGTGTAAAGAAATGATTAATTTCCATCAAAACTAAAATGTGTTTCTGTGTTTATTCAATAATATGAGGGCAGTCTATACAAGAATTTTCCAGATCACTATATACATACATAAGTTAAAATAAAATCCCTTAGTTTTTTTTTAAATTGTTTAAACTTGCATTCAAAATACTGCAAAGCTTTTAGATAAAAGATTCAAATGAGGTTTAATATCAATTATGATTTGCAAGCAAACAATACTTTTAGATTAGGATATTGACATAATGCCACACATGAAATATGCTGTCCTTGCTTTAGAATGAGTATGTGCCTTTGACCATATATACAGCAGACACCACATAATGTTATTTTTGTGAACCCAATATTTCCATCAAGTGTTAATGAGGCAGATAAAGATAAATAGCAGTACTTCGTATGGTGAAGTTTTGATATTTTGTTGTGTTTGAATATATCACAACAAAATATGATATAATATTATATAGTATATTGATGTAAGCAGGCTTCAAAGAGAGCTTCTCTATTATCACTTCACAGGCAAGCTTCCCAAAAAGGCAATAAGAGATTGCTTATCATGTGGAACAGAAACTTACAAAAACAACTGGTGTGAATTTGGCTTTCCTCTCTTAAATAAAAAGACTTTATTTCTTTGTATTTATCTTATGTATATTCATATCCAGTTTAGCAAGTAATGAAAACTCTTTAAAAAAAAATGGAAAATAAGCATTAAAAGAGAAAATTGTCATGCCTCAAAGCATTCTCACATATGCTCTAAATAATTTGCTCACAAATGCTCTAAATAATTTGCTCACAAATGCTTTAATATGAAGGCATTTGGAAAAGGCAAAATGTGTCAAAAGTATTCTTTCTCTTCAGTGTTTAAATTCTCAGAATACTTCCAAACACGGTTGAAATGATAGACTAGTACTATGAACAACCTGCACTGTTTATAGTCCATAATGACAAATGGTTTATGTCATATGGAAGGCTGATGAAGAAGGTGATTACTTGATATTGTTATAATGGCCTGCAAAGTCCATGACCTAATGCTAATATACTGTAGGGTGTTTTGTGATGTAAAAACAGTAATTATCAAGTTAAAAACAATGCAATGTTGCAGTTATTGAGGCATAAACTTTATTTTACGTAAATAGGAAATGTGTAAACTGGTTTTGGAATACAGATTTTCATTTTTTCGAACCTAAGTTAAGGGCTATGTAAATTAGAATAGAGGATTCATAGTCTAAATATTTGAAAGATAAATCAAAGTGTGAAAGAGCTTGTGTTAGAAGGAGCAAACAGCTGATTGTGGGAAGTAGGCAGTTACGCTGGATTCAGTGAGTGGCAATGCTTGGGATATGTGTAAACAGAGTCTATTAGTATGTACAGTCAAAGGTCTGTGCAAAATCTGTTACTTGGCAATTTTTTTTATATGATTTATATAGTATCGCTTTGATTTTTCTTGACAATATTTCAAAATTTACTAATTCAATTAGCAGTTTACATTAAAATATACATACCTACATGCATGTACAGGTATACATATAATCATTATTATTGTTATAACCCAGCCAGCTGGGATTGTAAGTTTGCAATGATTATTGTGGGAATAAAGCTAACTATACAAACAGATCAATAAAAAATGTAAAGGTATAATTCATTTACAGTAAACTGAAACAATTTCACTTAAATACTAATACTGAATGTTATCCATGGAATGCTAAAAATATAAATTATTGTACTAAACTTAATTAAGACAAAATGAATTTTTTAGTAAAGTTTATAATATAATAAAACTTAATGGTAGTTTTGCACTTTAGTAGTATCATGCAACATGAAAGTTTAAAGAGGGGATGCTAACATTAACCTAAAGTTCTACTTCATTACTAGGCACCTTACCCAAAAGCCTAATAATATACTCTAATTCTTTTATTTTTTAGCTTTAACATAAAAAGAGTTCTACTCATGTTAAATACAACACTGTAGCTTATCCTGTTAAGCAATTTGGTAGCAGTCATGCTTTTACTACACATGCATTTGATACTCTTTTCTAATGCAACAGCAATGAAAAAAAAAGTTTACAGTTTACATTATTATAGATTACAGTACTTTTGTTACAGATTTTTCTAACTATGGGCCAAAAGAGGTTGTCTATATAAATATATCATTGCAAGCAGAAGCCAGATGCAGTGTTGTTCTGAAAGAAGGGTTACTAGTTGTAGCGCAAATATCTTGAAGTTTAATTAATTACTGCTAAATTCGATTTTACATCAAACTACATGTCGGAAATGGTATTTAAATGCACTGGATTGCTCCCTTTAAACCTCTTAGCTATTTCTGAAGACAAATGTTATCCGTCACTTCATTTTCAGTCAGACATTTCTAATGTGCCATGCCCAATTTTGGATATTCCTCAATTTTCTCAGCTGAAACTTGAGTCCTCCTTGCCAGGATTATCTTCCACCATTTCTCCTTTCAGTGCAGTCATTTCCTCCCCAGCAGATAGAATGTTCAAAAAGAAGTAAAAAATGTAGTAACAGAACCAAGGCGTTTGATCTCAGACAACTACTAAGCAACAAAGGTTAAATGCAGATTGAAAATGGAGAATAAAAGCAAGGGTAATGTAAGTAAGAAATGTCACGGTCAATTGAATGAATTGGATGATGACTTACAGCCAATTGTAATTGAAGATGATAATAAGATTTGGCAGTCACTAGAATAAGACAAGAAGGAGACTGGATGAAATGCCAGGAATGTGCTACATGGTTTCACAAAGCTGTGTGGTTGCAAAGGGATGAAAAATGTTTACTTGTGGTAAATGCTTGTGATTTTGACATTGAAGTATACTGTGCAGAATAGCTCTACCGTTTTTATATATCATGACTTCTACCATCTGATATTTGTTTAATATTTTGTTGATGTAAAGGAATTTCCTTTTCTTTTATATACTCAATTAAAATACCATAATTGTATCATGTTATCCAATTTTTTAAAAAGTTTCATGTTATATTTTATTAGGTTTAAAGTTTAAATGAGGGGAATAGCCCTGCTGTACCCTATTTCTATAGTGATACAAGAAAATAATTTATTGTATGGTTAAGAACAATAGAAAGTATGAATAATTTAGGGTATAGTTTTGACTTTGCAATAATTACGCATTTTTTAAAAAATGGTGTTGTGGATAACAACTGCACATCAACTTCTAACCCAATGTAATTATTTTACTAGGAATAATATAAAAAATGAAATCGAATACTCCTGCTTATGATTAAAATTATACATAAGCTTGACAATTTCTTGATAATACCTTCAAGTGGAGGCGAAACATGTTGAAAGAAAATTTGTGGTATGTGAAGTACAGAGTGTCTCAGTCGACTCATAGTATAATTTTAATTATCACATTACTTTACAGTGTTAATTCCAATTTACCTTTTCAAATCACTCTTGCTTACATTTATGTTAACCATTATTAAATGATCACCTTGCACATGTAGAGTAAGACCAGCAGTCCAGTTGTCAGGCCTAGGCCCAATTGGGCTGTTAAACCATGGTTTATTTCTATTTTATTATATTGCGAAAAGGTAATAAGCTGCCAAAAATCTATAGACTAACAGAAGTAAATAAAAGGGCAAGCAAATTGTGTTAAGTAAGGCATGTGTGATGAATATAAGCTTTCTTTCTCTTTTAGGATGAAGAAAATCTGCTTATAAACTGGCATCTTTAAAAAAATTCTGAAAAACACAGTGTCCTCTCTAAAATCCCTCAATCATATCCTGATTTAATGAGCTTAATATTAGTAAACAACAATATAGCTTATGACAAACTTTAATGCCCTTATCTCACTCCACTGCCTGCTGCTGTTCCTATTTGATTAAATGTATGAATCATAGTTTTCATTATGGGGAAGAAAAGGTCATTAAGGTTTGTCCGTAGTATAAAAATGTATCTGATTAGGAAGTGTTTACTATATATCAACACTATTTCAAAATTTAAACTGAATGGTTTTCGCTTTTCTTTTGTAGCATAGAAATGCCATATGAAAAATTTGTAATCCACTTTAAAGCTGGTATTCTATTAATTGATTTGGATTTCTTAGCCAGTCCAATAATATTTCTTCCAGAATCGACAGTTGCTAAAATTATAGATATTTCTTTAAGTGCAGTATTTATAAACTGTTTCAGTCTTCTTAAAAAAATGTTCTGATGCATAACAGTGATTTTTCTTTCTGCACACAATACCTTTTCACATCCTTTCTGCAGATTCCATTTCATGTTAGTTCAAGATAAATGTATAGATATGGTATCAATTTTGTAATAATGCACATCAGTAATTTGTCTTTCTATACCGTTTCATAGACATTGTTTCAACTATGTAATACCATGATCTACAAACTTTTTGGTGTACAGGAACCTGAGAAAAAAGTCGACTGTTTACAAGAAGTCAGTACATCCCAGCTATGAGCTTATAAGAAATAAAAGGATCAATATTTGTTGTTTCAAAATGTGTACATTATGCTTAAAATGAGAAAAAGTTCAAATATATAGCGGTGAATATTTCTGAATGGCTAATACTAAGTGAAAATTATTTGATATGAGGTGTATTTTTTTACCAAAGCTGCTTCTTTTCTGTAATAACGTTTTGTTTTGCTAACTTTTTTTACTGTCTTTTATGGTTTCAGATTTATATGAAATTCAATTAAATAAAAGTATCCAGTTATTTACAATGTAATTACAAAGTTCTCGCCCTAACACAGAGATGCTAGTGACGGTATGAAATTGTGCTCAAGTACAATTCTTTAGATGGATTGAAATATTGGTACTTGCAGTTTCATGTATGGGCATTCATTTGAATGGTTGTTATAGTGATGCAAAGTAAACAAATAGAGGTTTATTCCAAAAATGGATAAAAACAAATATAATGATTAAATACTTTGTATCAAAGGGTTTCAAATTGATCAAAATAAAAGAGGAATTGGATTCTACTTTGCAAAATTCATTATTTTATGCACTAAAGAAATAGGCTACAGAATTTAAATGTGATCATTCTTCCCTTTTTTATGATGAAAGTTCAGATAGCCCAGTTACCACCATAGCATTGTGAAAACACACAATGCAGTGTTAAATGGCAGGCAAATCATGGTACTTGAGCTTGTCGAAATTGCCAAGATCTCTTTAGTAGTGTGTGGAACATTTTACTTGAGCATTTACACTTAAGAAAGTCACAGAGTAATGGTTGCAATGTCTGTTAACCACTAATCAGAAGTGTAACCAAATGTAACTACATCTCACATAGCACTTGAGCATAATTAGATGCATTTTAACGACTGCAATTACATTAGGGTGGAGGGGGGGGGGGGAACCAAAGATTACTCCTTCAGCAGGATACTCAGGGTGTGTTGTTGATAGACTACTTGTAAAAGAGTACAACAATGAAGAGTACCATGCAGTCTACCCAAACATCAACATTTGTTAAAGAAGAACATTATTTTCTATCAATATCATTCATTGGTTCACACTTCTTTAATTGGAATTATAAAGTTGATGACTTGTACTTTGAATTGTTGCCACTTGCATAAGATTCATTTGATTTGGCTCCCAGTAACTGTTTCCTCTTTACAAATCTGAATCCTTTTTTAATTATTCTGTCCCAGATGCACATTAATATCTTTTTCTAATTTTTTTTTTTTGGAGGGGGGGCAGTTCAATGGGCCTCAAACACTCATTTCCAGTGAAATAATTACATCAAATTTTTGGTGGAATATAATAATTCCTTTCACATACTATAGGTAAAAGATAGAAAAACTAATGAACTGGGTTGAAAATCTTCTGCTTTCTTTCTGAGGCTGAAAACTTTACAAACAGCCAAATTGTTCATCATATCAGTATTTCAACCTCATGAATTTTATGACATGGCTGAACTATGGTCAAGTGTTAGACTGCTTGGCTCTCATCCAAAGCCAAGATCTTGGAATACAGTGCTATTAGTACTTTTTGTGAGAGGTGTGGATGCAGGCTGTTTTGAAACAATACTGAACGAATATAGCCATCTCGTAGTTTACAACTTAACTAATCCAAATTTCAGTGTCATAGCTTCGAAATTCTCTTAGATATAGTTTCATGCAGCATTAAATATTACATTATTTTGTGATTAGGCAAGGCAGGATCCACTGGTGTGCGAACCTCAAAAGCTGTTATTGGGATGCATTAGCCACGAAAACAAAAGGTATTGCTCCTTGCTCTTTATCAGTGACCCTAGCCTTGCTTTCAGGTAATGGGGCAAAGGGCAATTACTTGTGAAAAAGTTGAAAATGACTCAGACAGTCCCATAACTATGATACAAGGGGCAAAAATAATCTTGCTATTCCAGGACACAGAATGCACTTATATGAAAAGATGCCTAGTTATACAGGAATAAATTCTATAATGTACTTCCCACTTCAATTAGAACCTGTAATAATTTAACTACATTTAAAACACATTTAAAAGCCTTTCTAATAGATAATGTATTTTATACCATCGAAGAATTTATGTATCACTGTAAAAATAACTAGGCTTTATTACTGATTTTAGCATATTATATTTATTTTTAAATTCTATTCCATTAAGAAATTTATGACTAGCTTGTGTATTTAATTTGATCTCTTCATTATTTTGTTATTTATAATCGTTTACTTTTAAGGGAGAGTATGTATTACAAATGACATGGCTTAGTTGTGTTCAAACACTGTATTAAGTTGCAATAAATATGAATATGAATAAGGTTGCTCATTTTCCTATGATCTTAATTGTACAATACTTTTAACCAGTTACTGTAAAATCAACAGCTTCCTTTTCAGTTACAAATGCTTTATTTAGTATTATTAAACAAAGTGATATAAAATGCCTGTCTCTTTGCATAAGGCATTTAGTTTTGGTTAACTTTATCTACAATTCTTTGATAATGTTCTCTGTTCTTTTTATCATTTAATGCTTCCAACCTCAACCTCACTAAAATTAACTTCCCTCTAAAAGGTTTAAGTTGCATAAGTCCACCAGCTTATTTGCCATCATCGACTGTTATAAGGGAATGTTGGAACACGTTAAACACTCATAAACAAATAACTAAGGAATGGCTTCTTTATTACAGTTTCATAAGCCAAAGAAATTTTTGATAGTAGCAAGCTACCATGGAGTATGCCGGTATGTTTACAAACTGTAACAGCAGGCGGCACATGTGTCACCTACCTGCGATTCCTTTGATACTGTGAGGCAAGTGGCGTTGTTCCTGTCACTGCCTAATCCACATTCATTCTGGAGTGTTTTTTTTTATGCGGCTATATTGTCGGTAAAAATCTATATGTGTCACATAGTTACTGAGAAACTACTTCTATATATTCATTCGGTGTCGTTTCGAAACACCCTGTATAAATCCTCAGATAAAGGAAGACATTTTGGATTTAGTACCAATGATTGGTACATTGAATTTTAATATGTTGAGGAATCTTTAAATTTCTTCGGTCTAATAGGCCATGCTAGAGATGAAATAAAGGACCTTGGTATTAATCAAAACATCATATCTGTCTACTGTATAAGTCATCAGGAGACTTTATGTACAAAACGTATCAAACTGAATAATAAGTGTTATCAAAACCACAAATTTCATCATAACCAGTTTAGAGCATTTCTTGATGAATGTAATAGTGAATTTGGCAATTAACTTATTATTGGGAAATGAAGAGGGATAGGCCGGGGTGCTCTACTGGAAAGGTATTGTGAGTTAAGGGAGAAAATATTATTGTTCTTAAAAGCAAAAGGTATGCCTATTCCCAAGCTTAATGAGTGAAAGTGGATTTGTGATATGGCATTCCTTGCAGATCTAAGAGGACACCTAAATGTTCTTAATTGTTCTCTCCAAGGCAAGGGACAAATTATTATTACACAACTAGTTGTCTATTGCTGGCATTCAAATGTAAACTTGCATTAGGGAACAATTAATCAACAAAATCAATCTCACTTTGCAAAATATTCATCAGTTTGTCAGAATTTGGCATTTACAGAGCTTGAGAAATATGTAAGACTACTAAATGATCTACACAGTGAATTTAGAAAGCAATTACAAGACCTAGAAGATATGGAATCTACAAATATTCCATTATTTGTTACTCCTTTCAACGTGGACATTGAATGTTCCTACAGAGTTTCAATTGGCACTTATTGATCCGCAATATGATCAGGAAATGAAGGATTCCTTTCTTCATGAAACAGAATTAATTGATTTTTACTTAAACTTTCCTCAATCCAGATTTCCGCAACTACACAGAACACTTCTCACATATTAATTATGTTCGGCTCTACTTACCTCTGTGAGCAATTTTTTTCTCTAATGAAATACTGTAAACCTGGTCACAGAAACCAAATATCTGACAACATCTTGAAATGTAGTCTTCACCTTTATACTATAAAGACAATTACGCCGAATACAGAGAAGATAACACTAACTTGCAAAGAAATTCCCACCTCTAAACTTTGAATGTTTTTGGGGTACTTTTAGCATTCTGAAATCAAATTCAAAGCTAGAAAGTTCCTATCATTTAATATTTTTCTTTATTTTTTTTCTTATAGCGTAATTTTCTTATGGTTGTAGGAACTTATAGTGCCATTATATGTACTGCAATGGTTTAACATGTGTAGTTTTACTACGTCAGGATTTGAAAACAAAATGTATTTAAAATAATTTTAAGGTTGTGCATAGTAAAAACTAAAGGCACAGCATGTTTCTTATCTGATATGGAGTATGAGCGCATAAGGAATTTAGAGTGAGCTAACGTGTTACCTTGCCATTAGTGTATGTTTATTTGTGGGTGATGGGATAAATATTGGTTATTCTTTGGTGAAAGGTGCACTCTTATGTTATCTTTGTGAGCACATACATATCCAGTATAGTTCCTCTCACTGAAAACAAAATCAGTTTTGGACTTTATTATAGAGTAGAATGTTGCAATCTATTAATGCAATATGAAAGTATTTACCATGTCTCATCACTCATTCAGACCACTTTTGTTATAATGGAGAAAATACACATTGCCTAAGCCGAGGCATAATACAGATTTTGTGAAAAAATCTTATCTTGCCTCCTTTGGAATCAAACTTGAAAACCAAAGTAAACTTGGGCACTGCACAAAATATGTAGAGCATACATTAAAGAACTTTGTCATTGGGTCAACAGCAGAAGACCGTTGCTATCTTTTGGAATACCTATGGTTTGGAGAGAGGAGACGAACTATAGCAATGCCTGTTATGTGAAGGGGTACATTTCAAAAATTAAAAAGCATTTTACACAGCTATTTTACCTGTGCCCCATGGGCCTGATGTACCAATCCCTGTGCAACCAGAAAATCATGTACAGTTTTCATCCGTGTCTGATGTAGAAGTGGGGGAAATTATGACGTGTGACAATGACTATATACCAGAATTGTCTGGTATAGAATGTGGGTGTTTTACCCAGAGTGAATTAAATGACTTAGTGAGGGATCTTGCCTTCTCTAAAGAGTAGCTGAGTTATTAGGCTCTAGACTTCAAGAAAAGAATGTGCTTTTTCCAGAAACATCATTCTATTGGTACCAACAAAATGAAAGAGACTTTAAACCCTTTTTCTCTGAAGATGGCTATCTCTACATTGCAATAATGTGAAAAAATTTATTCTAAAATTTGGACTTCCAAACTTTGTCCCAAGTGAATGGAAACTATTTATTGATGCTTCAAGGTGAAGTTTAAAGGGTGTCCTCCTACATAACGGAAACACTTTTGGTTCAGTGCCTATTCAGTGATCCTTGAAGAATCATACAGTGAATTACAGTGAGCACAACGGGCTAGTATGTGACAATTTTAAAGTTATTACTATGCTCATGGGTCAACAATCTGTTTACCAAATTTCCATGTTTTCTTTGCCTATGGGATAGCAGGGCATGAGTTAATACTGGGCCGAGAAAGACTGTCCACCTTCAGAAAATTTGGAAGTCAGCTCTAAGAACATTGTGTGCCAAAGCCTTTTGAGTCCTTCTGCCACCTCTCTGCATTAAGCTTGGCTTAATGAAACAGTTTGTGAAGGCTTTAAATAAGGAAAGAGAATGCTTCAAATATATATGTGAGAAATTCCCATTTCTCTCTGAAGCAATATTAAAAGGAGGTATATTAATGGTCCTGATATAAAAACATTGATGTCTGATGCAGCATTCAAAAACACTATGGATGAAAAGGAGAAAGCAGCATGGATATCTTTCTGTGAAGTTGTTTCAAAATTTCTTGGTAACAAACAAGGATTCCAATTACCAAAACATTGTAGCTAATACGCTTGAAACATCTAAGGAACTTGGTTGTAACATGAGTATGAAAATTCATTTTCGGTTTTCTCATCTAAATTATTTCCCCCAAAATCTGAGAATGTTTAGCGAAGAGCAAGGTGAACAGTTTCACAAGGATACTTAGGAGTTCAGAAAGAGGTACTAGGGACGCTGGAGCAAAATATGCTTGCTGACTATTGTTGGATGACAAACATCAAATGAAAAGAAACAGGAGGACTATTTCAACTAAGAAGCAGTGGGTATAAAGAGTGTGTAATACATTCCAACAGTAAAGCAAATAAGGCAAAACAAAGCAAAGTAAATAAGACAAAACTAAAAACAAAAATAAACAAAAAACAAAAACAGTCTATGCATGTATGAATAACCATACACATAATGTCAATAAGTTCTGTATATTATATGTTTTCACTTAAAATAAAAAAATAAATGAGAAAGTTTGTAATTGAATTTGCTTAAAGTATAGTGATTTTACAAGAAAACCTTATGTGACAGAAGTACATGTATTGAAAATTCAGATTCAGCACAACAGCATTGTATGGAATCACATTATTTACTTTAGGCAACAAACAAAATGTTTAAATTTAAAGGCTGGTGTAATTAGGGGGGAAAGGGTACAAAAAGCTCAATGTCTGAATCAGAATTGAATTCAGTTGAAAGTATTAAATGTAATACCAATATATAAGTGGCAGAGAAGCTATGAAATGGAATGTTAAATTTTCTCTATTAAGCACCCAGTTGAATGTATATGTTTACTTCTCTTTTTATTCAGTCAACACTCAATAAATGCTCTAAGGTTCTGATATTGCAAATCTTACAATTATTCCGCCACTGGCTGTCTTTCTACCTTTTTTGACCTTCATTTCCACCTCTCCCAAATGATCAGGCATTGGGCTAAAGGGTATAACGTCACAGTGCAATGAGTTGAGGCTGCCTGGTTTAAAGGCTAATACAACATTCGCTCTGCCTTAGTGCATACCCATACCTCAAATGCTGCTACCACATTAAGCAGCTCAACTGGGTTGATGAGGTACATAATTTTAATGCCTCACAGAAAGGTAAATGAATAACTTCATATATCTTTCACTAAAATTAATAAAACAAGGAAATATTGGTCAATTTCATGCGCTTCCTGTATTAGCCATTTTTCTTAATGAGAGTATCCAGGTAACTAAAATAAGTGATGAAAAGTAGTCCCAGCTTTATAAAGTTTAAGCTTAAGATTTGGATGTACATATATGCATAACAAACTAGCTAAGTCACTGTGCAATTAATACACTTATTTGTTACTTGTCTTAATGCTGTTCATAAGTTTTTAACTCAGAATTATGCAAATTCTGATTAAGCAAATGAAGATTTAGGGATTATTCAAAGTACTACTCTACAATTTTGCTGCTTCCTCTTCTCTTCAGTTAAAATATCACTCATGCACAAGAAGCATAATATTCACTCATGTGTTACTTAACTAATATTGAGTACCTATTATTCAAATATATATATATATGTACATATAAAAATATTTACGATTTATTTTAGAGACCCTCTAAGTGCTAATAATGGTCCCTTACTTAAATAAAGATAAAAAAACACTATAATTCACTATAATTAGCTACAAAAGTAGTTTAATGATGTTATAAATTATTCAGTTTTAACTTCTATTTGTACATAAATGTTTTAAAATAAGGGTTACATAACAGAGAAAGTGCAAATGGACAATTTTAGGTTCCCAGTCCAAAAGTGGACAGAACCAAGTGATGCATCATTACATTTCTTTAACTTTATGAGTACCATATTAAAAGTATTTTCAGGACATAAATCACAGCATATACGGCAATGGTTTTATTTTCTTGATTTTGTCACCCATTTCACTACATAGCAGGCTGCATCTAACTTATTATCTGTATACACTTGACTGTAGTATTGTTGAATTTTGTTTAAACTGTGGTTATAGCATTTACCAAGAGTCACGTGAGTTATTGGTCTTCTTGGTACCTTTTTTTATAATGACTTGCATATGTAGAAATCATTGAAGAGAGTTTTTATGTAAAGTTTGTATTTGAAAACAAAATCCTACAGGGAAGTTACTGTTCTCCACTCAGGAGAACTTCCCTGAGAGGTATAACAGTCTTTAGTGGAAAAAATGTGGCCATGTATCATTCTAACAACTATAGTAGGTACTCGAAAGGTGCCAAATTATAGTAACAGGGGGTAAAGTTCGGATGGGGTAAAGAGGCCTTTTCTGAAAACTATGACATATTTAAAGTTTTACTCAATCTCACTGTAAATTCAAACCAGTATGTAAATATTGATATTATTTAAGTTACAGGCCAGATTCATCTTTTTGCATGTGTACTCAAATCCTTTGTTAATGGTTAATCTCGCATGAGAGCAAGAGTTTCATTATTTTCTCAATAGAGTGCAGGGCTAACTAGGAAGAGTAATGAACACACTGTGGGACAAAGGTCTGCAAACACAACTTCACCTGACTCTGCGAATCTTTACCCTTGCAATGCTTGATATGTTTTCTGGACTCTGTTATTGCTTAGGGTAATAGTGGAACTTAATGCAGGCTCGCTCATTTTATCATTCCCCCACATTACTATGCAGAAACTAAAAGAAGAAGACTGACTCAAAGTCTCTATCAGAGGAAATGTTAACAAGAGCAAAACAATTGAAAAAACTATTTGAAGTTGGTTTTAAACACACTGTCTTTTACATTTTTATTTTTGAGGTACTATTTTCAGAAGCTGTTGCTTCCATTTATTGAAGCAGTGTTTCTAAATGAAAAGCAGCTGAAATTTTGCATTCGGAGGAGTCTACCCTTAGAAAAAGGCTGAAGAGGGAATTGCTATTCCTTCTCTCGGGGCCTTCAGATCAACATTTAACAGGAATCAAGAAAAAGAACTGGCTGAGCTTTGCAGAGAGTTGGATTTAAGGTTATATGATCATTAAGAATCTTTGCCAGTTAGCATACCAGTATGTTGTGAAATGCAAATGGCTGGTTATGATTGGGCTCAGTCGTTCATGAAGAAACAGAATCTAACTTTAAGAACACCAAAAAATACAAGACGAGGGAGGAATTATGGGATTCAATAAAGTTCAGGTGACACTACTTTTTGAGAATCTGACCAGCTTGATGTTGAAATGCGACTTTTCATCTTCCAGGATTTTCAAGATGAATGAATGTGAAGTTCCAACAGTGCCAAATAAAGTCCCTAAGGTAATATCTACGAAAGGAAAGAAGGCTGTTGGAAAAGTAGTTTCTGCAGATAGGAGCCAAACAATCACTGTTGTCTGCTCTATGCGTGCCAATGACAATTATTCTCCCCTGCCTTAATATTTCCTAGAATGTGCATCAGACCAGAGCTTCTGCTAGCAGCACCTCCAAGTCCAGTGATCTATTTCACAATAGTCCATGAAATGACTGTCTTTGTTGAATGGTTGAAGCACTTCCAGCAGCATATTGAAGCTACAGAGAACAACTCTACACTTCTCATACTGGATAATCACACCTTACATATATGCCCGCCTAAGTAGCATAGATGGTAGCATGTCTGCCTCACGTTCACACGGTCCTGAGTTCAAATCTCGGTCAGGGTGAGTTACCTGGATAAGGTTTTTTCCAGGGTTTTCCCTTAACCTTCAAGACAAATGTCGGTTAACTCTAAGCTCCATGGACCATGTACTCATTTGAAGCATCATTTCACCCAATTCATTCACCATCCAATATGACTTAACGTTGGAGGACGTAAATTACAACAACAAAAAACACCTTACATATATCTCTTACAGCTGTAAGTTTCGCAAAGATCAACTTCATCTACCTTTTAAGTATCCCATTGCACTGAAGCCATAAACTCCAACCTCTTGACAGGGTTTTTTTTTTTTTTTCACTAAAAGAATTTTATGGATAATCCTGTGATGAATGTATGGTAAATAATTCAGGAAGAGTAATTACTCAATATGAAGTTGCTGAACCTTTTGGAATAGCTTACATGAGATCTGCTACCAAAGAGAAAGCCATAAAATGGCATAAAGCTTACGGTTTAGTGTCCCTTAATAGATTTGTCTTCAACGATGAAGAGTTTTTACTGGCTGATGTTACTGATCAAGAAAATGAGATCATCACTGATGAGTGCCACAGTGAAAATAAAGAGCAAAGTCAGGATGCTGATCAACCTTCTGATGTATCCAGTTTGCTTCCAACTATGCCAGATGACAAACAAAAGAATCATAATTCACCTTCGGATATTCATCCTTTAGCCTGCATTTACAGGAACTTACCCCAATGTGGGAGTAAAGATCCTAATTACACTTCTTTCATTTGAAACATATAATCTCTGAACTTCTAAGTTCAGCTAAAGGAAATCCTTGTGGGCATTCATACACAGAAATGTGGTATAAAAGATGCACATATGACTTTAGAGGAATCTATATAGAAAAAACTGCAGACCTAAGCGCCAGGTTATTCTAAATAATTACAACTTTACTGTAAAAAGGGGCATAAACTGCTAGAATTTCCAGATACTGCAAGCCATGCAGAATATGATAAAAAAAATTCATAGATGACATCTAAATGTGAGGCACAGCCCATATCAAGATTTTGTACTGCAACTTTAGATCTGTTCTAAAAAATAAGAGTTAGAAGGTATGTACTTAAAAGAGCCAGACAAAGTCAAAGAACATGTATATCCACACAATTAAAAGCTCAATAAAATATCAAGCAAGGTATTTACTGAATTTCACAAGATTAACTGATGCATGTAATAACAATTTTATGAAAAATATATCAGAAATAAGTGAATGCAGCAAGACATTTTGATCAACCCCTATGATAAGATACATTTTATAACTGTGAAAATTTAAATTAATGCTTGGATATAATTTGAGTCGAACTAGTACTCAGTGCTCCATATATTGTTTACCTAGAACACATTTTGTTAGGACCTTCCTAACATCCTCAGCTAATGTCAACTAATGAAACAAGTTCTAGGTAAACACTAGCAATATATGGAGCATTGAGTACTAGTTCGACTCAAAATTATATTAATTTTGTGCTTCATTGAATCATAGTCCTTATTCATAGGAATAATGTTTGGATATTACATCCAATTCATCAAGAAATATTATTTTAATGCTGGTGTACCAGCTGCTGTAAAATGAGCAACATCACCATGAAAGACTTAGTAGATTTGAAAACATAATTTCCTTACTCATTAAATATCAACTACCACAGCCTATAAAATGCTCAACATTGTTCTTATGGTATTATTTGTTAATACTAGATTACTGTAAAACGAGTTTATGATTGTAATATTTTTATGACTTACCTATAAAAAGACAGTATTTATTTGTAAATATAATAAAAGAGATTCTTTATCTTTGCAAGATACCTGGACAAAAGCATTGCATGTACAGTTATCAACTTTATGGTGCCAGAAATATAGCTTCAATTCAGTACTAAAATGTTTAATACAATTTTGAGTCGAACTAATACTCAATGCTCCATTTATTGCTAGTATTGAAGAAAATCCAAATTTCAAGTTCATCAAGATACCGACAGAGACGCACCTATCACCTCCGAGGAGTTCACTGAACCGGCATCCATTAGTCGACAACAGCTGATGATGTTAGGAAGATCCTAACGAAACGCGTTCTAGGTAAATACTAGCAATAAATGGAGCATTGAGTATTAGTTCGACTCAAAATTGTATTAATTTTGTGCTTCATTGTATCATAGTCCTTAAACAACGGAATACTAAAATGTTTGTTCATTTTATTTCTCGTTCTGATGCCTAATTGCAAGACAGTAAACTTGCAGCTTAACAGTGGTGAAATGTAGATTCAGGTTTCTTCACTTTTTAAAATTCAGAAGATATAAAATCTATAAGTAATGTTAAAGTAAAGCAGATACTACAAATAAATTATTAATTTTTAACTTTTACCAGTGGTTGTCTGGAATAGCATATAACAGTAGCAAATAAATATGGCTTTTAAAGCTATCAAACATGCAGCAGGTATTTGCTTTATGTGTAATGTTCTTTTTCTATCATGATATGTATTAAATAATCCCAAAAGCTTCTGATGCTATTTATATCTTATTTAAAAAGGTTATTCTTTTTTTAAGAATAAACTATGAACAGCATTCAACTTTTAGTGTGTTCATCTATAGGACATTAAGTAGATATATACTACATTATATTACAAAATAGCCTGAATTTTTGGAAGCTTAGTTGATAGGCACAGCACGCTGGTAGGCATCTCCTTCTGCTGCAAGAGTGCCCCCCAGAATAATCTGGTCTGAGCTAACAATCACATGGTCATCTTCCCTTTTCAGTCCACTTCTGTCTTCTTCCTTTTCAGTAACATCTGCTTCCTTCATCCATTCTTCAATCTCTGTTCGGTACATTCGTCTCTGGAGGACTTCTCTATTCCTTGGTCGACAGCCAATAAATGTTGCTGTACCCTGAAATTAAAATCACACCAGCTATAATTCTTCATAATGATAATTAAGTAATAACTCCAGTAATATTTCCTATGTTTTCAGAAATTCTTGAAATATTGTTATCACTAATTTTATTTACTTACTCCTATAACTAAATCATTTCTCAGTCTTTCAAGAAGCTGGAAGTCTTGGATCCAAGCTTGCATTTCCTCCCATTTTACATCAACTTCTTCATGTAGCATTTGCTCCTCTGTAACAAATAAAGTTGAATGCTTACAGTAAAGCTAGTTTTGGAACACTTTATAATGAACACATTTTAAATAGAATCTGTGACATATTCAGGGGACAGCCTCTCAATAAAGAGGCTTACCATTTAGAGGGCATAAATTATGGAAGGAAATACAGATGCTGTTTATATGTAATCATAACATATATCCAAAATTAACCTGCTGGAAGGGCAGAGTGCAATGTAATAATAAATATTGAGAAGTACAAGGGTGGGTCAAAAAGTAATGCCTTCTATTTCTGTTTTCCTTAAATAAGTAAGTTATGTGAAAAGTTTCAATTTGGCGCAATTCCTCAAACCTTCTTCTCCAACCCCCTGCAGTAGTAACTTCCTAAGTCGACAGGTGGCAGCATTGCATCCTCTTGCAAAATGACTGACATTGACATTCGTATTAGACAGTGTTCTGTGATTGAATTTTTGACTGCGGAAGGTGAAACGCCAATTCGCATTCACGAAAGGCTAAAAAATGTGTATGGTGATGCAACGGTGGATGTCAGCACTGTTAGATGATGGGTTCGTCGCTGTAATGAAGCTGAAGGGCAAACACCATTGGCAGATGAAAAGCGAAGCGGCAGGCCGGTGACTGCAGTGACTCCATGCAACATTCAGCAAGTCGATGACATTCGTGGTGATCGCCGGGTAACAACAGGTGAATTGTGTCGCATTACCTCCCTCAGTAAAGGCAGTTTGATGATGATTATTCAATAACTGGGTTACTCAAAAGTTTGTTCACGTTAGGTACCAAGAATATTAACTGCCCAAAACAAAGAAACAAGGAAAGCAATAGCCTCCGAACACTTGCAGCACTTCAGGTTGGAGGGAGAGGAGCTTCTGGAAAAAACTGTTACTGGAGATGAAACGTGGGTTCATTTTTTTGAACCTGAATCAAAGAGGCAGTCAATGGAATGGCATCACACAACGTCACCGAAGAAAAAAAAAGAAAAAACTCAGCAGTTGGCAGGGAAAGTTATGGCGACAGTGTTTTGGGATGCAGAGGGTGTGCTTATGATTGATTTTTTGGAGCAGGGATGCACAATAAATTCTGTCCAGTACGTCAGAACTCTCAAAAAGCTGAAAGCATGTCTTTGCCGAGTTTGCCCAACAAAAACTATGGCGGATGTTCTTCTTTTGCATGACAATGCAAGACCACACACCAGCCGTTACACCACTGCAGAAATTGAGAAATTGGGATGGCAAGTCTTACCTCAGCCCCCATACAGCTCTGACCTGGCACCATCAGACTTCCATCTGTTCGGGCCACTAAAGTAAGCTCATCGTGGGATTCATTTTTAAGATGAGGAGGCTGTGAAAACATCCATACGTCCGTCAATGGCTTAGGAAGCAAGACCGTGTGTTTTATCACACTGGAATACATGCCCTAGTTAAAAGGTGGACCAAAACTGTGGAAAAGGATGGAGATTATATTGAATAATGACAAGTTAATCGTCAATGTTGTAGTTTTCAAGCTATGTAAATTGGATTCAATTTTCTTGGCAATTAAAAGAGAAAAAAAATAGGACCCACCCTTGTAATAATGTAAGGCTCTTACATTCAAACTTCATTATTGACTGCTATGATGAACAACTTTAAGTATCTTCAAATACTGGATGTTGATAATAGTGTTATTTAAATCAAATTAAAAGATGAGTTTATTAGTAACACAAAACAACACTTGCTTTTTAAATGTTTCAGATGCAAGTTTCCTCCATTATCAGACACCGACTGATCTTGGGTGGTGAAGCTGGTCTTTCCAAAGACTACTCTGGCGGTGGATCTAGAAATTTATACAATGGATCGCTCTGTGGAATATCACAATTGAATTCTCTCCAGTATTCAGACTAGCTTCACCACCCAAGATCAGTTGGTATCTATTTGATAATGGAGAAAACTAGCAGCTGAAACAAGTTCCAGAAAATTTAAAAATTGAATGTTGTTTTGTGTTATTAATCCATTCATATTCTACTTTTAATTTAACCTTGAAAATGTTTTAGAGATATTAAAAAGCAATTTTTTCCCATAATGAAGTTTGAAAGTAAGATCCATTCATTTTTACTGTTCAATAACATGTTATTAATTTATTTTCAAGCAGGTTTTGGAAGTATTAGAAAAGTTGTTCAGAGTGAAAGCCCTAAACAATCCAATTACTTTCATAATTCATTTTAGCAAAGTCAATGAGTTCCCAAGGTAAAATGCTGATAGATGTTAATTTGAATAATTGTGATGCCCATACATTGGTCCACTCTATCACACGTTCAAGAGGTCCCGAGTTCGAATCTCGGTCAGGGTGAGTTATCTGAATAAGGTTTTTCCGGGGTTTTCCCTTATCCTCAAAGATGAATGTCAGGTAACTCTAAGCTCTATGGACCCTGGGTTCATTTGAACATTTTTTCACCCATTTCATTCACTGTCTGATATGACTTGACTTGGAGGACATAAATTACACACAAAAAAAAAAAACTCTCTATCCTTTGCCTTCTGTGTGTGATCAATCCAAAACTATCATTTTGTATCCTTCTGCAATCTGTTCCAAGGCTTCTTGCAGAGTAAATAATACTGAATCACAGTTTGTATTTGTCATAAACGCCTCTGTTAGGATCTTCTATTAAGAATTCACATTCTCAATTGATGGTATGTTTTGAGGCTCCCTGAATCCTCACCCCCCAAAAGAAGCATTTTTAGAAATAGAGATGTTAAATCCCAAACTTGGTACTAAATTCATCTTCCACGGAAGCAACACAAAGGTTTTCAAAAAAATTATCCTGCACCAAACTATCCCTTACATGTAAAATTTTAGTTTTCTCAAATATAAATACAAAGATAAAACACTTATCAACTTAATTTACTGATGAGGTAGTAAATAGGTAGTGCCATTTTCCCTTTTAATGAAAATGAGTTTAAGAGGAGAGTTGAATTGTATAACTAGATTTTGGTAGAGAGAGGGATTAAGCAAATATTCTAGAAAAGATTAATTAGACTGGATGCATAATTTATAATGTATGAAACAGAGAAGTTCTTGAGGAGGGAGAACAACTTTATGAAACTTAATCAGGTGGTGACAATATCATCCCTGCTTCATTACAGAGAGAATCAAACATTTTATTTTCTATCAGCTTTGTGAGCTATTTACGGAAAGCATTTATTTGGTTATGTTCCACATGCTTGGAGAAATAACAAAGTTTTATTCATTCCAAAACCTGGTAAACAAAGTTCCTAAATATTTTTTTTATTTTTTTTTTTTAAGAGTATTAGAATGAATAATAGAAGACTACATACATAGCAGGATTTTAGTAAATAATGCAGCACATGAAAACTAACATGCCTGTTGATCAGGCAGATCCTGTGAAACGGCTTTGCAACTGCTGGTAAGTAGGGTCGAAAAATTAACAGAACAGAATGAAAAGGGGCTTTTGATAATACATCTTATAACTCTAAAATAAGATCAACTGAAAAACAGGGTGTGGACTAGACCACTATTAGATAGTTGAAGTCCTCACTCTATAACATATTCTGCTAATCAAACTGAAGAGAAAATAGAAGCATCACTAATGCCTCATGATTAATCTTAATAATCAAGGTGTTTACACACACAGTTATGCAGATGATATAGCATAATTGTTCAAGGACAATTTTCCAGCACTATTTCAGAGATTACAAATCAAGTTATAAATATATATTAGCATGTCTGCCTCACGTTCAAGAGGTCCCAAGTTCGAATCTCGGTCAGGGTGAGTTATCTGAATAAGGTTTTTTCTGGGGTTTTCCCTTATCCTTCAAGATGAATGTCGGGTAACTCTAAGCTTCATGGACCCTGGAATAATTTGAGCATCATTTCATCCAATTCATTCACCGTCCAATATGACAACGTTAGAGGACGTAAATTAAAAAAAAAAAAAAAAGACAGCTAACGATAACATCACCAAGAAAATGCAAGAAATGAAGGCCAAGTTAACATCGAAGACGGAAACGGCGAATAACAACCTGGCAGCGGAACTGAAAGAAATGAAGACGGCTAACGACTACCTCGCCGCCGAGCTGAACGAAATAAAGACGGTGAATGACAACCTCGCTGCGAAGACGAAAGCTGCAAACAACTTGGCCACGACAATGAACGCGAAGATGACCGAATTCACCACTGAAATGAAAGCGGTGAATGAGGTCCTCGCCGCATGGTTTGAAGAGCAGTTGACCGGCGTGAAGGAGGGCGTCACGGAGCTGTGCAAGCGGATGGGTCAAGTGGACGAGCGCGTCGAGGACCTGGAAAACCGCGTAAACGACCTGGAGGGAAAGGCCGACAGCAACACAAAGTCCCTGAACGCAATGGTGGAGGACGTCGTCGGCAGGAGGTTGAAAGATTTAAAGGTCGACGCGCCGGGACGCGACACATCTGCGCGCGTCAAACCTCGTAAATACAACAGCGCGACAACTTTCGAAGTTTCCACCGCCAGTTCGACACAGTGGCCAAGCACAACATACTCGCCGAGGTCTACTTCCCATAAGCCCCAGCCCCGTAGGACCGGGAACCCGGGCCTCGTCTGTTATTTCCATTAGGACAGCACCTATTTTATAAGCTGCCCCCCCCCCGTCTGCACACGGCAAACAGGACGGATGTGGATACGCCACATACGCGCCAGTCCTTAATGAACCAGCTACCAAATAACCTTGGTAGGGCCGCCAGTGTCTAGCTCACCAGCTACTAGCTCTGCAGGCTAGTCCCCGGGACTTATAAGACAACCCTCTGCCCCCTCCGGGCGGCCCTTGGCGGCCTGGCCGGAGGTACCCAATTGCCCGTGGGTGACGGGAACCAACTGCCCCCTCGAGACCAACCCAATCCGAACAACTCCCATACGGGAGGGGCTCGTTATGTTCGGCCAAGCACAACAAGTGGTCACCAGAGGAAGAGGCCGCACAGCTAATAGCCAGCCTCCAGGGACTGCCACAGAAGTCCTGAACGCGGTACAGACAGCGGCGGCCAAGGACATCTGGGAAGCCCTTGAGAACCGCTTCGGAAACCGCAGCGTACCGCAGCCAGCTGAAATCAAGGTCGCAGCAGCCAGGGGAGACATTGCAGGAGTTCGCCCTGGCAATCGATCAGCTGGGCATTAAAGCCTTAGTCGACCTCCCACCAGAGTTCGTATCCTGGGAAGCCGCCTACACTTTTGTTGACGGGGTACGAGATACTGAGATTAGAGCGCCTAATGTTCGGCGATTACAAAATTATCGACGAGGCGTTAACGGCAGCATTGAGGATGGAGGCGGCCAAGGTGACAGTTACCCCGACATCCAGAACAAGGAGTATCCGGTATAATGGAGACCGAAGGCCAGTCAAAGGACGCCGGCGAAAACCTAGTGGCCTGTGTTGGGGGTGTGGACAGCCGGAACACCTGGAGAGAGACTGCCCACACCAGGAAGAGCAGCCGCAAAACGAGTAAGGGCCGTCGTGGAGAGGGGCACGGCGGCGCCATCACCACCATCCCCTCGAGTGACACTGCGCGCCGTCAGCCGGCGTATGGATGACAGCCTCATCGCGGACGGTTGGGTGAGAGGGAAGCCCTGCCGCGTGCTGGTGGACACCGGGGCAGGCGTGACCATCATTAGACCTGACGTGGCCTAGGGTTTGCCGTCCATACCAGCTTGTGACGGCATCGGGCGACACCTTGCCTGTGGAGAAGGAGGCCCTACTGAGTTGACCTTGGGAAGGAGTGCCGTACGTTTGTGGGTGTTCATCGCGAAGGTGGCTGAGGAGGTGATACTGGTATTGGATGCCCTCAGGAGCCACGAGGCGACGATCGACGTCAGCAGGAAGGTCCTGCGACTCAATTGAGAGGATGTGATTACTCCGGCAACCCGAAGAACGCCCTGGAATCTGCAGAGTCATCCTGAGGGAAGACGTGGTTGTCCCCGCGAGAAGCGAGGTTGTGGTTACGGCACGACTGGAAGGCCAGCGGACGAAGAACATGATGATGGACCAGAAGACGCCTGTGCACGGACTATGTGTAGCCAGGACATTGTTGTCCTGCCAAGAGGAGGTGCCAGGGAGACTGCTCAACCCAACTAACATCGATAACGACATCCAGGCCGGGACGGAGTTGGGGACATGCGAGCCCGTGGTCATATTAACACCAATGGACAAGGCACAGGAGCCGGTGCCGACGCAACACCTGGAGCCCTGGCTGGAAGGCTGGAGAGGGCGGCCGACGACCTAACAGCGGAACAGCTCGAGAGGGTTCGACAACTGCTGAGACGATACCAGCGCATCTTCAGCCAAGTCGAAAGACTACGGCATCACGGACCGAGTGCTCCACCGCATCGACACATTGGAGACACCCGGCCTATTCGAAAACAACCTGGACGCGTTCCGCTGGCGAAACAAGTGGCGGTACGGGATATGTTAGAAGACATGAAATCCAGGAAAGTGATTGAAGAGTCTGACAGCCCTTGGTGTTCCCCTATAGTTCTGGTGACGAAGAACGGCGAGCTACGCTTCTGCGTGGACTACAGGAAACTGAACGTTCTCAGCAGGAAGGATTGCTTCCCATTACCCCGGATTGACGACACCCTGGACACACTGGGTGGTGCGCAGTGGTTCTCGACCCTGAACCTGAAGTCGGGTTACTGGAAGGTGGCTCTAGACCCGAGAGACAAGGAAAAGACTGCATTCTTGACAGGCCAAGGGCTTTGGCAATTCACAGTTATGCCCTTTGGCCTCTGTAACGCATCAGCTACCTTCCAACGCCTAATGGAGTCAATGATGAGAGGCTTGACGTATGACGCCTGCCTTCTATACATGGACGACATCATCATCGTCGGTAAGAACTCCGAAGACCATCTGAAAGCCTGAACAAGGTGCTACAGAGACTGCAGGTGACCAATTTGAAGCTGAATGCAAATAAGTGCCAGCTCTTCCGCAAGGAATTCAACTACTTGGGCCACATAGTCTCACCAACCAGAGTGGCCACAGACCCGGAGAAGACACAGGCTGTGAGAGATTGGCCTCGACTGAAGCATAAGACAGAACTGCGCAGTTTCCTAGGGCTGTGCAGTTATTACCGCCGTTTCATAAAGGAGTTCTCCAGCATCGCCAAGTCCCTCACTCGCCTGACGGAAGAACACCGGCCCTATGTGTTGACGGAGGACGCCGAAGACGCTATCCAGTGGCTGAAGAAGATACTTTGCAGTGCCCCTATTTTGGGATTCCCAAAACCAGGTGGCGCCTTCATTGTGGACACCGACGCCAGCGACCATTGCATTGGAGGTGTCCTATCCCAAGTCCAGGACGGCCACGAGCGGATGATAGCCTACTACAGCAAGACCCTGTCCAAGGCAGAGAAAAACCTGCGCCACCCGGAGCACTTCCACAAGTACCTGTACGGTCAGCCATTCCACCTGAGGACTGACCACTCCGCCCTAACCTGGCTACTGAGCTTTATGAACCTGGAAAGCCAGACAGCACATTGGGTCCAGAGGCTGCAGGAATACGACTTCACCTCTGAACATCGTAGAGGGAAGAGCAACGACAACGCAGACGCCATGTCCCGAATACATTGCCCAGAAGAGTGCGGCCAATGCACAAGAGTGGAAGAGCAGGAGCGTGCCGCAGCTGTCAGAGTGGTCACGGCAGTGCCTGCGGATGGCTGGGATAGCGCAGGCCTGAGGAGGGAGCAGCTGGTGGACGCCGCCATGGGGCCACTCTTGAGAGAAGTGGAGGTGGAGATAAGACCAACCTGGAGGACATAGTACCCATGAGTGCCACATAAAAGTCATACTGGGCTCATTGGACTCGTTGAAGATCAGAGAGGGCATGCTGTTCCGGGTATGGGAATCGCCTGATGGGAAGACGCAGAGAGAACAGTTGGTACTTCCCCGAAGTAAGGTCCCGGAAGTCTTGGAGGAAGTGCACGCCGGTACTTCAGGAGGACATTTGGGAGCAAACCGGACGATCGACAAACTTCGGCAGCGCTACTACTGGCTGAGGCTCTGAGCAAATGCTGAGATATGGTGCCGTCAATGTCACGTGCGCGCAGCGAGTCGCGGGCCCCAAACTAAGAGCCAGGGTCGCATGCAGCAGTACAACGTCGGAGCGCCATTCAAACGAATCACCGTCGACATAGCTGGACCATTACCAGTGTCCGACCGAGGCAATAGGTACCTGATGGTGGTCGTGGACTGCTTCACCAAGTGGCTGGAGGTATATGTCATCCCGAACCAGGAGGTGAAGACAATTACAGACTGCCTCGTGGAGCAAGTGTTCTGCCGTTTTGGGGTGCCGTTAGAGCTCCACAGCGACCAGGGTACCAATTTTGAGTCCAACCTAATGAAGGAGGCACTAGAAAGACTTGGGTTTAACAAGACCCGCACAACACCTCTACATCCCCAGTCGGATGGCGTGGTCGAAAGGTACATCAAGACCTTAGAAAAACACCTGAGGAAGGTCGTGGGCAGCCATCAGCGAGACTGGGACGTCAAGGTGTCACTGTTCTTGCTGGCCTACCGCTCGTCAACACACGACACCACTGGGATGACGACAGCCAGCTTAATGTTCGGCCGAGAGTTACGCCTTCCTTGTGACCTGTCTTTTGGGAGCCCTCCGGACGCAAAACAGCCAGCAACCGAGTATGCGGAGAACCTGGTGGACCATCTCCAAGACATGCATGAAATGGCTCCTCAGAACATCCAGAAGGCGAGCGACCGCATGAAGACCCGATACGACAGGCAAGCCAAGGGTTCCAGCAAGGTGACCTGGTCTGGTTGTACCGTCCTACCTGGACCAAGGGACACTGCCCGAATCTTCAGCAATCGTGGCAAGGACCGTAACAGGTGGTGAAGAGGATTAACGACGTGGTCTACCGCATCCATAAGGTGCCCCGAGGGAAGATGTTGGTGGTACACGTGGATCGTCTGGCCCACTACGATGGTGCTGTTCGGGACGGCCAGCCTTGAGGAGGGATCAGTGTCGTGGTGATGCGCACAAAATGTTCGGCACGGAGAGATAACAGACGGATAGTGTGTCACGGAGATAAAGAGCCTGCATAAGCAGATAAACCAGATAAACACAGCGCGGAAATAAAAGGTATGCCAAAACAGATACTGAGGTAAATGGAACATTCTACTGACATCTTGACTGTCTTAAAGAACATTCGATCTCTTGTTTGTTACAGAATATTCAGGAAATATCTAGCTATATGAATAGAGGTATTTAAGGAAGCGGCGACTTGCCAAGAGACAGTTGTAAACAGTGTAAACAGAGCAGTAGTTGTAAACGAAGTTGTAACGAGAGTACACAGAGTGTAATCAGAATTGAACAGTGAACTCTTTGTTTGTGGTCAACGACCTTGGTAGATTGTAACTGTGTATGTGACGTAATTCTGCTATGTAAGAATTGACCAGAGTGTATTTCTATGGAAATAAAGAACATTTTGAGTTTCTGCAAATTGGACTTTTCATTCTACGAACCCACAAAGTCACTATATATATATATATATATATATATATATATATATATATATATATATATATATATATATATATATATATGCAGAAAGACAGTCAAAGCCAGTTTATCAAAACAAGGCACTTAGTAGGAAATAACATACCTAATTGTAGAGAATCTGAATACTAGATTGCAACCTGTCCTGAAACCTACACTTAGATAAAGTAACAACTAAGACAAAACGGTCCCTTATGACTGGTTACTCTCATTAGGTAAAAATTGGGGACTAAAGCTGCATTAATACCAATGACTATCAGCAGTGATTATACCACAGATAACCTATATAAATTTAACATGTAGGCAAAGAACCTAGCAAGTGAAAGCTAAGTAAAGACTGCAAAGTCTTCAAAGACTAGCCTGAATTTTTATGACATGCCTTCAAAACTGCACCTACTGTGGCTCTAGAAGTAATTTTGGGAATACCTTCTCTCTAGTTTAGCATTCAAGCACAGATGAATTCAAGCACATAGAATTAACTGCCTAGATTTATGGAGAGAAGAGCATAACAGAAATGATCACTCATCCATTTTCAAATTAACACAGAAATACCCTATTTTAACAATGATCTCAGACTATATGTCTAATACAACTTCATTGACAAAGACATTTACAGACACTATAGAGACTTGAGTGTAAAGATAATCATGTACATAGTCTGGGGAACAGGCCAGAGCTACTTAACCTCTCATTCACCAACAACGTTAAACGATTTTGGGTACCTGGCCATACAGATATTGAAAGTAATAAGAAATTTGATTTTTTCGTCAAAAAAGAAGCTTATGCACTATTCACAGCTCCAGAATCATTCCGTGGAAGAATCTCAAATCAGATAAAACCAGTCAGTGATTGGATTTAGAAAACAATCCTTCTAAAATGCCCCCAAATTCCCACAAATAAAACTTATAGGATCTTAATCTAAGACGTTAATAAAAATCTAAGTGACTGCCTCATTAAATGAAATGGGCAACTTTTAAGGAAAGTCAGTAACTATATTATTGGATATGTGTTCAGGAAACATCTTAGGATGATAGGGATACTCTATGAAAAACCAATATGTCTCGGCAAACAAGCTGACAAAGCAGCAATTCATCTTCAAAATAGCCAAGTATCGCGAAGAAGGGGCTTAACTTGTTAGGAAAATGACTTATTGAACAGGTTGAACTATAGCTAAAACAAGCTAAAGAAGCAGAGAAACATCTTTTAGACTGAGATGTATAGCATTTTACTCACTTCCATCAATCAATCAATCAATCAATCAATCAATCAATCAATCAATCAATCAATCATCATCCTCATCTTCATCCTCATCCTCCTCATCATCGTTGTCATCGTCATCATCGTGATCGTGATCGTGATCGTGATCGTGATCGTGATCGTGATCGTTATCGTTATCGTTATCGTTATCGTTATCGTTATCGTTATCGTTATCGTTATCGTTATCGTTATCGTTATCGTTATCATTATCATTATTATTATTATTATTATTATTATTATTATTATTATTATTATTATTATTATTATTATTATTATTATTATTATTGTTATTGTTATTATGATCATCATCATCATCATCATCATCATCATCATTATTGTAGAAAAGAGTTTTGCATATCTTTTTACATTTTGCCAATAATTCCTCATATTATCATGCCATGAATATTAAATAGTCCACCTTACAAGAATTTTGAAATCATAATCTCACTAATGAAACATCAGTATTGGTTATTACCTTCTCTTTTGCTAGTTTGTCTCTTGTATTGTATCCTGAATCTGAAGGCCTCCAGCACTGAAGCCACCACAATGGTCAGTACAACCATAGTAAACAGATAGAAAAGCATAAAATATGCTCTGCTCCAAGGTGACACTACAATAGCATAACTGTTCATAAGGATAAACCAATTGTTCACAATTGTCAGCTCAAACAATGTGATTGCACTTGTCACCAAATCATCAAATGTGTTGAGGTAATAGTAGCCAAGAACTGTACTTCCATTTGCACTGAACTTGTAAAAGTCCTCAACAGTGGAGTTCCTAAACAAATGAAATATCTCTCATTTATTTTATTCAGTTACATTACATTAATAAATACTGAACATTAAAACAAGTTAAAAATAAAATCTTGCTAATAAAATATATTTATAAACTTTAGTTAGATACAGGTTATTTAGACCCCTTGAACAAAATTTGTCACCTACTCCAACCAGGAAAATTATTTGATAACAATTGGTAACAATACAAGAAAAATAGATGAAATGCTTGATATGTGTACATGCTGACATTTTCAGTTTTCTTTCAATTTATAGAGTTTGGAGAGCTTCAATAGTTCAATACAGAATGTCTGAATGGTTCTTCCAAAAAAAAACTTTTGATCAAAATAAAAGTGAATCAAAAAGATATTGACACATTGCTTCCCTTACACTGTTTTTCACAGGACATGTTTCAAGAGCTGTTGCTGCCACTTTCAGCTGAATCTCGACTGACTGAGTTGAGACTCAGCTGAAGATGGGAGCAACAGCTCTTGAAACATGTCCTGTGAAAAACAGTGTAAGTGAAGCAATGTGTCAATATCTTCTCAATTCACTTTTATTTTAACTTGTGCTTCACTGTCTCTACGCTTCTTTCAATTTTTATACTTTCAACTCTTGATCAGTTCACTGGAAAGCGTTTATTATACATTCACTTTTATGTGTAGTTCACATGAAAGTTCAACAGCAAACATGGCAGAACATGGGTGGAATTTTCAAAATCCCCAATATGAGACCAATATTACTGTGAGCTCATTACAATAAAGGCTTGCAGCTTGCAAAATTTCAGTTCTCTAAGCTTTTGTAGTTTTAAACATATCGATTTCTTTATATATCTTTTGCATTCTTCCTTTTAAAGAACTGCTCCATACTTGCTACATTTATAAATATTTAATTTATGAACTTTTTTACTGTAAAGTAAAAGTTACTTTTTGCTTAATAGTACACAGAGTTTACAGGAAGAGTAATTTTCTAAAATTTTATTATTTGCTTAGTGAAGATACCAATTTTTTTTTAACATAGAATGGTAATATACCTCTTATACTAAGTTTGTAATAATAACATTTTGAAAATATTTTATAAACATATCATTAAAATTAAATAGAAAGTCTCATGTGCAGAGCACCTTATGTAAAAGAAAATGGGGATATTGAAACAAAGCCCGCCTCGGTAGAGTGGTGGTAGAGTGTCTGCCTTACGTTCAAGAGGTCCCGAGTTTGAATCTCGGTCAGGCTGAGTTACCTGGATAAGGTTTTGTCTGGGGTTTTCCCTTATCCTGAAAGACAAATGTCGGGTAACTCTAAGCTCTACGGACCCTGGGCTTATTTGAGCATCATTTCGCCCATTCCATTCATCGTCCGATATGACTTAACATTGGAGGATGTAAAATTACAAAAAAAAAAAAAAAAAAAAAAAAAAAAAAATGAAACAAAGAAATAAATTATTAAATGGGAGTGTCTAGATATTTCAGTTTATGAACATTAAATTAATGTAGTTTAAATATTGACAAAATATGAAAAACCCATAATTTTATAATGTATGACTAAACTTTCCCTTAATCATTAAAGAGCAACTGCAAACAACATTCAGCTAGTTCACTTTACAGCTTCAGCTACCATCCAAAATATTGGGAAAACTAAGGTGGGTGTCATTTAAACATGCTTTTCAAGGAAATGTGATTAAAATGACTAAAATTAAGAGTATTTGTACTAAGAATTTAAATTAGAGTCATTACTTAAATTATATCATACTCAATATTTTCAGCCTAACCCAGAAGCTCTTTTATCTTGTTAATGAATGTTATAAGTCGGCTAGCCACATACCCAGATGAAGTGTACTAAAATTATGCTACAAAACTGCATAAAGGTAAATTTAGTATTTATTGAAACAATCCCTAACATATCACTTAATTGTGTATTCTTAGTGTTATAAAATCAATTCAGTAATACTAAATTAAGTGCACATTACTGTTAAAAAATAAAACTAGGAAAAAACAGAAATTCTAATTAAACATAAATGTAAGTTATACTTACACGCAGCAGTTACGCATGTC
Source organism: Mantis religiosa (assembly GCA_030765055.1). Lineage (NCBI taxonomy): Eukaryota > Metazoa > Arthropoda > Insecta > Mantodea > Mantidae > Mantis > Mantis religiosa. Next base: position 383,340 of record JAUKNK010000040.1, on the reverse strand, counting down.
ATATCCTGCAAAAAGTTCCATTCCAATAATAGCAAAGAAATAATAAAGTACAAGCATTACGATAGCAGTTGAACACATAAGTGGAGTAAGAAGTACAAGTGTTCCAAATACATCACGATAACGTTTCTTGAGCTTGAAAAGTCTGAGCAGTCTTAGCGGACGTAATACCACCACATATACAAATGATGGTACCAAGGATATGATTATTATGCCCAACACAGAGAGCAATGTCACTGAAAAATCATAGACATTCCAGCCTGATCCAAAGTATTGGGTGATGCCCAATCCAAGCACCTTGAGGATCACTTCAACCACAAATACTGCAAAAAGACATTCTTTGTTATTTTATAAGCACAAACTTAATTCTGTTTCTTTCCTTGTGCATATGTTTATTTTAAAAGGTGAATGTCAATGAAAATGGTAAAAGATTCAATTCTTACTTTAATTTTATATATATATTTCTAAAATTTAATTTGAAAGTGTGAACAGTAAATTTATATAAAGAATAAAATACCCTCATAGCACACATAGTGTGCTTGTGTTTCTTGTCTTTTCTTGTGAGTACAATATTATTTCTGTCATTATTAGATGTGATATAATTTTCCAGGAGATATTTATGTATACAAACTCAAAAGAAATTCTCAGTTATATAGCATACCTATACAACCAAAAAGTAGTGTGATGATTGGATGGTAAAACTGTTGTTTAAATATTCTATTTGATTAATCAACATATTAATAACTATGTAATGCGGTTTATTCAAATTTTATTCATCTGTTAAGCATTATATTGACTGCATTTATTTTATGAAAATCCTAATATTTTGTATATTTCATTGAATATATACAATGATCTGACCTGAAAATAAAAATAAAGTATAGAAAACCACTCAAACCTTATACAGAATAGACCAAATGTCACAAAATATAACTTTAATTTCATGGAATTCTTCAACTATATTTTGAGAAATACTGTATTAAGTTTCAATTAGATATCACAAATACTTTGTGTGAAAATGGTACACAACTAATACAAAAATTTCAAAATTACTCTGCCAGTTTTGGTCAGTTGTATGGATTTCATTGTAAGATGTCAACCATTTATCCCTTCATCTCATGAACATAGTATTCAGTATTCATCCAGTTGTGTAAAAACTAATTGACTTAACATAAAAAAATACTACACTTTTCATTGACATATCTCCTTAATAGTTATTTTTAAAGATATCAGTAGGAAGTAAGTTAAATGAAATGCTTACATCCCACAAAGAAAATGGTGTCCCATGATGCACTAAATGTTTGAGCAGACTCCTCCAGATTATCAGAAAACTCAATTATCCGGACTATCATGGCTACTCCATTGCAGAGAATCAGTCCATCTGCCAAAATAAGAGTAGTAACAAGTAAGTACCAAATTTAAATTATCTTGTATGAGGTAGTTATAGTTGCATATAAATTAGTAATTTGTTATTTATGCTTTTAAATTTATTAACTGCAAAAATTCAAGGACAAGAAAAGCATTTATTGTCACGGTGCCTTTTACAGGTGTTATATTTATATGTTTATATAATTGCCTCAAAATTATTTTGCAGTACACGTCAGTTGGTTCAGAATTTAACCATGCTTGCTTACAGAAGGTATCAGTTTAGGTGATCTTTGAATAAAGACATGTTTACAGATAGATAATGACAGCAACAACTTTGTGCTAAAACTGTTTTGCAACTCTCTTCTTACAATATATAGTATATATAAAGTAATATATTATAGTATATGATAAGTAAACCCATGGCGTAACAGCCCAAAGTAACCCTGAGCCTGCAAACCCAACTGCTGGTCTCATGCCCATATGCGCAAGGCAGAGATCAATGATCATTCAAGCGATATGGGAAGGAGATGTGGTCAGCATCTCAGCACTCCCAGCCAGAAAGTCGGTTTACTAGACCAGGGTTCGCAACCTAGAGTAGCTCCTTAAATTTCTCATGATGCAGGACTGCAACACCAAGGGGTGGGATCGATCCCAGGTATATTCCATGGCAGAGAACCAAAGCATAACACTCTAGCCTACTATGCGACAGCACAGGACATGGTTATAGCTAACATAAAAATAAATTTTAAAGAATGCATTTTTAGTAATAGTATTTTGATTCACACACATATTATTCTGATATACTGGAGTGTTATTAAAATTTATCCTTTACATACATAAGCAATAAGTAACTTATGTGTAAACATCAAATAAATATTGCTTTAATTTCTTTTTAAATACAGGGTGGACCATTTAACTGGAGACAGTATAATATCTCTGAAACTAAGCGCTGCAGAAGAAAATGTCTTGAATAAAAGTCCTTGATATTATGTGGGAAAGTAAATGCCATTGGTCTTTTATTTGGAGGACGTTGTGAAAGTCATTTTAGGGTCAATTCAATATTTTTAAATGGGAACCTAACTTTTTTATTTTGTTTTCTCACTCTTCATAAAAAAACTAAACAACTTTTGTATAAAGCACTTTGCAATTGTTGTTACAGAAATGTAAATACTGACGAAAATTCTGAACAGTTGCCCCATTCAACACAGTGCAGTATTATAGGAGACAATAACACAATGCATCCGTTTTGTTTACTTTCCATGGTAGGACAGTTTTCTTGTATCTATCATTAGTGTACTTGCAGGTCACAAATATGGTACCAACAAGATGGATGCCCTGCACACTATGTACATACTGCTAGGGAAGTTTTAAATAACAATTACAATGATCGCTGGATAGGATGCACAGGTCCCATTAATTGGCCAGCTTGATCTCCTGATCTTACATTACCAGACTTTTTCTTATGGGGTTACCTCAAGAAAAAAGTGTATTGTGAAACACCAAAGACAGCTGACAACATAAAGGTGCACATACAAAATGCTTGTGCCAATATTGAAGAAAACATGCTTTTATTGACACATCAATCATTCATTCACAGAATTAGAAAATGCATTGAGGTAGAGGGGCATCATTTTGCACATTCATTACCCTAAGGTGATACTTTGGTACCTACCTCTCATCAGTGTTTAATCATCTAGTGTAAAGATCCATGTAGTATGAAGAAAATGGTTTATAAAAGAACTGTTTATTTTGTAACGAGGAATAAAGAAACCAAATAAAAATTTTGGTTCCCAATTACGATAAATAACCTGACCCTCAAACGGCCATCCACGGATGGTCCAACCTATCGCACGCTTTGTACACAGCCATTTCGCATTTTCGTTGTTATTTATCTTTCTGTAAGGACAATTGCAAAGTGTTTTATACAAAAGTTGTTTAGTTTTTTATGAGGAGTAAGAAAACAAAATAAAAAAGATAGGTTCCCATTTAAAAAAAATTGAATTGACCCTAAAATGGCCATCAAAATGTCCTCCAAATAAAATATGACTAATGGCATTTACTTTCCCCCTTGATATCAAGTGACTTTTATTCAAGACATTTCTTTCTACAGCACTTAGTTTTGAAGATATTGCACTGTCTCAAGTTAAATTGTCTACCCTGTATATACAGCTTCAATCGTGTAATAATATAATTATTTTTATTGCAATATTAGACTAAGGGTGATAAGTTTAAATTAATCTTTTACTTATAGATAGAGTCACCATGAAAAATTCAATGCCATAGCCGGGACCTGAATCACGGATCTCATGTTGACTCTATCAGAAACCTTAGTCTATATACGGCTAGTGTGAAGAAATGATAAATTTCCATCAATTAACTAAAATAACCTTTTACTTACTATAAGTAGAGGTATAAGTGGTAAGTATCAAGATTGCATACAATGCTTTGTGCTTTCAGCACGAAAGAAATACATACATCCAGAGAAAGCAAACTAAAACATCTATGAATACTCATTCTCTAATCATTAGAATGAGCTAGTGATTGAAAAATTGGAGGAGGTACTGGATGAGATAATATTAATACACTTTGAAGCATAACAAGAATCACTTAAGAAAATTGTCTTTGGAGAGCGAAAATTAATATGTATAATATGTTTACACTTTGTTTTTGCAAGAAATTTTTAATGGAGTACCCCAACATTTTCCCTATGAATCTAACAACACAGATGATACTGGAATGAAATTTGAAGCATACTTGCCTAATACTGTGAAAAGTGTAATATGTGGTAGCTAAAGTTGGTCACTATTCTAAATGAGTTTAGGAATTAGGAGTAGTCAGAAAGAGGGGTCTTTAGTAACTGGAACACATCACCATAGTGAGCTGTTTGTGCTTCTAATATGACTTCTGGGAGGTAGGGATCAAGGAGAGACCCAAAGGATGACAAGATCTGAATGACAATGTGCATTAGCAAGGACAGAACCCCTAACAAGTGTAACATGGTATCAATCCTGACACTGGCTAGAGAACCCACAACCTGGATGTTCTAGGTGCAGACAGGATAGCTCCCAGAAAGGTAAGAGGCTCCAGCAATCTTACTAAATACCAGGAAGGAATCTTTTTGAAATGTGAGTACCACTACTGGCATAATACATTAAAATGCCCATTGCCTTGTCCTAACCCTGAAACAGATTAAAGGAAATAATGGACAGGAGATTTGTGGTGGAAGGGGAACCCCCCTGCATTTACCTACCAACCAGGGGAAACCATGAAAAAGCCCTTGCTCAGAGTGGCCACTGGGGCTTCCAAATATGAGCCTCCCATCTCACTCCATCTCCATCCTTGACACTGCTTTTTGGGAAGTCCTTTGCAAGTATATCCATTCACCATTTTAATCTTATACAAGATACTGCCTTCTTTAAGCTTACAAACATGAACATTATAAATAAATATTTAAAAGTATAAAGTATTGTACAATACCTGAATACCTTCAGTAATGTTTTCTTTCAAGGTAAGTAAAGTTCATGTTTTACTCATTTTCATAAGAATAATTAGAAGACATCATTAGCCAAGCAATGGTCAAATTCTCTCTTAAATGATGTGACAATGATAAATGACTCAGTTTCAACCAATTATAATATGTTGCTTTAAAATAAACCTGCAAAAAATATCCAACAAGGAGATCTACTGACAAGGATCTATTAGAACTGCTGACAAGGACTCTTCAAAATAAAGTGAATTAGTTCATCATCTGATGCAAATCTAGCATTTTTAAAACTTTTTCTTGAATCAAGTGATCTTAACTAATTTTGGGTCACTGAACACGAATCTGTTATTTGTTTCTTCACATCACGCCATGTTTTCTTGAAATAGGTATCCCAAAATACAAGATATAAGAATAAAAAGTACTGAACAAATTAACATAAGTTTGGAAATATTATAGAGAAACAATAGTGATTTTTTAACAGTCTATGACATATCTATTCTACTATTTTCCGTAAGAGTGGTTTAAATAAACATAAGTTTTATATCTAGAAGTGCCAATACCTAGGGTTGAACCAGAACATTTTGGTTCACTTAATGCTAACAGTCCCAAGGTTTTCAGGAAAGTGACTGAAATGAGAATGAAGGAAGCGCAGTTTCAGGCTCATCAAACAACTCAACTTTTTTATGTGATCTAACATTGTTTTCAGTATTGTTTAGTAGTGTTTAAACTTTATATTTCCTACAAACTTCATCATGATGTCTGTCATTGAAATTCATGCAGCAAGCTCTACAGCACTCATTGTCTGTTCAAAGTTTTCTTTCAGGAGGTTTCTAATTTGTGGCCATCAAAAATGCCTTCCTTGTCCTTTGCATCTGATAAATACTAAAAATTTCTTGCAATAACTGAAAACAGGGGCTACTTCTCTCTAAGGCCTTAACAAACTGCTTTGTGATTTCCCGTTTTATGTGTAGGGGTGGCAAAATAACTTTTTGTGGGTCAACTATGGCAGCATTTATAACAGTTTTACCCAGAGTCAACACTTGTCTCTTAGGCCAGGTGGATGTAGACCAGTTCTTTTCTCATTCACATGAATGACAAAGGAATTTAGTGTAGCCTGCTTGTTATCCTAGTAGAATACTACATATCTTCAAGTCACTGCACACCTTCACATCACTATATGCATCCTACCTGTGCCCATGATACTTGGTTTTATCCAAAACATTTGCATTGTGATATAATTTTCCTTTAGTGAAATGGTTTGTCACACAGATGTCAAAGCTAGAATGTTCCCATTGTAAAGCAGTACAACCTTCAAGCCTCTTTTAGAGGAATCCACAAATAGTCTCCAACCTTTTGAATGGTAATCACTCCCCAGCTATTTGATCAATCCTGGAGTATCACAGCAGTATGTCAGATCATCATCCTCCTTGAAATATTTCCTGAACTTCTTGAAGTACTTCCTGAACTCTTTATCTCTATGTTTGTAGGGTAAGAAGATTTTTGTATTTAAATTGTGAATTTAGTAGTTCACTCTTTTCCTTTGTGAGGCCAAGGTCTTATATCAAATTACTCAACTCTGACTCATTAAACGATTCTGAACTTTCTTTTCCACTTGGTGGCGAAAAATTGATATCAACCTGCCTATCAGCAGAATCTGAGGAAGCTCCAGAATTAGACAAACTGATAGAAGGTGAAGGTATTTGAATTTCTGGTCCTGAGGAATATGTCTCATTGTTGACTTTAAATTTGGGTATATAATACCGTCCTTGTTTTTCTAATTATATTCAGCTACTTAACATATGCAAAAATAGCAGTAGTTCTGAGGTTCACATCAAACCATCTCTATGCCTTACGTTTCCCTTGGCTCCACTGTCATAGGCTTTCAAAACATGTTTTACAAATTATATAGGGGGTTCATACCTTTCCTTGAAGGTAACGCCGGGGAAGTGAAATATCCAAAGGAATTAAATGTGCAAAAGTATATTTCCATGTGCTCGCCGATGGTAAACAAAACACAACAGGAAAGTGAAACAATAGTGTCACAACATGTGGTTATCAACATACTAAACAGGGAACTCAATATACCAGTTCAACTATGAATAGCACTAGTATTAGCAGTCTTGCTAATAATAGGCGGAGTGGAACTGAACCCAGGACCAACGAACTTGAACCAAATCGCAGATATGTTAAAAAAGATGACGAAAGACTTAGCAGATGTAAAGAAGATGGGGACAGAAATGGGAGCTAAATTGGACACAAATACTGAACAACTCGGAAGAATAATTAAAGAATTAAAAGAAGACACTGAACAAAAATTTGCAGAATTCACAAGAACGATAGAAAAGGTAAAGAAGAACTGTGAAAATGGACAACGCAAACTGCACCTCATTATATTTGGAGTAAAAGAAGACCTAAATAGGAGGTTGTACGAGATCGTGGCAGAAATTTTAGAAAGAAGGCCAGAAATACCATTGCAAGGTTGGGAGATTGTGGAGACATACAGGTTAGGAAAAAAAAGGAAGAGACAACCGACCAATACTTCTAAAAGTAGCTACACAGGAGATGAAATGGAGAATAATAAGCAGTACAAAGAAGCTAATAGGATCAGGAATTTACATAGAAAGGGATTACAGTGAGGAAGAACAGAGATATAAGAAATCCTTATTAATAAAAATGAAGGAAGCCAGGGACCAATGGAAAAAGGCTTACTTGAGGGGGCTTAATCTTACTGTAAACGATGAATGTTGGAGTATCCATGTTAGGAGAGATGAACAGAGAAACACTGATTCGCAACAGGATGTGATCCAGACAGCAGACTGATCGAAGGTTGGAGCCCAAGGAATGCAGAGTCAAATATCAGAAGATGCAAAGAAAGAGGATGCTACACCTGATATTACACGCGGTGATGATGTATCCACACTAGCAAGTGACAACATCTGGGGAAGTGACGTAGTGATATACGGTGACGTAAGTGGTGCTGACATAACAGGTGACGTGTGTCAAGGTTTCAGTGAGGGATATCAAAGTGCGCATACTAATGAAGTGTTATATTTCAAAGACATGGCCAAGGCGCAACGATTTATAAAAGAAAGAAACTTATAAATTATAGCAACGGGTGAAGACATTATTCTGCAAATTGGTGGAAACACAGAAAAGTCAACAAGTGATGGTGGAGGTGGGAGGTTAACAAGGGGAAGAAAGGTAAACATTAAATTTAAAGGGAGTCGATTAATGACACTAAACAACACTTACTTTTAAATTTTTCCGGAACATGTTTCAGAGACTTTGCCTCCATCCTCAATCGGCCATCGACTGGTTCCACTGGTTCTCATTGGTGTAGTTGACGATATTTTGTCATAGGTCTCCTCTGGTGGCGGTTCAAGGAACTTGCTCAACAAATCTTTCTGGGGGATGTCGAAATTGAATACTTTGTTCCTATTTTTTGAAATGAAGATTTGTTTCCATGTGGATAGTTCTTGTTTTCCTGATGTATGTTTTAGTAGTTTTGGTTCTGGATTTATGTTGTGGTTTTTTTTTCCCCAAAAATGTGTGGCAACTGCTGATTTTTCTAATTGTTTATATTTTATGTTTCTAAAGTGTTCCTTTGCTATAGTTTCTAAATTTCTTTTGGTTTTTCCAATATAAATTTGACTACAGTCACAACATTCAATTTGATATATACCAGAAAAAACCAAAAGAAATTTAGAAACTAGAGCAAAGGAACACTTTAGAAACATAAAATATAAACAATTAGAAAAATCAGCAGTTGCCATGCATTTTTTGAAAAAAAACCACAACATAAAATCCAGAACCAAAACTACTAAAACATACATCAGGAAAACAAGAACTATTCACATGGGAACAAATCTTCATTTCAAAATATAGGAACAAAGTATTCAGTTTCGACATCCCCCAGAAAGATTTGTTCAGCAAGTTCCTTGAACTGCCACCAGAGGAGACCTATGTCAAAATATCGTCAACTACACCAATGAGAACCAGTGGAACCAGTCGATGGCCGGTTGAGGATGGAGGCAAAGTCTCTGAAACATGTTCCAGAAAAATTTAAAAGTAAGTCAAAGTATAAACTTGAAAGAAGCATAGGGACAGTGAAGCACAAATTAGTACAAAAGTGAATCGAGAAATATTGACACATTGCTTCACTCACACAGTGTGAGTGAAGCAATGTGTCAATATTTCTCGATTCACTTTTGTACTTAACAGTAAGTGTTGTTTAGTGTCATTAATCGACTCCCTTTAAATTTAATTTATTATAACAACACTGTTTTCAACACTTCCAAGAAAGGAATTGTGAAGGTAAACATGTTGAAGAAGAAAGACAGTGAAAGGTTAAGATAGGGAAAGGGGATAACTATGATGTTTTGGAATGTGGAAGGTCTAAAAGCAAAGTTAATAAGTGACGAATTATATAATGTGGCGAAAGGGGTAGATGTTATTGGTTTAGTGGAAGCATGGGTAGAGGACAGAGAGTTAATTGAATTAAACGAATTTTTATGTGTTACTAAAGGTGCAAGTAAAGTATCTGTTAAGGGTAGGGCATCAGAAGGTATAATGTTTGCTATTAGAAATCACAAAGGTTTGGAAGTGGAAATAGAGAAAATTGAGAGTAAAAGTAAACGAGTGCTGTGGATACAAATAAATAAAAAAAGAAATGGGTTTAAAGCAAGTTGTGTCTTAGGATTAGCTTATAATCCTTCAGAAAGTTCACACTTTTTTGGTGAAAAAATTTATAACAACTTAGAAGAAGATATTGAGAAAGTTAGAGAGTGCTATCCAGAATCAGAAATAATAATTATGGGGGATTGGAATGCGAGAGTAGGTGAGGAAAAAATAATAATAATTTGTAAGGAAACAGAAAGTGAAAGAGATATAGATGAAATGTGGACGAGGAGAAGTAGTGATAAGATATATAATAAGGAGGGAGCAAAACTTCTAGAGTTCTGTGAAAATAATAATTTACTTATATGTAATGGCACGTTAGGAATATATGAAGAAACTTACTATACGTTTGCGAATGCAAACGGCCAGAGTGTTATAGATCTAATAATTTGTAGTAATGAACTAGAGGGAAAGATTAAAATTTTAGAGTAGGAAATGAACCTGTAAGTAGTTGCCATTTTCCAATTTATGTAGATTTAATGGAGGAAACTTCAGAAATCTTAAGTTAGTCAAGGAAAGCAGTAGTAAATTGATTCATGTCATATAAATGGAAAGAGTCAGAGGCCGTAGAGTTTCGAAGAGAAATAAACTCAAAAACAAGCAAAATAATAGAATATGGGATAGAGATATCATTAAAAGAAGGGAGAATAGAGAATGCCCTGGAATTGTTAGAGATCATTGTAAAAGGAGCAGGAGTTAAAATGGAGATGAAACAAAAGACTAACCTAAATATTAATAGCTGGTACGATGACGAATGTAGGAATTCGAAAAGAGAAGTAGGGAAATTAATCGAAAAATGGTGATTTACAGAAAAAGATGAAAATAAACAACATTTTATATTATGTAGGTGGGGGTATAAAAAACTAATAGAGAGGAAAAGAAAAGAGTGGTTAGAAGCTAAGAGTAAGAAAGTGAAAGAGGCAGTGTTAGAAAAAGATTCAAAGAGAGTATGGGAAACAATTAAGGAGATCAATAGGAAAAGAAATATTGATGGAAAGATTGCACCCACAGAATGGGTTGAATACTTTACAAAGTTGATCGGTGAGCAACCAAAAGTTAGCTTTAAAAAATGGATCTGGGATGGTGAGGTGGCGCAAGATAATAGATTAGATGGGGAAATCACAGTAGAAGAAGTGCATTTACAAGTAAAAAGGTTTAAAAAGAACAAGGCTGTGGGCTTTGATGGACTACCAGGAGAGTTCTGGAAGGAATATGGTAAAACAAATGAAGGTGTAAGAGTCATGACAACATTTTTAGAAAGAATAAGGCAAGTGAATAGATTTCCAGAAAACTGGAAAGTGAGTATTATTGCACCAATTTACAAAGGCAAAGGAGAAGTTAGTAAACTGCAAAATTATAGGGGGATCAGTTTACTAGCAATATTAGGGAAAATTTAACACAGGAATAATGTCTGAAAGATTGCAAAGATGGGCGGAGGCAGAAAAGAAGCTATCGGAATTTCAATCAGGATTCAGGAAAGGGAGATGGACAATAGATAATGTACTAATTATTAGAACAATAGTAGATAAGTACACAAGCAGGAAAAGAGGAAGAGTACAAAAGTGAATCGAGAAGATATTGACACACTGCTTCACTCACACTGATTATTCAATCGAGTATCAGCTGATGATAGGAGCAAGAGCTCTTGAAGCATGTCCTGTGAATAAACAGTGTGAGGGAAGCAGTGTGTCAATATCTTCTCGATTCACTTTTGTACTAATTTGTGCTTCACTGTCCCTATGCTTCTTTCAAGTTTATACTTTAAGAGGAAGAGTGTATATGTTTTTCGTAGATTTTGAAAAAGCTTTTGATACAATAGTGAGAGAAGCACTATGGTGGAAATGACAAAAGAGAGGAGTCAGCAAGTAATTTATTATAGGGCTAGAAAAAATTTATGAGGGAATAAAGTTTGGAACAAGAGTAGATAAGAATGGGATAACGGAATTAGTGGAGCAGAAAAGGGATTAAGCAAGGCTGTAAACTTAGTCATATATTGTTCAACTTGTTCATTGATGATATAATTGAGAGGGTTGAAAAAAGTAACAACCATTGCCCAATTATTAGGAATAAGGTAATACCAGGGCTACTATTTGCAGATGATTTGGTGATAGCATCTATAACAGTGATAGGATTACAGAGAGCAATAAATGAAATTAGCAGCTACTGTAAGGAATGGGGGATAAGAATCAATATAAGCAAGTCAAAAATAGTAGTGTTTAAGAAGGTGATAAGTTAAGAAAAGATGAAAACTGGTATCTAAATGACCAAAAAGTGGAGGTGGTAAAGGAGTTTGACTATTTAAGGATGAGACTGTGCTACAATGGAGGCTGGGAAGCACATGGGAGAATGATAAGAGTGAAAGGGAAGATAGCGATGTCTGGGTTGCGGAGTTGTAAATATAAATTACCAGATATGTCAGTAAGGAGGCATGAAAGAATCTACGAAGCAATAGTAGAATCAAAAATGACATATGGTGTGGAGTTGTGGGGGGCCAATGGGATAAGTAATCATGTTGAATATATATATGAACAGTTCTGTAAAGACATAATGGGTTTGAATTTGTCAACGCCAAATGGTTATAGAAAGATGTTTAAAATATTCATATAGCAGTATAAAAAAGGATGATAATACATTAAAGATCTGTCTAGAACATCAGAAGAATTCAACACATAAGGACAGCTCGTGGGTAGAGCTAGAGAGAACGCTGGTTAAAATAGGGACGGGGGATATCTGGCTTCAGAGTGACAGAAATGTAAAAGGTTTTTGGACAATTATTAAGAATAGGATAGAGGGCATTGACAGACAAATGACGTGGGGAAATCTGATAAGTAAGAAATCACTAAATGTGTACCTGAAAATAAAGACAGAATGGGGAAGGGAAACATATATAGACATATGTGATAGATATGAGAGGGAGGGTTTAGCTTGGTTAAGGACAGGAGCCATATTGAGAGGAGGTTCACCAAAGGAGTGCATTCTATGTAGAAAGAAAATAAGTTTAGAACATTATGTAGTGGAGTGTAAAGAAATTGAAAACTGGAGGAAATTAATATGGGATAAGAACTGGGATAATAAAGGGGCTTACGTAGTAACAATAAAAATGCTTATGTTGAAAAGAGAGAAAACATTAAGGGAGGTGGGGAAATTTGCTGACAAAGTCAAAGAGAAATGGTTGAAAAGGGCAAGGAAATAAGAGGTAGAGAATTGGAAAACACAATCAGAACATTTGGTCAAGGTTGTATAAGGGCTAGGATAGAGGTTAATGGCCAGGGAGCCAATACCACTATCAGCCCGTAATATAAGCAGCAGACAAATTTGTACCTAGATTAGAAGTGTACCTAGATTGTACTTTAAAATATGCATAGTATAAATGTTAAGCCCATGCAGTTATTGGTACCTCTGCCTCTTCTTTATGTAAAACCCAAACATTAATAGAATGAATCTGCCTCATTCACACATCTTCTTGTAATTCCTGACACACTTGCTATTTTCACAGTAGAACAAAATATAAACAACAAGTCAAACTTTTACCATACTCAAGATGTAATCAACAATATTGCCGGACAGGTGACCTTACAAATTTTGCCACTATCACAAACTACAAAAATGCACTGCATTTCAACAATGCATTTTATCTGTAAAACTCTAAATTTAAGAGTTCAGTGGACTGACGTTATGGACGAGAATAACAAAGCAAAGCATGACCACACTAAAAACAGCCTATTTGCTCTTATTGCAAAGGAGCACCAAGCCACAATGATGCATTTCATTGCTAAAAATTCTAAAAATATTTTGATATCAGAGAGTTTAATGGAATGGTGTTGGATTGACAAACATGCACAAGAATAACAAAACAAAGCACACCTACACTATCAACAGCTGATTCACTGTTATTGCAAAACAGTACCGAGCTGCAATGACATATTTTGATAGTAAATCACAATTAGCATGAAAACTAGATGTGATACAGGAAAACCAGTGCCATTTCAAAAATCACAAGACTTTATTTAATCAAAATCTTTTATCAGATGCATTACTTCAAAAATCATGCTGGGTAGTGTAATGGTTGCTATCAGCATGTTTTGTGATATCACTGTATTTCACGTAAAGTAAGTCCATTTCAAATTTTAGTGCAGTACTTTCAGTAAGGAAAAGTTGACTGAAAAAATGTACCAAAATATTAATTATAGGTGCAAACAAACTGCAAGTATTTGATTATGTGTTTGAGACTCAATTTCAATTTATTCATCCCCTATATTTCATACAGAGGATACGTCATTTTACATTATAAGAAAAACGTAAAAATACACCCAAAAGTCTACTGTACGCACTGCTTAGAAACTAAAAATTAATAATTATTTCGCTTCACTGTGGTGTTCCAATACAGTTAAATCTCGATATATAAAATGTAACATTGTTTATTTTCCATTTTTTGCTTTGTACTCTTCCGCACTATAAAAAGCTTGTTCTGACAAATACATTTTTATATTCTTAATATTACATAGTTTAGTATTCTTTAGTTTACCTGGCAATCTATTATACATGTCTTTTCCGATACTTTCTAATGATCTGTTGTTTAGTGTTCCCCTTAGTGTGGTCCTAAAATAGTCAGCTTTATTCTCATTTTTATTCCAAAATAAAAATGAAAAAAAAAAAAAAAAATTCAGCTTTTTACAAAAGCTTATAAATGCAAAACTGGAAGGTAAAAGTATTGTTAACATTCATACTCAAAGTGTCTTCTTTTCCTTTATTCCTTTTATATATATTATAAAAAAGGCAGTGCAACTAGGAATCTATTGGTGACTTTCAGCTATGTCCTTAATAAAACTCTTTTGCTCCTTCTGGAATTTTAAAATACTTCATGAACTTTACGACATACTTTCTCTTAATCTTACTAATCATAAAATAAAAGTGAATTGAGAAGTTATTGACACATTGCTTCACTCACTGTTTTTTCACAGGACATGTTTCAAGAGCTATTGCTCCCATCAACAGCTGAATCTTGACTCTATCTCGAATCTTCTCGATTCATTTTTATTTTAACTTGTGCTTCACATCTCTACGCTTCTTTCGATTTTTATGCTTTGCTTGCTCACCATGTTCGTTTTTTGCAAAGTAGCTGATTTCCTAACTTCCTGACTACAGTTTCTGGATTTCAGCACTTGAAACTCAACAGGACTTCCCTTATACTGACCTTTTTTTTTTTTTTTTTTTTTTTTTTTTTGACATTTCATAAGCCAGCAGTCATTAGGCATCTCTTTTAAAAGGCTTCTTAGATCTTAAGACCTTTAGTGTACTGCACTTCAGATCATTAGCTTCCCAATCTTTTATTACCTTGACAATGCCATGGTGTCCCAGCACTTCACAGGATTTTGTTGGTGACAAAATTTCTTTATTTTTGCAGAAGGGTTTTTCCACTCTACAAAACACTCTGCCTGGAGGCATATAATTGTGACTGCAAATTAGGAAGTAATTAGCTTATTATACCTTCTACTTTTTCCCACAAGAGCCATTAGTGTATTTTTATTTTGACTTATGCAAAAGTAAGAAAACAGATGAAACCATTTTCTGGCTGGGATGTTTCAAAGTTTTTAAGAAAATGTAGTACTCCAAATGTAATCTACATGCATTCTTTCAGTAGTTCTATTTCTAGCCAGGTTAAGAACAAAATGTTTTCCTTTGTTTTTTAGAATGAATTGTAATGCACAAACTGATCTTTCTTAAAGAGGGCATTCACTGCAGAGAACTTTGGTATTGGCTGAGTCATTGTATAATTTACACATATTTTAACCATGGATAGTCAACTTGAAAAATTCAGTGCCATGGCTGAGATTGGAACCACGGATCTCCTGGTTTCCATATTTTAACCATGTTTGGATTTTCTCCCTTATTGTATAGTGTCTTTCCATATGAAGTTTGTGCAACCTGTAGTTTGTTCTTAGTTGAATATTTTTAATCCAAGTCTTTTTCCTTTTTGATTTCCAAGAACCAATCTTTCATGCATCTCTACAGGGAAATATAAACAGAAAATTAAATCAGTACAGAAAGTACATTTGTACTTTGACAAAGAGGAAGTAGATAGATCTACAATTTTCTTTTTTTATGGAAATCCTGCACATTTTATTTATGCTCAGCTCATGCAATAAATAGACTCAGGTTTTAGGTTTTATACCCATATTTTCCTGAAGAAATAATAAAAAACCCAATATATGTTCCTGTTTCATGAAAAATTACAATTTAAGGAAAGTTTTACTGTATCTAGAAGTGCTTATTTTACTCCTATGTATTTAGTTCACGGTTTTCCAGCTTACAAATAGCTAATTATAACAACAGAAGTTATAAAACCATGATACATTGCCAATTTAGGCCTTAGAGGTTGAAACATTGTACATCACTAAATAAGGATAACTGGACATAGACTATGAGAACAAGCCAATGATTTTAACAGTAAATGTATTTTAAAACTGCCTTCCTAAAACCTGAGAGTTGGACCAACAAGTTTCTGACAGCAAGGAAATACACTGTTCTTGCACACAATGGGTGAATTTAAAACACGGTTTGGAATGGGATAATGAGATGATCTTGAGTGCCAAGCAGGAAGGAAATGTCTCGGTCAATGGTTTGTGAATTTGTAGAAACCCTCTAATAAGCAATTTATAACAAACTTTAACTTGAAAATGACCATTTTACCTGGCCATTCTAAAGGGAGTTGTGCTAATAATGGACCAAGGCTGGGTGGTATATATTGCTATCTCTTTGTACTTTCCCTGTTTAAGCCAAATCATAATGAAAACAGCACTTTGGAATATAAAAGGAGTTTGTAACATCCTTCCTAAGAATTTTTCCTTGTAGTAGACCTTCTACAGTACCAGCATACAGTAGGTACTGTATGTCTGAATGAGCGTGTGTAAACAGCTATAAAATATAAAGTGTCAAAATGCAAAAAGTGAAATCTTCCATAAGTGTACTGATACAGTGAAAGGTCCAGGACATACTAGGACTCAACTGGAATGGAAAAAGCATTTTCTGTGAATTCCACTGTAAATAGATAATCTAATTTTCACAATTAACTAACTTGTAGAAACATCTAACAAAATTATGTTTCAATTCTATTTGGCATAAAATCCTCGTTTACTGTAACTCTAAAAGAAGTCCTCTGTTTCTTTTGTGCAGGTTCCACTTGAAAAGAAATCTCTTGATCAGCATGTTAATAGTAGTGGCCATAAAGCTATAGCTTCCCAGACTGTAGTAAAGAAACAAACTTAGTTGATACAATTTTCTGTATCTACAAGTGAAACAAGTTTTAATATGAATCTGTGCAAAGCTTTGGTAGCTATTAATATTCCTTGGAATGTAGTACAGAATCCAGTTTTCAAAGGACTTTTTACAGAAATACTACAAGTATTCCATTTCATTTGAATCTACTTTGCAAAAAAATTTCCCTAAATTCTATATAAGAGACTACATTGCAATCAATTCGCAAAGGGGGGATTGCCCGCCTCGGTAACTTAGATGGTAGCATGTCTGCCTCACGTTCAAGAGGTCCCGAGTTTGAATCTCAGTCAGGGTGAGTTACCTGGATAAGGTTTTTTCCAGGGGTTTCCCTCATCCTTACAGATGAATGCCGGGTAACTCTAAGCTTTATGGACCCTGGACACATTTGAGCACCATTTCACCCATTTCATTCACTGTCCGATATGACTTAATGTTGGAGGACGTAAAATTACAAAAAAAAAGGGGGGGGGGGAATTCCTGCATCTGGTTGTGTGTAGACAAAACCATTGATGTGATGGAGAGATATATGGGGAATATAGCTAATTGTTGGTAAAATGGATGCATGTGAACCCTCATCCCAGTATCTTCTCTGTTAAAATCAACTAGAAAGTCAACAGTGAAACAATTGCTTGTTTTATTAATAAGAATCAGAAATTGCTTTTCCCAAATGGTATCGAGATTCCAAAGATCTTCTTCTGTGTATTGATGCTGTATCTTTCATGTTTACCTTTCCTGAAAGCCTTTTATTCACAATACCTGCTTAGTTCATGCATTGTGCAGAGTTGCTGAAACCATCTGAAATGAATTTCCTAGAGCATCAAACATTTCTTGTGTCAAACATGAGAAAAGTCTTCTGTAAATCCCGTTCAAGAGTAGTACTGTTTTGACAAACAATTCCTTCTATTCCCCTTCCTCCAGAATCTATAATTACTCTTTGAGGCATCTGGATTGATGCTGTCGAGTATTATGTTGAACATTTTAAAGAAATAGCCAGTGTTATGAGTGGATTGCCAGATGATAATGTGGCTTATGTGCAAGTTGAAAGAAAAATAACTAACGAAAAATATTGTTTACGTACAGTTCAATTACTCTTTCTTGCCTCCCTGCATTATGAAATTTGAAGCAATGAGAAAGTCCCTTTCAGAGCAAATTGGCATAATTAAAGAAGCAGAAGCCAAAGTAAATATGTCAGTGGGGAAAGTTGGTGACAAAGATACGGACAAATGCAGTGCATTGATGAAAAACAATGTGTGCAATGTGATGAATGGTGAAGTTGTAGTCTACCAATACAAATAAGCATGTCAAGCATGCCACATTATCATCTGGCAATCCACTCATAACACTGGCTATTTCTTTAAAATGTTCAACATAACACTCAACAGCATCAATCCAGATGCCTCAAAGAGTAATTATAGATTCTGGAGGAAGGGGAATAGAAGGAATTTTTTGTCAGAACAAAAACAAAGTTTTTAATTTTGAAAAGATTAACTGGAGTCAAGTGGGGCAGTAATCGGAAGACACTGAACACCACATATAAAACATTCATCAAGCCAATACTTCTTTATAATGCAAAGGTAATAATTACAGCAAATAATGCTAACATAAATCACCTAGAGGTATGCCAAAATCAGGCTCTGCGACTAATAACTGGTGCAGCAAAATCAACTCCAATCACGGCAATGCAAGCCTTAACTCGGAACTATCCAATACATCTAACTTTAGAGCAGCAGGCTCTAATACAACATGAAAAAATATTGCAGTTAAAAACAACAAAATGGGAGAAAAGATTACTACAACCAATCAAGATGAAAACACAAACAAGTTTCCTACACAAAGTTACGGAATTAAAAACAGATCTGAATCTTCCTAATTCTAAAGAAAACATTTTAATCAAAGAAAACCCACTGACTTTTGAACCAATTAATTTCAATTAGATTTAGAACAAATAGCTACAAAATCTGAAACTTCCAAACCTGTACTAAAAGCACTAGCATTAGAAACTGTGAACAATAGATACCCACCTGAAGAATGGTTACATATCTACAAAGAAGGATCTAACTTGGACAACAACTCAGGAGCAGGAATTAAGTGTGCACTGTTCTCATTCTATCAACCAGCAGGATACTACACAACAAATTTTGATGCAGAAGTAACGGCTATTCAGAATAGATAAATTCAAAAATGCTGTCATACTTTCTGATTCTAAAGCAGCGTTATGTGCAATAAGTTCATATAAAATGAGGTCAATCCAAATTAAAGAATGTCACAAAATGATCCAACAACTTCAAAAACTACAGAAAAGAATTATATTACAGTGGACACCTACACATTGTGGAACTGCTGGAAATGAATCAGCTGATTTTCTTGCAAAAAGGTGCTTATTTAATTCAGAACAAAAGTAAAAACTTACCCTTTACATCCATATAAAGATTAATTAAGAACAAATATAAAAACAAACAAAACCAATCAATATCTAACAAAGCCAAAGATAAAAAAATGGAACATTTTAATTAAAAATCCAGAAATTATTCCAGAAATCCCATGTAAAGTTGCAGTAGCAAATTTTAGATTACTTACGGAACATGATTATTTGGCCAAACACCTACACGAATAGGAATATATACAAGTCCAAATTGTCCTCTGTGCAACAAAGAAGAGGAAATGACTGAAGAACATCTTCTAACCTGTGAAGCCCTACCTGCCGGACCCATTACACAGAAATATTGGAGAGCAAGAGAGCTAATGGCTTCATTGCCAAAGCCTAGGATTTGAAAACAAAAACAAAAACAACAACAACATAAGTATATCAAATATGGCTAAATTTAAATGTACCACAATCACTTCAGTGTCAGTTGAAGGGTCTTTCTTAGTGTATAAAATGATTATGTCAGATTAAAGATGCAGTTTAACACCAGAAAATTTGAAAAATTAATAGTTATATTCTGTAATGCCAACTGCCAACAGAGCACAAAATGCTGCAACCATTGATAATTGAGATAAAAAAAAACTAAAAAAGTGAAATAAGAAAGAGAACTTTGCATTTGTGTATGAAACATGTATTATTTTTCTTTATATTCTTTGTTCTCTTTTTTCTTATTTGAGATCTCATTTATAGAGAAAAAAGTACTAATGTATATTTAATAAATATATGTTTGTTTCAGTGGTTGTAGTAATTAAATATTTTTATGCCTATTGTTAGTTTATATTAGCTAATTTAACATATATGTGAATTATGGTATTATTTGTTAGTTATTAATCTTTTAGACTTAGCTACCTTTTCAGGTTATACAAAATTTAAAAAATCTCAAATACTTAAACTGGATAGACAATAAAGAGTAAGTACTTTGGAGAAATTTAAGTGTAAGAAAGGGTAATAATAGATATATTTGTATAAATGTTTAGTGTAAAAGCTTATTTTTGTATAATTTAATAAACTATTATAAAATACTTTTAAAAATTTAGAGCATATTGACCTTATAAATTTTTATGAATCCACAACATGCATACACTTTCATGTATAAAATAAGCTGAACTTGAAGAGCGTATTTTAATCTGGACAAAATAATTAAGCATAACCTCAGTGCATGTTCTCTTCTGTACAGGATGTGAAGATTATTAAGGGCTACCTTTAACCTATAAATAAGGTGAGGAATACTGATGCAAGGAGGAAGTTCTTAATAACTTGGCAAAACTCCAAGCATTTTTCCAAAAAGAAATTATTTTTAGGAGAATGAAAATGCAGCAAAATAGGAAAAGTGGGAGAAAATAGAATAATATGAAAAACTAGGAAAACCGAGTGACAAGAAGCAGTTGGACTGTTTCACTTGACAACAGGAATGATTGCTTCACTCATCATCACCATGGGATCAAGATCCTAAGCACCTCAGCTTGTGTGTTGTGCAGTGAATCAGACAGCATCATGAATGGAGAACATCTATTAATTTGCAGCAAAGTGAGCCAAACAAAACAATAAAGCAAAGATATTATTTATTTGTATTGGGAAGTCAGAAGGAAATTGATGTTTACAAGTCCTGCCAATGCATAATAAATAATTATTTGTAGTGTAATATTTGGTATCACAAATTACAGGCCATTATAATCACTGGCCATGACTGCCTTGCGGAATACCTGCACAGAATTGGAATCTTCCCCTCACTGAAGTGTGTTGTATGCAAAAGAGAAAACACCATCATGAACTGGGAGAATATAAGAATCTGCAAAAGACTGCAATATAGTGATGGGATGTCACATGGGCAATTATACTGGGAAGTTAGAGACTAATGACTATGTATCAAGTGTCTGAGCATTGAATAAATAAATAAATATTTGGTATCACTGCCATATACTCTGCAGCAGGTGACCTGATGGGCCATGTAATGGTGCCAGCTATGAATAAAGTGGATAGTAGCTTTTTCATTCAAAGGATGGAGTAGCATCTAGGAAGAGCTTATAGTTTAAACTTACTATGCTGATACTGAATCAAAATGTATGCTGTAAAACAAAATACATGATTGTGTTTGATATTAATGAGTGCTTTGTGTGGGAATTGAAATGGTATAAATAAGTTGTTGGCAGTCCATTCTTAAAAATACACTTCTAGGTTCTGATGCAGTAAGAAGTGACAAATCCTATTGAGTTCAGAATTCCTATCATTGAAATGTTCTACAACTTGTAACATTAACAGAATATGCATTTTGTTTATATGTTCATTAAAATTACTGTGAGGCAATTCAACAATTCCAATAGCTATTTCAAAACATTATTCTATCAGCTGTAGAATGTTTTTCCACATCAAAAATGTTTGGATGGTGTTTCTGGTAGCTACTTTCTTCTGGTGTAATTAATCAAACTTCTCAGGTTTGTGTTGGACATTACAGGATAGCAGCATGATCTTATGCTAGAAAGTTCAACTTCATAAATTATTCACAGCTGTTTCTGGTTCTGCATTTTGCTTCTGATCATTGAGATAATTTCCAACCATTACTCATTTATAAAAGGCCTTTAAGTTAACATTTTTACACTAAGCTCTTTTACTTAGTGTCACCTTTGTACAAAATTCAACTGCTGTTATCCTGAACCCAGGTACAAAAGTGACCATGGGTAGTGTTGGGTCATGAACAATGGATACCTATCCCTTAAACTGACAAATGTAATTTATCATGAAAAGTATTATTCCGAGGAAAATTCAATAGCAGATTATTTGCAAAATGCTAGTTCTATAAAAAGAGAAACAGGAAAAATGAACTTATTTCCCTTCATACTGTTTGTATCCTTGTATGGTTTTATATTAAAGCACATCACAAATAATGATGTGATAAATCTTCATAACAATAAATCTTGCATGGTGAATTTGCTGCTCAGAGAGAGAAAAAAAAGTCATTCATTCAGCATAAAGCTTGGTCATTACCCAACTTGGGCAAATTAAATAACTTGTTTTATCATTGTACTCATGCACCAGCTTACTCTATGTTGTGGAAGCATGTTCCAAGTATACTGTTTAATTTTACTTTTATGTAGTCCTGCCAATTTAGATGGGAAAAAAAGTACTTAGTTTGTCCCAAGTTAACAGCATTTGACAGATTGATAGGCTATAATTGGAAGATTGAATCAGATTTCATAAATTCTCTGCCACAGCTCCTCCACTTTCTATAGTTTGAGTTTTAGCTGCAACACTGAATTTATCAAATTGAATTAAACTTTCCAGAGAAGGATTCCCTTTCTCTATAGCTATTATTCCACTGAAGCTTTTCTCTTATCTTTTCTTAAATGGTGATTTGTGAGTGTATAATATTACAAGCAGATAGTAGCTGTAACAAAAGTTTAATCAGTAAAGAATGCAATAGCAATGAATTGAACTTGTTTCCACGAAGTGCACAAGTTATCTACTTCGTCTTATGTTTATGACACTTTGTTTCAAAATACTTCTTCTTCTTCTTTTTCTTCAACTTCCCTAGTTATACCACTATTTTGGTGTTATGGGATTCTTAGTCCTCTACCCCTTAGCCATTAGGTGTCAGGTTGAGGAACCACAACTCTGGGATAAAGAAATAAAGAAATCTAGGATGGGTGATCGGCCCCAGCACTGTGCTGTCCACCAAAAATCTCACATGCAGTTGCCTGGGATCGAATCAGGGCCACCTTGGTAACAGTTAAGCAGTCTGCTTGACCATGGCGCAGCCATTTCAAAACACTTGTATGATGAATGTCTCTTAGCAAGTATATTAGAATGTTTAATTTTATTGATAAATAATGATTATCTGTGACTATCAAAATGTGAAAGTTTAAATGAAAAGATGCAGCTGCACATTTAACACAGGTTTATTTTGTAATAATTTAGTCCTGAAGATTTTTGATTTCTGAATAATTTTGCTGAGTTACACATTTCATGTGACAGAAGTTTTAATAGTGTTCAAAAGTTTCTAGGAATCCCATACAGAAAAAGCTTCCCTAAATACCAAAACTAAATTAGTGCTAACTTACCAAATTCTTAAAATTCCTTTCTTGGAAGTGTTGAAAACAGTGTTGTTATAATAAATTAAATTTAAAGGGAGTTGATTAATGACACTAAACATTGACTCCCTTTAAATTTAATTTACCATATTCTGTTTAGGTTTACCAGTTGCATCCTTTCACATGCTAATACTAGTTTGCTAAGAGCATTCCTACATGCACTGCAGGTTTTAAATTTAGATTTTTTCTCTTTGCTTCTGCCTTTTATTCAGCACTGAAAGTAGTGCTTATTACTTTTTATCGATGTTGGCAAACTTTTTTTTCCTTGATCATCAGGTTTACTTAGTTACAGGCATTTTCATAATAGTTTGTTTCCCATATGCTTGGCTTTTGGTATAAATTAATATCTTTTCTTTATAAACCAAGAGTACAGGATGGTTTATTGTAATGCAATATAACTGCATGTTAGAGACACACACTTTATGAAGTTTTTAGTTTGAAGAAATCGGTTATTGCTACAGCTCCACAGTTCACTATAAACAGCACAGACATACCATCTTCCTTCTGTTGTTTTACTCTATTGACCTCCAAAGTTTATTTTTTTAATTTAATTATTTTATTGTTCCATTTACACTCCACCTTTAACTATGATCATATCACCAGCCAACAGTTTCTCATATTCAAGTACAAGCTTGTACAATGTCAAAAAATGGCGTGAACTTAAAAACCCAGATAGTTACACTTACATAATGTGATTTCATTTCATTTTTACTTCCTCTACAACGATCTCATAGGTAAAGAAGGTACTGTATTCCTCCCAAAAATTCAATATATAGATTTCACGAAAAACATAAGTTTGGAGGTTCCGTGGCGGTGGCAGTTGTGGGGGTGGTGGTGATATAATATATATTATTATTATTGTTATTATTACTTATTATTATTATTATTATTATTATTATTATTATTATTATTATTATTATTATTATTATTATTATTATTATTATTATTATTATTATTATTATTATTATTATTATTATTATTATTATTATTATTATTATTATTATTATTATTATTATTATTATTATTATTATTATTATTATTATTATTATTATTATTATTATTATTATTATTATTATTATTATTATTATTATTATTATTATTATTATTATTATTATTATTATTATTATTATTAATCAATTTTAAGAGAAAGGTCTGTGTCTATCTCTGAAGAGCATAACAAAAACAAAAAGTCAGTCAGCATCTTCCAAGGATGCAACATGACAATTTTCAAGAACATCTCCCCATTCCAAACTATCCTTTACATAGAAAATGTTTTATTATTATTTTTTATTTTCTCAAAAGAGGTTCTAATGATTTCAGTTAAAATATATGTTTTAAATATATATGTTTAAGATAAATGTATGACGAATAATATGTGTATCTTGAAGTTTCTGAGAATTGCCTGGAAAGTGCTCTTTAATCTGAATGACTTTTGTATAACTGGTAAATTGCAAGAGATAATCTTACTGCACAAAAAATATTGATATCATTAAAGCACACATTTGTCGTATAAAATTGGATTAACCATTTTTTTTTAGATATTCTTTGTTATTGGTTTGAATATAAAATCAACTTCTCTCAAGTAGAAATCCACCTTTCATTTATTCTCATGGGTATGTAAAGAACAACAAATTTTAAAGCCATCGTTTCAAAGCCACTTTTTAAAAATCTGTTGCTTTAGGCTTTTGAATGTGTAAACATTTAATAAAGTTGATCCCAGTTAACAAAAAGTACCTACTTAGCTAAAAGAATAAGCTTTCAGAAGCATAGTTTATGGATGAGCAAGTAGAGGAATACATATGATTGTAACAAATAGATCTTTTATTTTTAAAGGAATACTCATTTTTCCAATATCTTTGTAACTATTCCAAAAATGACTTGAAAACTTAAGATTCCTCAGTCAAATCTCTTGATAAAAATTAATCTTTAATACTGTTAAGACTTCCAGGACCCACTGTCTGAAGTAATAGTCCAAATTTTAAAAAGATTCAAACTGCTTAAGAACAAAAACAGTTTTGAAAAAGAAATGAAAGCATGATTGACACAAACATACTGCAATGTTATTGGATCATACATAGGGTTCTGTAAAGATATCTAGTATGCTTATTAAAAGATGATTTTAATAAATTCACTAAAAGGGCCTCACACATTTTCAATTAGTTACGTAAAATTCGCTCATAGTTTGATTTAACATAATGAACATCAAAAGCATAGAATGCTTATTTCCTGAATATCATGTGCTTATCCTTAAAGGACTATAATTAGGACCAAATACTTATTATACAAAATACAAAATACAAATACAAAATTAAAAAAAAAACATTATTTTTTATGTCTATGGTTACCTTGAAACTGACACTTGTGCAATGTATCAGCTAAGAGGAGCTCATCAATAATAACATTAGTAATAGTAATACAAATATACAACACAAAAAACTGGAACAGAATGGATATACCATATCTTAGGCTGCAGAAGTCCTCTGGGTACTACAAGTTAACTGGCATAAAAATATTTAATTCATTTCCTTTGAAATATGCAGTACAAATATTCCAAGATTTAAGGATAAAATATATAAATAGCTAATAAAAACTCCATTCTACAGCACAGCACACAAGAATACTTAGATATAAATAAAGATGTCTTGTAAAACATATGTAAATATGACCATTCCTTCAGTGTATATATATCTGCATTTCTTTCATTAGTTACAAGATACTGACGAAGCCTACTGTAATTATTGTAATTACTAAATGGTGAATAAACTTTTACTATTAAACTGTTCTGTATATTTATACACAGTGTTTCTGTAAGGGTTTAATCTTTAGAACTTTACCATCTTTTACATCTTGTAGATATTGGTCTTGATGCTGCAAACAGACAGCGAGTAAATATGGCAACAGCGTAATGAGACAGCCGCATGGAATCACAAATATCAATCACAAGGTAATTTCTCACCAATAACAATAAGTACATTTCTTTTTGTCCAGTTTGGTTATTTAAAAATGTTTCCAAATTAGCAAAATTTTCTTAGTTAATATTTATTTGTTTATTTATTTATACTAAGCAACAGTACAAAGAATATGGTTATACATAAGCCCAGGTTGTTATTTTGCCATATTCTCATCTAAATTTTCCTTAATATCTAAAACAGTTAGTTTAATCATAATCATGCTGGTGATAATAATGACAATGATGATATAATAAATAAATAAATAAATAAATAAATAAATAAATAAATAAATAAATAAATAAATAAATAAATAAATAAATAAATAAATAAATAAATAAATAAATAAATAAATAAATAAATAAATAAATAAATAAATAAATAAATAAATAAATAAATAAATAAATAAATAAATAAATAAATAAATAAATAAATAAATAAATAAATAAATAAATAAATAAATAAATAAATAAATAAATAAATAAATAAATAAATAAATAAATAAATAAATAAATAAATAAAAGTACACAACAGCCATATTCAATATTTCATAAAACAATCCATAAACTTATCTTTCTTCCACTCTTCTTTTTTGCTGACCATATCCTTTCTCTTTTATTTCAGCTAATAACCACCTACCTTCTTGTCATCATTACTAAAGATTTTAATTAAGGCTACCTTTCTGTCTATTTTCAACCATTTCCCATTTAAACACTGTTTCCTCCAATGTTCAGCCCCATTACATTCATAAATTACCTATATATATATATATTCCATACCTTCCATTTGGCAATTGATTCTACTGGAGGCTTCTTCTCTCCACACACCCATATTTACCCAAGCAATACTCCATCTTTGTTCCTTATTTAATTTACTCTTCTCTTTCCCACATATTTATTATTCACATATATGATTCAAATGATCTTTATACCCATATGCTGCTGAAAAATTATTTCTATATCTTCAAATCTCCTTCTAAGTCCTTTCCAGAAAACATTTAATTGGTTTTCCTTCCTCCAAATTTCCCCAATTTTTCTCAAATTCTTTTCTTGATATTCTAAGCATTGTCTTAACAGGTTGCTTTCATCTAAATTAAATATTCTCTACCAATATTTAAGAACTCTCTCCATAAACATACCTTTCCTTTCCACTTGTCCCATTTCAGTTTTATCATTTCCTTTAATGTTGCAATTGGCAGACCTAACATTTCCCTGCACACTATATCCACAACTACCTTCTGCCCCATATTTCAATCTCATATAGCCTAATTTTCTTTGACTACCATATTATATATTTTTTCTAGCAAATCGACATAGTTAATTTTAACAAAGCATATTAGTGAGCTTATTTGCATATGAGTAAAATAAATCTGGTTATCACCGCTTTAAAGCATCTTAATTACATGCTGTCAAGTGATATCTAGATGGTGAGCAGAATGAATGTATGGTTATGTTAATAGCTTTAAAATTCACAAGCATTTTACAGGGAGTCTCTAATTTTAGAACTAAATTACCAGATTTTGATTTTGATTAATATTATGTGTATATGTAAGCTCTTTTTAATAACAAATTTAGGTTTTCTTAATACCTCTTATAGTTTTTATATAATTGTTCCATATTCATAGACAATAATTTCTTAAACATGTGGAACAACAAATATTCAATAGTTATCAAACATTCATTAACAAGTACAAAAGTGAATCGAGAAGATATTGACACATTGCTTCACTCACACTGTTTATTCACAGGACATGCTTCAAGAGCTCTTGCTCCTATCATCAGCTGATACTCGATTAGTGTAAGTTGTAGTGGTTTCCTCTTTCTCCGTATTGTCAATAGATGGCGTGATGTACTTGTCAAAGATGTCCGGTGGGAGAGTTTCAAAATTCATGACTCTATGACGATTTTTGTTGATGAAGATTTTTTCCCATACGGAAAGGTCTATGGGGTGATTAACATATTTTATTAGAGATGTTTCCAAGTTGATGTCATGTCTAGTATTCAAAAAATGAAAAGCCACTGCTGATTTTTCTGATTATTTCAGAAATTTGTTAAAAGGCCCTCCCAAAAATTCAATCACTA
>JAUKNK010000040.1:287500-350000 GCA_030765055.1 Mantis religiosa | reverse complement strand
AAAACTGCCTATGAACAGTTTTATGAATTAACACATTAGTTCTTTGTTGAAACTAAGTAGACATTAATTAACACTTCACTTGACAGAGAGGGATATAAAAATAATATAAGTACATTGGTGACATTTATGTTAAAAATTACTGTCCGAAAAGAACTCATATATTCTTAAAGTAACAAACTTAAGAATACAAAATCAACTAATGAAATAAATTATTAGAAATACAGGTATCAAAGCATTATTAAATGACAAGTTATTCTTTCTTAGTTTTTTTAATAAAATCTGAAGAAAGAATAAAAACAAATGTAAATCTTTTTGGAAGTATTTTGGCTCAATATGGTAAATTCTCTACTAGGAATTTATTGAATTCAAAACCAAAGATACTACTCTAATGATAGAAAAATCTCACATTTATAAATGTAATTGTCTAGACTGCTGAATATATATTGAAAAACTGAAAATAAATTATAAGCAAAAACCAATTTGAGGCATAATGAAAACAAACGTGCAAAATGATAAATATAAGATTGATTCTACTTTAGAGATGTTTTCGATAACAATTAACTTTTAGCATAGGAAAACATCCACATTTGGAAGAAATGAGGTAAAATTATTAATTCTGAACCTCAGATAACCTCATTAAAAAGTTCATCTAGATACAGACAGATGGTATTAATGCTTTGTTTTGCAGATAATTTCTAGAACATGTTACAATTTCATGCCAATAATAGTGCTGCTACTAAAGCGTGTCACACTAAATTCAAAATAATAGTAATATTAAAAATGTCTTGTTCATTCAATTATTTTTACACTTTTATTAAATTTCCAGTCATTTAAACATTTTGAGCCGAGGCTCAGTTAAACCTTTATTATTGTTATTCTACATTGTACACCTTTTTCCTTGACTTCTAAAATCAAATAATGACATTGCTGCTTTAGTTTCTATCAGTAAAAGAAAATAAAAACAACATAAAAATATGATTTTGAAATTCAGTACTATTTATTTGTAACTAGAAATCATGTACATTAAACTATATATAAGGAAAATATATACATATGTACAAAATATATAAACATGTAACAGTAGAACTACATGAATAAAAATATGACATTTATAAACTATCTCAGAAAAGAATTATTTTAAACTATTAATTAAACTTTTGAAATAATATAAAACATGGTGGTTAAGCTACAGAAAAAAAAAAAAATAGGACACATTTGTTCTTGTATTTTCAGCATACATGCATACTGTACTGTTTCTCTTAAATAGCTTGAAATAAAAAACAACATCTATAACGTAGTTTACAGAATATTTTTTCCAATTATTCTTATGTGTGTATAGTTCAAGCAATGTGGGCAGCATGCAAAAATGAGAGAGCAATATATTTCACAATTCTTGATGATGCTATATATTTTTTATGTTTACATATGCTACATTAAACAAAGAAAGTTTAATAATAATCCATTAGAGATAAGGAATTTTAAGTATTATAATTTCATCATATGAAGAGTATATTTGTAAGGAACTTAATTCCTGTTCATTTTCTTTTTTCTTTCTTTTCTAATAGCATGTGATTATATTGAACTGTTTGTAAAAGAATAAGATTACATCATTTTATAGTTCATAGTAATATGCACATTGTATATATATACACAAGAATTAAAAAGAGTAAAAATATGATTATTGCATATAATAAAAGGAAATGCTTGAAAATTAATTACTCTTATCCATGTATGAGAATAGATTCAACTTGATTATCTTCAAAGTTGAGACATATGTTTCAAAAAGTAGTTTGTATTCTTTTTATTGCATAGAATTTAAATTACATATAAATTTAAACTGCACATGAGAGAGAGGATTAATGTATTATGAATGATGTTTATATAGGGGTTGATTATGTGAAATTGTAACACTTGTGTTCACTAGCAGCTACCTAAATTCAACTTGTAACTTTTCATATGCTAAAAATTATTAATATTATTATTATTTTTTGTTTTTAATTGTTGCATTTGTATAACCTCCTTTAAATTCTATGGCCATATTGGGCAATTTGACTGAAGAAATAATTGATGGTATTGCTTTCATGTACTGAACTCTAGGTTTCACACTTCCAGACTATGCATAGGTAAGGGAATGATTTCGGTAAAGAAAAATTCTCTGCCTCAGCCAGGAATTGAACCCCGAACCTCTGGTTAAGAATCCATAATGCTGACCCTTCAACCATAGAAGGGCCTTACAATATTTTTATTTTAGGATTTGGTATATATCTCTTAAAATGCCAAAGAGAATTTTGTTCCTCCTTAATATAATTTTGTGCTTCATTGTATCATAGGAATTTGTTCCTTCTGCTTAGCTGCTCTTGTTACACCAAGCATCTTTGAATCAGCAGTTAGCTAACTAAATGAATGAACAATTATTATATCATCCACATACCTCTTATTTTTGTTATATATATTTTGGAACTCTTAATACCATCTACTCTTAAAAAGCCCAGAATTTAAGCACTTACAAATTGTAAGTCGCTATTGGGATAAATGATTTCAATTTATATTTCCTGTTTATCTGCCGAGAAGATTGATTAGCTGGAGAATTTATTGTCATGCTGGCATTACCATGATAATACAGTGGTAGAGCAGCCATGTATAGAGCAGAAGATGTATGTTTCAAATCCTGGATATGGCAGTGAATTTTTCAGTTCTGATTCTAACCTTTAAGGTTCATCTGCGCACAGATTATGTGTGTAAAAAAATCACCTCTGCTAATCGTCCTTATAAATGGAAAACTTTAATAAGATCTGAAAAATTCAGAAACTTAAGTACTTACAATTGTAAGTTGCCACTGGGATAAGTATCTAAAATGAGATTTCCTTATTAGTCTGTTGGAAAAACTACATCGGCTGGAGAATTTAACGTCATCAGCATTTTCACATGGTAATTCCGCAGCATAGAGGGGAACATCCATTGTTCAAATCAGGGCTATGACATTGAATTTTTCAGTTCTGATTCTAACCTTCAGTTTCCCCAAACATGTTTCAGAGGCTAGTTTCCACCATTCTCAACCAGACATTGACTGTGTTCCAGGAAAATTAAAAAGTGACTGTTGTTTAGTGTTATTAATTTATTCATTTTCTATTTTAGTGTGATCCTACAACACTGGCATCTATTTCCAGATTTACTGAAATGGTGCTGAGTTGAGTGAGTTTCTTAGTCATGTGTTAAATATGGACATCCCATTTTAAATTCTCGTCTATGTGTATCCCTTATACTTTGCTGGAGCTTTGTCATTTATTACCTAGGTTTTCTGATCCTGAACTTACACTGAGATAAGCTTTAAATTGTAGAATCTAGTTTTTGTTTTATTTATGTTCATTCCATTGCAGGTAAAACCATTTATCTAAATTATTCAGTGTTGTTAATATCAGTTTTTAAGTTGTAAGAGTTTGTAGTAAAATAGGTGAAATACTCAAACTACAGAAATATTTTCAACAAAGAAAGATAGTTTAGTTAATTGATGGGAATTAATAATTTCTTTACACTAGCCATATATAGCCTAAGGTTATGGATAGATAGAGTCAACTTGAAAAATTCAATGCCATACGAGTCAAGCGGAGAATTCAAAAGATAGAGTCAACATGAAAAATTCAATGCTATGGCTGGGATTTGAACCACGCATCTCCTGGTTTCCATCCAGTCTCTCTAACCCATTGAGTTACCATGGCCGACTTGCCGTCATGACATTAAATTCTCCATTTGACTCGTATATTTCCCTGGTAGACCACTAGGAGCTCTCGCATTCGAGATACACCGTTTGTGGCGACTTACTATCATAAGTGCTTGATTCCCAGGTTTCATCATTCAACTCTTATTATTTTAGTTAATTGATGGAAATTAATCATTTCTTCACACTAGCCGTATATAGGCTAAGGTCTTTGACAGATAGAGACAACATGAAAAATTCAATGCCATGGCCAGGATTTGAACCACGGATCTCCTAGTTTCTGTCCAGTCGCTCTAACCATTGAGCTACCATGGCCAACTTGCTTTCACGAGTGAGTGTTTAGCATCCATAACAACTGGTCATATCCGGCAAATTGCCTGAATTTAAAATTACATCTTGAAAATTTGGTATTTTCCTTGATTTTCAAAAGCTACTCTTCAATATTTCATAAAATACCTCTGTTACATTCCGAGGTTGTTCTTGCGTAGTTGCAATAGATATGTGCTGCTAACAGGTATAATGGTGGGATCATTTACATTCTTGCACATGACTTATGTCAGTCTTTCATTTGTACCCTTTCCTATCACGGTCAAAGTATAGTCAAAGTTACACAAAGATTTAACCTGCCAATAGCAGCTAACATCAGTATTGCTTCTCGTGTGCGCCTGTATGTACACAGTACAGTTTTTTTATTGAGAAAGTTTCTGTGTGGTTCTCTTCCCTATGGTAATGGTGTTACATGTGGAAGCAATAAGTGCTGATTTTGATGCTTGGGAAAATGTCATGTCCTACCCTGATCTTGCACTATGGATTTGATCTGTGATAGGAAATCCTATTTTCAGTGTGTTTGGTGAAAATCTGGTTCAATTACCATTTAACTTTTAATCCATTGGTCTACAATTTGCATAAGTATTCAGGAGGGATAAATTGCTTCCACTGTACTTCTATTTTGCTTTCAGCTAATGAGTTATTCAATGAGGTGTCTTAAAGAGGAATTGGGCTGGTCAGTAGGAAACAACTAGCATATCATTGAAGTGAACAGTGCAATTTTATAGTAAAAGTCAGTTTTGTTGCAATTCTCTTGTTGCATCCAAGTTCATACCTCTACAGCCGTGTAGTTACAAAAGTGGTGTGACGAAGTGGTAAATGATTTACTAAAATAAAGTAAAACAGACAAAATTACCAGAATGGCATGTGGTGCTTAAAGCTCAGAGGCAGAATAGGAGAGATAAAGGTAGAATCAGACTGAAAAATTCAATGCCATAGACAGGATTTGAAACCATGGATCTCCCAGTTTCCATCTGGTTGCTCTTAACCATTGAGCTACCATAGCCAACATGCCAGCATGACATTTAAATTCTCCAACTAACTTGTATTTTTCCCAGTAAACCACTAGGGGTTCTCATATACAATGATACATACCTTTTGTGGTGATATAGTTTAATGTAATGGTTAAACTATGAAACTTGGAACTTATAGCATAGTAAGTTGCCACAAAAGGTATGTATTTCATTTATATGAGAACCCCTAGTGGTTTACCGGGAAATATACAATCAGTTGGAGAATTTAATGTAATGCTGGCATGTTGCCTGGTAGCTCAATGGTTAAGAGCAACTGGATGGAAACCAGCAGATCCGTGGTTCAAATCCCAAACTACGCCACATTGAATTTTTCAGTCTGACTCTATCTAACCTAACCTTACCCTATACATGGATAGTGTAGAACAATTGATTTCCATCAATGGTGATAAGCTTTCCTAAGTGTTTTCATTGACAAAAAATGCTGAGTTGATTTTGTGAATTTGGAAAGTAATGTGTTAACAACTGTGAATGAATGCATCCTCCAAGATTTACCACTAGCAGCAAAAATATGTTTCTTAGAATGATAATAAGTATATAACTACATTATAATTAATGTATAATTATACATTATTATACATAGCTACGCGTTCAAAAACATGAAGTGTATTTATAAACTCATGCATTGCATCAAAACCACATGCATATTTATAAAAAGATAGCTTCAAATTGCTGTTGCAAAACAATCTACTTAAAATGACTCCAGGCTGTGTTAGCACAACACCATGCGAGCGGGAAACCTGTATGTGAGGTGCTGCTTAGAGCGACTGAGGAACCTAACAGCTACAAGCGGGAAACTTCTTGTTCTAAAATATCTGAGTCTTCCAAGGAAGGTTTCCCCTGATCTCATTGGTGTAAATTTTATTTAAATGGTTCAGAAACAATGTTGATTAACTTTTCTGTATGTTTATTGACAATTGTATTTATAAACTTTTTGGTTATGTCAACAAAAGTTTAACTTTTCTAATTGAAACCTTTTTAAGGCCAGTCACAAAAAATTTGCATTACACATTTTTGTAATGCAAATGCCATTATACTGTACTGATTTTGAAAACGTGCTATTTTTAAATAAAAGTCTCTTAAGTTATGGAAATGGTAAGTGATACTGTTAAACAAAAATACATCAATAATTCATTCAGAATAACAGGAAAAAGTTATTATCTGAGTTAAAATGAGGAAAGTATGTAGGTTTTTATCTCAGTTACCTAAGATAAGTGAAGATGACATTCAATTCAGAAATTAATTTTTGAGGTTTCACCTTTGATATGCTTTTTTGTACTTAGTCTGCTTCTCTGTCTACAGATCTGTCAAGCCACTTGGGATGTTCACTAGTAATTATGTAGATAGATGTTTTACTGTCACATACGCTTACATTGTAGTGGTGATCATGTTCTGTAAACAGGTGACTTGTCAATACATAAATATATACAAACAACTATCGGTAATTACAATACTTATTGCCAGATATTAAAAATTATGACTAACATAAAAACAAATACTTAAAAATTAAAAATCACATTCCAATACTTTATTCATATATTCTATGACCAAATAATAGGCTTTGTCAATTAATAGGTTTTTAATGGTTTTATTAAAAAGTTTCAAATTGTTTATCTCTTTTAACAGACAGTTTGTGGCAGGTTTGTATACCAGCAGATAATTAAGTTTTTTCATACAGTGCTAGCCTGTGCATAGGTATTTTCAAATTATTTTTAGCTCTTGTTACATGGCTACATCAGAATTAGACATTATACAGTGCTTCAAAATTTGTTTGTATAATTCTTTTATTTCATACAGAAATAGTAATGGTTCAGTCAGTATTTTCAAATACTTAAACAGTTTTCTGAAAGATTCTTTTGGTCTTTGTTGTATCATTATTCAAATTATGTCTTTGTTTACTTTTAAAATTTTTTTCCTACCCTGCAGAGTTCCCCCATAAAATGATTCTGTATGTCATTGCTGAATGAAAGTAACTAAAGTACACAATTTTTCTTGTTTCAAGATCTAGTATTTTTGCAGTGCACTTCATATCAAAGCATGCATTATTTAGATTTTTAGACAAGTATATGGCTCGCAAAAGTTAAAGGCATGTGAACACTGGCCAATGCTCAAGCGGAGCGCTGTTGCCAAGTGTAGTGCGTGTACTACAGAGGTTCTGTGTATAAGAGTACTTTTACCTGCCAGCAAAGGCTCTGCCTATTTTCCCCATAATTAAACAACATATTAAATATTTCTAAAACATTAAAATCTTAGCTTGACACACATCACAGCAGTGAAACCAAGCACGGTTTCCAATCCAGTAACTTGCTTTCCAACAGTGTGGGTCTCTACTGGAGATTGAAATACAGGCACACTCTCTTTTTCTAAGGATGAAGGTGCTTCACTACAAATTCGTAACACTGTGTGTATACTACCTACACCACAAGCTTCCACATTTGATTGCTGGGTTTTTGAAAAATCTACATTTCCCCTATATTCTGGATTGGAGAGCTTTCGTAAAAACTTGTTCACATTAAATATAATTTTTCTACCCTGAGAATGAATCACTTCATGCTTGTTGATCAAAAAATCACTTGTTCTAGCTTCGAAGGACATGTTCACGCACTCGGATCATAAACACTGGAAAAAACATGTGTATAATAATAATTTAATGTAATATTAACAATATTTCAGCTTGAGTTCAACACATGACTTAACGATTCCATTCACTTTAACAAAATAACACACCTGTACTCTGAAAACGAACTGAAAATTAACTTTCAAACTGCGTGACTTCTGTTTTCATGGTAGGTGCATTATTTATTGCTTGAGATACTGTGAGGAAAGAATGGTGTTGTTTTTTCAGGCTTATCTGTGTTGAATGGATGGATGTTGGGTAACCATATCCATGTGAAGATAAAACGTGCATCGCTCGCGTTGTATCGTAGAGACAGGACATTTGTACAGTCATGATGAGAAAATAAAATTATTTCTTATTATAAGATTGGCATCTGTAATTTTCAAATATTTATCTGTAACATTTAACCATAACCATGTGAAGATAAAACGTGCATTGTTTGCATTCTAGCTATTGTAGAGACAGGATTTTTGTACAGTCATGATGAGAAAATAAAATTATTTCTTATAATATTGGCATCTGTAATTTTCAAATATTTATTCATAACATTTAACCATAACCATGTAAAGATAAAACATGCATTGCTTGTGTTCTAAGTATTGCAGAGACAGGATTTTTGTATGGTCATGATCAGAAAATAAAATTCTTTCTTATTATAAGATTGGCATCTGTCATGTTTGAACATTTATCCAAGCGTAATTAATTAATATAACATTCTCAGTTCAGGCGCGCGAGATGTGTGTACCACATTCGGCAGCGCTGATAGGAGTGGCAAGCTTAGGATTCGCTTGAGTCTGCAGTATGGCCCACCTCCATATGCCTTTAACTTTTGCAAAGATTATAATAGATATGGCCATGCTATTTTAACTCTTATTTAAAAAGATACCCGGTATTCTTGAAGTTTCTTTACAATTTACAATTAATTTCATCAATTATGATAGTTTTCATGATTATTTCTCAGTGGGCTAAACTGCTTAATGGAGATTTTAAGTTTTAAGCCATTACTGGTGAACCACTTCTTAAAATGAGAAATTGTTTATTTTGGTTATTATGTAGTTCAATACTACATCCATTTATTAAGATGGATGTGTCATCTGCAAACATAACTGTTTTTCCACATATAGTTAGGGAGATCATCGATACATAGAATATACAGTGATGGAACACTTCCCTATGAGATTCCTCTATTTATTTGTTTCCAATTTGACTGAACAGTTCCTATTTGGTTATTTAAGATTATTTTTTGTTTACGATCTTTGAAATAATTTTCAAACCACTTGATTGCATTCTGCCTTTTGCCAGAGAACTCTAATTTTTTTTACTAATATATAATGATAAACACTGTCAAAGCTTTAGAGTTATCACATATTATGATGGCTGTCTGTAACTTTTCATCAATCATTTTAGAAGCATCATTTACCAATTTAGATAAGGCAGATATTGTAGAATATTTCTCATGGAATCTATGTTACACTTTATTTAATAGTTAAATATTCAATAGTTAAAATATTCAAGGTAAGTGACAAGTTAAGAATGTACAAGCTTTTCGAATATGACAGAAATAGTGGGAAGTATACTAATAAGCCAAAAGTTTTGAGAATCCATTTTTCCTACCTTGTGAATAGGTTTAACTAATACATATTTCATTCTGACTGGGAAGGGAGAGATTAATTAGCTGACTGATGGGCCCACTTATTTCATGTTTATTCTCCTTTATAAAGGGAAATTCCTCCCATCCATAGGAATGTTTAGATTTGTTTTATTACTACTTCTACTACTGTTTTTGGAATAATCCTTGAGAACTGAAACAAGGGAGTTTCATTATTATTATTATTATTATTATTATTATTATTATTATTATTATTATTATTATTATTATTATTATTATTATTATTATTATTATTATTATTATTATTCTGCATTGATTCTTGTATGGATGGAGGAGACTTCTAGATATAATTACCAATTACATGATAATTGGAGGAACTTAGTGAACAGTGACGTACAAATTAATTCACAAAACTATTTGTAGTCAGACCTCCATGATTGAAAATGGCACCAACAGCTGCTGAAACTAGTCCCTCAAAAAGTGAAAATGTTAAGTGATATAGTGTAAAGAACAGACTACAAATAGTTTTAGGAAATAATTACAAATATTTATGAAGTAATATAACTTTGAGTTGAACTAGTACTCCGTGCTCCATATACTCCTTACTCAGTAAGAGTATTTATGAGGTAGTTATTTAGTGATTCTGCTGTATTCATATCTATGTTATCTAAGTTATCCCTCATTTGTGGATAGAAATATCACAGATCCATCACCTTAAGCTCAGCGGAACATAGATTATACAACATAGAATATAAAACAATCTAACATAGACCTAAGTACATGGTGTACAGAATATAGAACATCACTAGTCATCACAATAGATAAGGAGGTACCGACAAGCAAGCATGAGGCTGTTAGGGGTTGCTACTCTAATGAGCTCATAGCAGAAACTCCCTGCACTAGCAGGAGGCCTTTTCCCTTTAGGGATGGATTGGCTATTTATTTATTTTATTTATCCCTCATATTTTTGTTATTAATTTGCAGTTCTCTTCAACTGTTCTGAATACTGGCACAAATCATGCGCCTGTTGCATTCACAAGCATGTTGATTAGCAAATGTATTACCACATCATCAATGCTAGAAACCAAGACTTCACACAAGCTCTTAGTTTAGGTTACTTCAAGCTCACTGATGGTGTGACAAAAGGAGAAGTAATACTTGCATTGCTCTGTGTGATGAATGGGATGTCTGAAAGTCTTGTTGGAAAGCACATTCACTGTCTTCCTGAAATATGCTCCAATAGTAATATCACAAGCCCCTCGGCCGCGCCGTGGCTCAGTGGTTAGACCGCTTGGCTCTCACCAAGGCGGCCCGGGTTCGATCCCAGGCGACCGCAAAGTGAGATTTGTGGTGGACAACACGGCGCTGGGGCGGGTTTTCTCCGGGATCTCCGGTTTCCCCCGCCATCTCATTCCACCGGTGCTCCATCTTCATCTCATGCATCATCAGTGTCATCGCCTGCGGTGCCGTATGTAGTAAAAGTGGGCGTTAAACACTACACATTCATTCATTCATTCACAAGCCCCTCCTAGAAGCCGAATAACCTTGATGCAGGTGGAGTGCTTAATGCAATTAAGACCCTGCAGGCTGTACTGGTGGTGCTTGTCACTGGTACGGTCACTCATGCCAGAGAGGCTGTAAGTGAGTTGCCAAACTAAGAAGCAGCTTACCATCCAAAATCCAACCCCAGAAGGGAATCTCAGTAAGAATGCCCTTTACAGGGACTCCCAGCTGGAAAACTCGTAAGGTGTCTCCTAGGGGAAGCCCTCACTTAAACGTTCACTGAAAGTCAAAGTGGGAAGCATCGTGCCAAGGACTGCATGGCACCAGGGTGATAAATTAAAGTGTCACTAATGAACTCTGCAGAGAACTGGGTGTAAGCCTGCAGTAATTAACTTTGTACCCATGTTGGCGCTCCATGGGCGTGAGCTCTATACTTCTCCAACACTTGTGGGACCAAAGTGGAACCTATTAGAAAAAAGAATTTAGAAAACCCAGATATGGGGAATGAAGGCAAGGTGACAATGGAGACTGACAAAGATTCAGTTAATCAAACCTCAACATCCATTGTAGATCCTCAACAGGGAATTGCTAACCCAACTGAGGAAACTGAATTAAGAAAAACAGCTTCAAGGATCAATAGACTATACCTGGAAAAAAGACCTTCTCTGGTGCCCAACACAGAAAGTTAGCAATAGAAAAGGCCAAGGCAACTGGGGCTCCAATAAATCCAGAAAACCTAGGAAAAATACATTAAGCCAAAATATAGGGAATCAAAATTGGAGGGTACAAGTAAGCCTTCAGGAGTACAGGACCCAATAGAAACACCAGGAAAACAAGGCTTAAAAAGATACAGATCAAACACCAGCACTCCATCCTTAGCTGGCAGCCAACACAGATCTGTTATGAAAAGGCCAAAGAGTGCAGAGTAAAATGAGGTAAGGCCCAGCACATCTGGGGCTTTAGCCAAATTCTGACAGCTCTTAAAATGGTTACCATTCTAGACAAGTACCTAGACAAAAAAACTAACTGAAAAACAAGCTGTAGCAATACAGAAATCAATTCTTGAGGAAGTCTGGCAGTAATAACCAGACCTAGGCCCTCAATTTAAAATCAGCTACCCTGACAAAGACATAGTGTTTATAACATGTGTCGATGAAAGAACAAAAACTTGGCTGAAAGAGAGGTTGACATACATTAAGCCCTGGGAGGGCACAACTCTGTGGATTGAAACCGCCAGGGTCATTGCATGGTTTTCAACAAAACTCTTGGTAGCCAAGGACAAAGAACCCAAAAATTTACTAAAACTTCTGGAAACACAGAATCATGGGCTAATTACAAAAGATTGGGTAATCATCAATAGTAAAGCTGACTTAACTGGTAGCACTCTAGTGGTTTCTATTGATGAGAACTCTAAAGTCTTTAAACCATGTGGGACTAAAACCCTACCTTGGTTTTAACCAAATAACCTGTAGAATTAAATTTAAAGGGGGTCAATTAATGACACTAAACAACACTTACTTTTAAATTTTCCCAGAAAAAGTTTCAGAGACTTTGCCTCTATCGTCAACCGGACATCGACTGGTTCTCAGAGGTGTAGCTGGCGATATTTTGTCATAGGTCTCCTCTGGTGGCGGTTCAAGGAACTTGCTGAACAAATCTTTCTTGGAGATGTCGAAATTGAATACTTTGTTCCTATTTTTTGAAATGAAGATTTGTTCCCATGTGGACAGTTCTTGTTTTCCTGATGTATGTTTTAGTAGTTTTGGTTCTGGATTTATGTTGTGGTTTTTTTCCCAAAAATGCGTGGCAACTGCTGATTTTTCTAATTGTTTATATTTTATGTTCCTAAAGTGTTCCTTTGATCTTGTTTCGAAATTTCTTTTGCTTTTTTCAATATAAATTTGACTACAGTCACAGCATTCAATTTGATATATACCAGATTTTTTGTTAGATGGAATGGCATCTTCGATGTTTGAGCAAATTAGGTTTATTAAGGAGTAATGTTTGACTGGTGCTAGGTGAATGTTTTGTTTCTTGAAGACCGTTTTGAATTTATCAAAGGCCCATGGATGGTAAGTGAATTTTTTGAAAATCATATTAGTAGCACGATGATATACCTTTCGAAGATTAAACATAAAATTAATTTCTGAATGCTTTATAACACTATAAATATTTGACCACAGACAACTGTTGTCAAATATTGGTGAATCCTTGGATACCTTCTTTATAAAGTGTTTGTGAATTCATGAATGTGAATGGAATTGACACAAAATTAACTGAATTCCTTTGTGACTTTGTGAAGTTCGCAGAAACTTTTTACTATGCCAAAGAGAAGACGACCTGACTTAGGTCACACTGGTCGACAAGGTTTTTTTCACAAGAGATCTGAATAGTGAATCTAGTGGCATTTTCCATCCTGAATTCAGATATGTAGTCAGAATTTTTTCATCAGACATAGTTTTTCTGTAAAAGCTACTTTTCAAAATATGATTTTAGCGTTTTCTCTGACCTTTCATAGGAACCGTTACCTCATATGTAGCTATTTTACTCAAGCTGTATTATTGAAATTATTTGCAATGTCATGCTGAAGCACAATAAAACATGACTGTGCAGGTTCATTGTTGTTCATTGTTGTTGTTTAGACATGTTCAGACCTGTTTGGCATTGTGATGTGTCAGTATTGAGCTGACTGTGAGATTTTTGAGTAGTGAAATATTTCCTTCCTTTCTGTTTAGAAGTGTATTGTGTATGTTGAGCATGTTGTATTTCTGTGCTTTATTTTTCATCATGCCAAGAAATTGTGTAAATCATGCAGATAATTTCTGCTATATTTGTGGTGAGCTCACCTTCAAGTCTCAGAGGCGAAATTTGACCCCACTTGTAAAGAAGTGTTATAAACTTTACTTTGGCTGTCAAGTTGGTGATTTTGATAAGAGCTGGGCCTCAAATACATGCTGTGTTTCGTGTGTTAGACTGCTGACTGGGTTAAAAAATGGTACACATCATATGCCATTTGCAATTCCCATGATTTGGAGGGAACCGAAGGATCATATAACTGACTGTTATTTTTGTTTGACAAATATTAAAGGAATCACATCTAAAACAAAATATACAGTTAAGTATCCGAATTTGCAATCTGCAATGAGACCTGTCTTCAACAGTGAAGAGTTCCCCATACCAGTATATGCAGATACGACCTTAAGTGATAACTCTGGTTCTGACCTGACTGAAACTCCAAATGATTTAGATGAAAATAAAAATGATCTTACATATGAAGCCAGTAGCTGTTCATCAGAACCATACTTTCCCAATCAGCAAGACCTTAGTGACCTGATTCGCGATTTAAATCTGTCTAAACAGCAAGCGGAAGTTTTAGCTTCCAGACTCAAAGGGTGGAATCTACTCCAAAAAGATGTAAGAATTAGTAGATATCGTAGCCGCCATAGTGTTTTCAATGTATACTTCTCTGAAGAAAATGGTATTGTGTTTTGTAATAATATTTGTTCAGTTATGGAAACTCTTGGGCTTCAACACCGGCCAGATGAGTGGCGATTGTTCATAGACTCCTCTAAAGTAAGTTTGAAGGCTGTGCTGCTACATATTGGCAACAAACTTCCATCAATATCGGTAGCGCATGCCGCTGATATGAAAGAGACATATGAAAATATGAAACTAGTTTTAGAGAAAATACAATATGGAAAATATGAATGGAATATCTGTGGTGATTTAAAGGTCACTGCTTTATTGCTTGGTTTGCAACTTGGGTTCACCAAATTTTGCTGTTTTTTGTGCGAGTGGGACAGCAGAGATAACAAGTCTCACTACATTAGAAAGTCATGGCCAAAACGTGAATCTCTTATCCCTGGCCAGAAAAATGTGGCATGTGTCCCTTTAGTGAAGCCTGAAAAAATATTTTTACCTCCATTGCATATTAAGTTAGGAGTTATGAAAAATTTCGTCAAAGCTATGGATAAACTTTCTGATGGAATCTTGTACTTGAAATCGAAATTCCCCAAAGTCAGTTATGCTAAATTGAAAGAAGGAGTTTTTATAGGACCACAAATCCGATCATTAATGGCTGATGAACATTTCGAGGGACTGTTAAATCCACTGGAGAAAGCAGCCTGGCAGTCTTTCAAAAGTTTGTGTTGCGATTTTCTTGGAAACCATAAAGCAGAAAACTATCGTGACATAGTGGCTGATCTTCTGCATACTTATAAAGCTATGGGATGCAACATATCTTTAAAAATTCACTTTTTGGACTCTCACTTGGACTTCTTCCCCGAAAACCTTGGAGCTGTCAGCGATGAACACGGTGAGCGTTTTCATCAGCAAATTTCTACAATAGAGAAGAGGTACCAAGGCAAGTGGAGTTCCAATATGCTGGCTGACTACAGTTGGACTAAAATGAGAGACGTTCCAGATGCAAAATATACCCGAAAATCACTATCTACCACTTTCTAGGTAAGTCAGAATCAGTAGTTATAATTTTGAGTTAGATAGCTAGTTACGGACTTTTTGGAATATTATAAAAAAATTCAAATGAATATCACACAAAACTCCTGCCCAATGGGGAAAAACTGTAATTATATTTGAATTCAGCACGAAAAATACTTTTAGAATCTGTTATTTTAATTCTTGTGAAAGAAAAAAAGTTAAATTTTGTTGACCAGTGTCATAGAAGTCA
The DNA here is from genome assembly GCA_030765055.1 of Mantis religiosa. Lineage (NCBI taxonomy): Eukaryota > Metazoa > Arthropoda > Insecta > Mantodea > Mantidae > Mantis > Mantis religiosa. The sequence continues at coordinate 334,511 of JAUKNK010000040.1, read as the reverse complement.
GTCAAATGTGCAACAAGCTACGTCACGTGCTAATCGCACTGATGAGCGCAAGATGCAGATAATATAAATATTTGTGTTCATAAGTCAGAAATGAGTTCTAGTGTCTGTTTCTTACAGGGGAGTTGTTTTCATACAAATCAGTTGACAGTTATAAACCTGAACAACACAGTCAACTATCCCATAGAGATAGATAGTCAACATGAAAAATCCAATGCCATGGCTGGGACTTGAACCACGGATCTCCTGGTTTCCGTCCAGTCGCTCTAACCCATTGAGCTACCATGACCAACTTGCTGTTACGACACTAAATTCTCCATTTGACTCGTATATTTCCTCAGTAGACCACTAGGGGCTCTCGCATCCGAGATACACTGTTTGTGATGACTTACTATCGTAAGTACTTGAGTCCCAGGCTTCATCATTTAACTCTCATTATTTTAGTTAATTGATGGAAATTAATATATTTTTTTTTTTCATACTAGCCGTATATAGGCTAACATCTTTGATAGATACAGTCAATATGAAAAATCCAATGCCACGGCTGGGACTTGAACCACAGATCTCCTGGTTTCCATCCAGTCGCTCTAACCCATTGAGCTACCATGGTCAACTTGCTGTCATGTTCATATTAGCCATATATAGGCTAAGGTCTTTGACAGATAGAGTCAACATGAAAATCCAATGCCACGTTGGCCATTGGTAAGTTGGCAAGTTGGCCATGGTAGCTCAATGGGTTAGAGTGACTGGACAGAAACCAGGAGATCCGTAGTTCAAGTCCCGGCCGTGGCACTGGATTTTCATGTTGACTCCATCTATCAAAGACCTTAGCCTATATATGGCTAGTATGAAAAAAAATATTAATTTCCATCAATTAACTAAAATATTTCATAGAGTTTTTAAATTCATTAGAATTGCTTGGACTCCCACCTCACAATTTAAAATTAAAAGTAGCATCCTTTGTGATCATGCTGAGTAACATTAACCAACCACTACTGTGCAATGGAACAAAACTGTGAAAAAACTAATGAATAACATTGAGGCAACAATCATCAAGGGAAAGTACAAAGGAGAAGATATATTGATCCTGCATATTCCAATGATTCCAATGGATTTACCTTTTGATTTTAAGCGTCTATAATTTCCCGTGCATTTGGCCTTTGTGATGACCATAAATAAATAGCAAGGGCAGTCATTGGAAGTTTGTGGAATTAACATGGAATTTACCTGTTTCTCTCATGTTTGTGCGTCGGAAAACCATTATCTTTATATATCTGTGCACCACAAAAAAAAAAAAGAATTGTTTATCAGAAAGCTTTAAGATATTAACTTAATTGTAAATGTGTTGTATTTAAACTTCACCTCCAATTGCAGAATAAATAACTAATCTGAATTTGTTTTATTTATACAGATAAGTTCAGACAACTTTTATTGGTGGTAGAAAGTTGGCTTGGTCAGCTAGTCTATATAATTCTTAGCGTGTTTTCCTTATTGTTTATGTAGTTAAGGAACTATACCAGCTATATGTATTTTCATGGTGATGGTGGGTACCTACAATGGAGAAATAAAGTAAGAGTCAACTCATTCCACCACTTTTGTTGTTTGTCGGCAAGAAAAGTAAAAAAACACAACATTCAAGGACAGCCACTAGCTGACATCACCATGCCAGAAGTGCAAGCCCATAGTTACTGTGAGAGATTTATTCTAGACCATACCAGCTCCAGAAATCTAGAGACTTTTGCTTCTAGAATATTCTTGCATGATGGCAGGGTGTAAAAGGAGTTATAAAAGCCAGCCTCAGGCAGCCAAGTTCACAGTTTAGTTTAGTTTACTTTAGTTCAGAGTAAGTCATGAATGTAGTACAGTCCAGAGTTATGAGTCAATCTACAGGAAAGCAGTATGTTTCAGCTCTGAAATGATTATCAGTCTGCTTAAAGTGTGTGCAGTGCAGAGGTGCAGTTCATCAGTGAATATCGAAATTGTGTCAAAGTCAGCAAGCAGAGCAGCGTAAAGGGGAAATGTGTGCGAGTTGGAGAAATTACAAGCAGCACAAGTTGGTCCATGTAACAGAGACATGAAGGAATATTAAAAAGCTGTGTTTATGCTGTGTGTTTGTATGAAAAGAGAGGTGGATTGGAAGTTAGCACTGGGCTGAACATTTTAGTGACAACATGAGTTAAAGTGAACTTCAACCTAACCAGTTCAAATCCTAGCCATAGCATTGAATTTTTCTGTTTAATTCAACCTTCCACTGACTAACTTAATACTGTTTAATTATGAAGCCTGGAACTTAAAAGTATTCACAAAATTGTATGCTGCAACTGGGTTATATCATCTCAAAACGAATTTGAGAATGTCTTGTGGTTTAACAGAAAACATGAGAGTCAGTTGAGAAATTTAATGTTGTGCTAGAATGTTGCCATAGTGCCTAGATTGTTTGTGATTCAAAACCATTATATGGCATTGCATTTTTCAGTCTGAAAGCAATTTTCTAACTTAATTAAAAAAAAACTATCTTGGTTTTTAAAACTCTGTCACTTACATTTATATTTGTTAAGGGAATAGTTTTGAAAGCTGTTGCTTCCATTTTCAACCTCAAAGGTCCATCAATTAATTTGGATGTCACTGTTACTAAATTCCTCCAAACACACACAATTTCTAACTTAAGCCTACACACAATTTGAATGAAAGAATAATTAATTAACATTAATTTCCAAAGCTTCTGTTCTTTTGTTTTGAGTTTTTGTTGGGGTCCAGTTTTTGAATTCGTCAAAATCCATCAATATTGATTATGTACAGTCTATTTATATAGTGAAAATGGTAAACTACCAAGGGGCTGCAGTTAAAAAATAAGTTTATAAATAAAACTCACATAGAAGCATTTCTAAAAGCACATTTAAAGCAAAAACACTGAAAAACATGAATATCAACATAAAACTGAAGTAAAATGCAAGCAATGAAGCATGTTCATGTTTTACAAATATATGCACAATTTACAAAGGTTTATAAATTTTCTATTGGGAAATCAGCAAGCTTTGAATGACTTTCAGGTTGCATATAACAAAAACTATAGCACTGGTACAAAAGCATTCCACTTTAGGTAGCCACAGACATCTTTCTTTTGTGAGGCTGTGAATAGCTGGAAATTTGGATTTGTTAGTTTCATACTGAAACTTTATTACAAAGCATTTCATTAAAGGGAGATTGTTACACAATGAACCCTTTTCATCACTTGTTCCGGTTGTTAAGCAGAACACAGAGTCTGCTTAAGTGAAGTTTAATGCCCTTCACCATCAAGAGGATTAACTGCTTCATGCCTTATCTACCAATCACCAAATGAAGCTGGCTATCATCTAACTGAAGGCGGCCACTGAAATGTTAGCTTAGCACAGAAAACATGCATTCTTCAAGCAAAGCAGAGCATAGATTCTGCATGCCTGTGGTATGCTTACAGACAATGTGTTCAAAGTAATTCCAGGTGACAAAATCATGGGTTATTTGACAGAAGGTCTGCATTGGAGCCCATGTAGTATGAAACCATGGTATCTGAGAGAACTGTGCTTCCCACTTCAGCATGACAGCATCGTACACTGAGTAAAACTCTTCCAGGGTGAGGCAACCACTGCCAGACTTGTTCAGTTGCTTGAACATTAATACTACATCTCTGGGAGCTGTGAGCAGAAAAAGTAAATGCAACTGTTATGACATTTCATCCAGCCATTCTTGATCAAAATAACTAAACTTCTTTTTACATGACCAGTTTCATCTAATCTTTTAAAATAAATATAGTCTAACTTGCATTTACAAGCTTAAACTTTAAAGGCTTCTTGAAAACAAATATATATATATATATATATATATATATATATATATATATATATATATATATATTTCATAGCCTTTATTGGCTATGGAAACCTTTATTAACCCTTTAACCCTCCGTTAGATGCGTGCCTTGGCAGAACACCATTGGTCGCGTGCAGCCTGGAAGGCCCACACTATATTTATGCAATTGTATGCCTGTATTTCTTTTTGCTTTCATTTTTCATTTTTCACCCAAATTTTTGGCTTTGTTTAGGTTAAATATACATTACTTTTATTAGTATAGCCATATTAAATGCATCAGCTAAAATATAATACAAATAGAGGGTACATTATAATTTGTACCAAGTATACGTAAAGAGAATAACCTATTCTTTTAAAATACATCTTGTCATTGGAAATGTTCAGTTACTCAGTCATCAGCTATTTCTTCTGTTTTTCCCGACTAAGTAGTTATCGCAAATAATTTTGGCATGTTTTCTCAAACAGAGAGAAACATTGCATTTCCCACTTGCATATTTAGTTTTGTTGGTCTTTTTGTCTTTACTACAGGGTTCATATAATTTCTTTTTTAATGACTCTGGCACATTCAACAAGTCATCTGTTGTTAGTTGTTCAGCTTTATATTTCTTTCAGATCATTGGGTAGCTCTGATGCTGTTACTCTTCTCTGTAGCTGTTGCGACAGTAAAGCTAAGGACAGCACTTTCAAATATTTCTGTTTTGTGGAATATTTGTTTTGGTTTCCAAGAAAGATAATCCTAGAATTAATACCTGTGTTATTTAACATACAGGTTAAAAATTACCATTGGGCACCTTCATGTTGTTCTGGCTACATTGAATGTAGCACACAGTTATCTACTACATCAACTCCAGATTTAGTATCGTTGTAATGCATGCTTCTCTCAGACTTCTTTTTGGCACCTTCTGACAGTTGTTGAAGACAGTTGTTGAGATCAAAACTACTGTTTTAACCCTTTTAGAACATATGACATGAGTGAATCGTTGCCCACCTTGGCAACATAGATGGTAGCATGTCTACCTCACATTCAAGAGTTCCCGAGTTCAAATCTCGGTCAGGGTGAGTTACCTGGATAAAGTTTTCTCCAGGGTTTTCCCTTATCATCAAAGATGAATGTCGGTTAACTCTAAGCTCTACGGACCCTGGGCTCATTTGAGCTTCATTTCACCCATTTCATTCACCGTCCAATATGACTTCACATTGGAGGATGCAAATTTAAAAAAAAAGTTTTTTGTGAAGCCAAATACGCTTTCGTATCGGCTGGGACCTTTTGGAGAAGTAAAATTACAGGGAAAATCCTTTTCTTTTTGTTCCATTTATACCACGCCTTTAACTGCAGCGGTCATATCAATGGTCATATCAATGTTCCTTTGGAACATATCGATGGTGCTAACTCATATACGTTGGATTGCTTGTACTTTGTATTTTAATCATCAGATCATGCATACATTCACACTCTCATTCATACTTCCAGACTCTGGGGAAGATGGGAAATCATCTTGGTTGGGGAAAAATCCCCCACCCCCAGCTGGGAATCGAACCTGGGACCTCTTGGACAGCAGGCAGGTGCTCTACCGACTGAGCTATGGGGCCAGCCAAATCCTTTTTGTCCCTGGGTATTGTACCGACAAAAGAAAGTTGTCGTTTGCCCAACTCATTCATCAGGTATATACTAATGTATCAATTATCTGCTGTAACATTTCTGCCAGTGTTGTAGATTGGTTCAATTAGTCTTAGCACTACAATCTCTGCAGAATTATTTTGCAAATGTGGTCCGTCTGGCTGCTGTCCATAATACATTTCCATATTAGTGGTGTAAAACATTTTGCATCATTCAAACATAATATTTATGTGCCATACTTGTTTGGCTTAGATGGTATATATTGTCTAAAATCCCATCGACCACAAAATACAGGTAATTGCTTGTCGACTGTGATGTTTTGTCCAAAGAGAATAATGCTTTTGACATTTATTAACAAACATTGTAAACATTTCTGTAACATCAGCCAATTTGTCCAATAGCATGAATACCATTTGGTACTCACAAAAAAGTACTAATGGCTCCTTCCTCTGGCAAAGCAATATTCCACTACTTATTATTGAAGAAAAACATGTCATCAACATGTAACGAGAGTAGGCGCAAGGGGCCCACTAGACCCGTACGACACCTAACTGCTGATTCATCATTCTTGCAGCTACAATAATAAACAGAAAAAGTTGTTGCCACAGCAAACATTAGAGTAAGATGTAATGTTAGATGTCCTAGACAGACAATTACTTAGGTCGTTTGTAAAATACAATATTTAAATAAAGCTAGGGGCCTCCCAGACCCCACACGACTAACAGAGAGTTAACAAAATGTTTTCACTGCAATGTAAGTCACATCTAAATTTCTTGTAACAACATGAATGTAAAGCTGTAATGTTATTGGTCACTGATTACTCATGTTGCTTGATGGTAGCAATGGGAGTTTGCAAGAGAACACACAAAAGTCATTTCTTGGCAGCAGAAAAAAGTTGTGTTTTTATGAACTTTCTAACTGAAGTCATATGCGCAATCTGATGTACCAATAAATCAGGAGTCATACAAATCTATTTCATTGCCTGTAAGAAATCTTTTAGTAACCATAACAATACTTGAAGTGCAATATATGACTTAATGAATCTTTAATTTGCTTAAAGAGCATTAAAGCAATAATGAACATTCATTAAACTAGCCAGCAGAATTATCTTTTTATCTCCACTTACATTTCTTAGGAGCATAGTATCTCATAAGACCCTCAAAATGCTTAAACCTCATTCTGCTAGGATTCTGTTTGGACACCAACAATCTAAATGCATGCTGACAAGCCTTGCGCTTGTGAAGTAGAAGTTTGCGGAACTTTTCTCGTTCTATTCTTGTAAATGTTTCATATACTACTGCTAACATCTGCAAACAAAATCCAAAGAAATCACATCTACAGTATAAAATGGATAAGGATTAAATTAAGATAGACTTCAGTATTAACAATTAAGCATACACAAAGCTGAGTATACCTAGTACCAGATACTCCATACTATCCCTATGCTAGTGCTATGAATCTGGCTCAGGTGTCCTAACATCTAGGCAATTAATGCTATTACAGTGCTGGTGGAATGGCCAACAGATTTTTAAAATACAATTTTGTTGTACTGGCAGAAAACTGAATTGAAAAACAATTGTAATCTATTGTGACTTAAAATTCTTTTACTACCTCATTTAACCCAAACATCTGAAGAGGGGGAGACACAACAGAGGGAGAGGGAGGGAGGGTGGGAGAGAGAGCGAGAAAGGGAATAGGGCTACTCAGAATGTTTTTTTGAACAAATGCTTTTAATTTACCATTCTATACTTGAACTAATATCTGCAGTTCAAGAAAACAAACCTGAAACATATGAAACAAAATATTTAGGAACAATTTTTGATTCAAAATTATCTTGGAGACATCATATTGAAGCAGTAGTTAACAAATCAACAAAAAAATTTTCAATTTTGAAAAGATTAGCTAGAGTCAAGTGGAGCAGTAACACTGGGGAACAAAAAAAAAAAAATTATTTTTATATACTCGAAACAAGATAGGCAAATTCTTGTGTAAACTGTTCTGCTGATTCCAAAAATGCCCCTCAAAATGCTGTATCACGTAACGTTTTTTAGTTATTCATAATTTTTTATGAAAACTTATAGAAATGTGATGTGATAACTCATATTTGATTAATTGAAAATAAGAGGTATTTTATTACCAAATAACATTACAAATAATAATAATTATTAAAATAAATAAACACAAGATAATGATGAAAACCAATACCTGAATTATCTCAGAAGTGTTTCACTGTTGATTTTTTTTTGTATTGACTCTCCCGTTTGAGGAACCAACAATAGTCTCCGAACATGGCTGAATCCCAGCGATATCCTGGTAACGTCTTTCCAGCTCAGAAATGTCCTGGTGAAAACGCTCACCTTGCTCATCACTTACAGCTGCTAGGTTTGTAGGGAAACTATCAAGGTGAGAGTGCAAAAAGTGGATTTTAAGTGACATACGGCAACCCATTTCTTTGTGGCTCCTTAATAGTTTTGATACTAAAGTTTCATAATTTTCTTCTTTGTTATTGCCCAAGAAGCCTTCCACCACTGATTTAAATGATTTCCATGCTGCCAATTCAACACATTTAAGCTTTAATTAAAAAACACTGTCTTTAAGAAGTAGTCTTATTTGAGGACCGACAAATATACCTTTCTTCAATTTAGATTCACTTGTTTTGGGAAAGATACTTCTTAAATACTCAAATGCACTTCCACTTTTGTCCAAACCTTTAACAAAATTCTTCATTAACCCGAGCTTTATGTGAAGTGGGGGGAGAAGAACTTTGTTTGGGTCTACTGGAGGCACATACTTAACATTGCTTGTTCCAGGAGTATAGTCTTCCCTTTTTCCCCACTCTTTCACTATAAAATACTGTCACACCCTACATTAGAATAGATTTAATATTTATTAGCTTTGGGGGGAATCCGTAGCGGTAGAGCTAAACTATCTCAACAAACACTAGTTACACCACGCGGTAGGGTGGACATGTTATTTTACTGATAACTAGCTTACCTGCATGGTGGTGAAAGGTGGAAGGTCCAGCGAAGGGAAACTCACAAATGCATTTTTAAAAAGAGGTTTTAATAATTCCAGACAACTTACATTCAATGAGGTTTGTGTTCCGGAGGGTTGCTACAAAACACATCCTCTCACTCTGGTGGCGGCCTATCGTCTGCGGAAGAGGAAGCCAACCCCCTCTCCAGCGCAACCAATGAACAAAGATCAGCCAGTGGCGCCAGGTCTGACAACCCATACAGGGTTGCCACAATACTTGTCAGTTGCCCTACTGTCCCATAAGCACAAAAAACAGCAATATTTTGTGAACCCTCCCTGCAGTCCCGTTAGCAATGCAACTACCTTGAGGTCACTACAAATTTTCCAGCCATGGTTTTGATAACTAATAGCATCTAAAATGATGGACATGGAATTGTATGTCTCCTTCATTACTATGGCATGAAATAAAGGTATTGAAGGTAGTAAATTGCCATTAAGAAGCAACACTGCCTTGAAGCTATATTTAGAAGAGTCAATGGCTATTATTTTAAATTAAGTCAATATGAGTTGGTATCATACCTCATTTCTGTAATTTTATATAAAAGAATAAGAATATCTCAAAAATGTCACATGATACAGCATTTTCAGAGGCATTTTTGGAATCAGCAAGTCATTTTGCATAAGAATTAGCCTATTTTGTTTTGGGTACAAAAAAACGTGTTCCCTAGTGTAATCGGGAGACACTGAACGCCACATACAAAACATTCATCAAGCCAATACTTCTTTTTAATGCAGAGGTAATAATTACAGCAAACAGTTCTAACATAAATCACCTAGAAGTATGCCAAAATCAGGCCTGCAACTAATAACCGGGGCAGCAAAATCAACTTCAATCACGGCAATGCAAGCCTTAACTCGGAACTATCCAATACATCTAACTTTAGAGGAGCAGGCACTAATACAACATGAAAAAATGTTGTGGTTAAAAACAACAAAATGGGAGAAAAGATTACTACAACCAATCAAGATGAAAACACAAACAAGTTTCCTAGACAAAGTTACGGAATTAAAAACAGATCTGAATCTTCGTAATTCTAAAGAAAACATTTTAATCAAAGAAAACCCACTAACTTTTGAACCAATTAATATTCAATTTATTTTATTTTATTTATTTATTTTATTTATTTATTTATTTGTGTACTAAGCTATTACAACTGTTGAGCTGATCACCAGTATTTGGCCCAGGCCATTAATTGGTGAGCAGCCCATTGAATTACAAAATGTGTAGTACACTACTTACATTTCTATTACTACTAGCATTACTACTATTGCTTACACACTATTGTTCATTTCCTTTTTTCACAGTCCACTTCCATTTATTTTTCACTTTATCTAAGAACTGACCTACATTCTTGAGATTTTTATCTATAATTTTACATATATCAGGACTTCGCTTAATTTTTCTCCAGATGTATTCTTTTCGCCAAATCTCTGTTTCCCTGCATTCGAAAAGGATATGTTCCACATCTTCCTTACCCCCACACAATGGGCACTTGTCTTTCACAAACCCATTCCGCTGCCCTTTTAGCCTCCACACTCCTGCTCTCAGCCATGCTATCCCCTTCCTTTCTTCATTAATGGTTTTATCTATATACTGCTCCCTTCCCCAGCCACTTTTTAACTCAACATAATATACCAATGACCTCTTTTCACCTAACTGGCTGAACAGTTTTTGAATCTCTATATCTTCAAATCTTTTTCTAACACCCTTCCAGAAACCTTTATAATTTCTCTCTCTTTTTCTCCAAATATCCCCTAAGCCATTATTTTCTAAATTGTTTCGTAGAGTGCTTGCCCAGCCCGAGCTTTGCAGACTTGCTTCTTGATATTTTAAACATTGTTGCAATAAGAGTCCTTCATCTAAATTCAAGATCCTATGCCAGTATTTCAAGGCTCTTTCCATTATTAACCCTTTCCTTGTTACTCTCCCCATTTCAATTTGAGCAACTTCGTTTGCTGTTGCCATTGGCAGCCCCAAAACTTCCTTACAGAACATCCTGTGTATCTGATCCACAACTTCCCACCCATTCTCAAGCCCCCATATTTCAATGCCATATAGCATTCTGGCCTCGACTACAGAACTATATACTCTTTCCAACCATTTCATCTCCATCTCTGGCATTTTATATAGACACCCTCTCACAGCCATCATTGCTGCTTTCCCTTTTGCCAGTGCTGATTTCTTTTGTTTTTCCCATTTGCCTCCTGCATCCAATTTTAATCCTAAGTAAGTACAGTCACGCACTACTTTGTATTCAGCTTCTCCCTTCTTCCACTTTTCATATTTACTCAATTTAGTTCCTTTTTTAAATACTACAATTTGGGTTTTTTCGCTGTTTACCTTTAAGCCCCACTCTGAACAGTATTTCTCCACCTCTTGCAAAGATATTTTTAACCCATTAACAGTAATGGACATTATTACCAACTCGTCTGCAAAAAGTAAACCTGGGACTTGTAAGTTGTTTATTACTGGTATGAGACTATTATTCTTACTTATATTTTGTAATACATCATCAATAAATAAATTGAATAAAATTGGACTTAGCTTGCACCCTTGCCTTAGTCCTTTTCCCTCCAGTTGTATTTCTTTAGTTAGTGCCCCTTCTTCATATTTTATGCAAAATGTATTTTCATTATACAATTCTTTTAGTATAGTTACCATTTGATTACTCACTCCTTTCATTAACAGCTTATACCACAACAGTTTCAGCTCTACCCGGTCGAAAGCTTTTTCCAAATCGATAAAAGCCATATATAATTTACCTTTCTTATTTTTTAGGTATTTATCTACTAGTGTTTTTATGATGAATACATTATCAACTGTCCGCCTCCCCTTTCTGAAGCCCATTTGGAATTCTGAAAGAATATTATGCTCCTCTACCCAGACTTGCAGCCTTTCTGCCAAGATACCCGTATAAATTTTTCCCACATTCGATAACAGTGCTATGCCTCGGTAATTATTGGGTATATCCATATCCCCTTTACCTTTATAAATTGGCTGAATAATAGCTTTTTTCCAACTCTTAGGTGTATACCCTTTGGTTTTCATTGAGTTGAACAATGATGTTATAACTTTAACTCGGTTCACGTCTTTGCTCCATTCCCTAATGAACTCTCCGGGTATACCATCTATACCTGGTGCTTTGTTCCTTTTAATTTTTTTAATTTGATTCATTACTTCTTCATCTGTTATGACACTGTCCAAGATTTCATTGAAATTATTTACTATTTCTGGGATTACCCTCCCTACACTAAAGCTTTCAAATGTATATAAAGTTGCAAAATACTCTAACCATTCTTCTTGAGTTATGTTAGATTTGACAATATATTTTTTGTATAATGTCTTAATACCTTTCCATATTTTACTTACATTATTTTCAGTAATAGTACTGATTAGTTTGCTGGCATTTCTTTTCCTCCATTGAGATTTTTTATTTTCCAGCAACTTATTATAATAATATTTGCTTAGCAGATATTGTTCTTTCAGTTTGATATTCCCTGATTCTCTCCATTTTACCAACTCCGCTTTTACAATACCTTTATTTATTTTACACTCCTCATCAAACCATGTGTCACTTTCAATAATTTGCCTGTTTCTAACTTTCATCTGTTCCCCTGCCCATTGCAATATGAAATTTAGGATATTCATCGCCTTTTCAATTTCAAAGGTTTCCGAATTATATAATACCCCATACTGACATATTTTTCCTCGCTCGGAATTTAAAAGATTTTCAAAGTTTGCCTTATGGTCTTCCTTCCACCTATATCTAACATGTTCTCTATTTGCTGTTATTTTCTCCCTTATTTTGTCAGCTTCCACATTTTGAGATATGATTTTAATACATGTTAGTAATGGGAAATGACCACTATTGGTACTTATGTTAGACACTTTAAAATTAGACACTATATGTCTAATATTATTGGACCAGAAAACAAAGTCAATTACACTCTGGCCATTTGCATTTATGAAGGTGTATTCCCCCTGCTCATCTTCACCGTATTTCCCATTAAGAATGTCAAGCGCATTTATTTCACAAAATTCAATGAGTTTTTCACTTCCTCTCTCGACGATCTTGTCCTTGCTACGTCTAATATTATCATTTTTCCCTGTTAGGTTATTATTTTCCCAATCATCTGGCAGATTTACGTCACTTTCCCCAATTCTTATATTTAGATCTCCCATTATTATAATCTCAATGTTAATGTATTTATCCCTTAACCTCTCAATGTCTTTGTCTAACAGATAAAATATTTCGGGATTATGAAACTGTGAGGAGGCTGGCGGGTTATACACTATACCTAAACATATCATGCTGTCATCTAGCTCCTTATCTTCTATTACAACCCAAAGCACTTCTTTATGCCTGGACCATGATTCTTTCATTGTTTTACACAGAGACTTCCTAATAAAGAAACCTAGGCCTCCAGATAGTCTCCCTTTCTTTGCATATGCTTCTCCCTTTCTTCCTACGTAACTAAAACCCCGTATGTCAATGACCTCATCTTTCAACCATGTTTCAACCACTGCTAAATAATCCAGCGTCCCCAAAAAGTGCTGTAAGATTCCCGTATTAATTTTATTTTTTATTCCCTCACAGTTCCAAAATCCTATTTTCCTGACTGACTGCTATTGTGAACCCGTTCTGCCCCTTGACCATACATACTTTTCCAATGTCTTTTTGCTTCTCAGCTGAATTCCTTCAACAGCTGAGGATCGTTTGTCTTTGTTTATCACCATTATACTTCCATGCGGCGAAGTTATAATATCTCCCGCCTCTGCTTTACCTCTCCTCCTGCCTTCACCACCTACCGCCCCCTCCTCTTCTTCTTCACTACTACCAATAGTTTGCGTCCAGCTTCTTTCCCCTCTCTCCACCAGTCCACGTGCTGCCATAGTCTCCTCCCTCCTTGGTGACAGCCACTTTCTCCCGTTTGTTGTTACAGGTGTTGACGTCATCTTGCTCCTTTCCTCACTTCCCTTCTGTTCGACGGAGATTTGATTTCCTTTCGTCTTGTTTGATTCACTCAATGACGTATCCTCTGACGTGTTGGTTGTTACCACGTGCTGTATTACATCATCTCTGTGTTGTGTGCCGGTGCCAGACTTTGACTCCCTCGTCCCTTCCTGTGTATGTGAAACTTGGCTGGATTTTTGCTGAGTTATTTCCTCCCGTGTAGGCTCCCTGCTCCATACATCCCTCTTGCTCGCATACGTTGCGTTCGCTCCTTCTATCCAGAGTTGCAAATTTCTGATATATGCTCGTTTACCCGCAGCTCTCGCTTCCATCATCCTTCGGATTAGATTTTGCTTCACGTGTCTTTGGGCTGGTGTTAAATCCTTATTTATGAAGATTTTTGTGCCTTTCAACCTTTTAGCCCTTCCCAGTATTTCGTAGATTAATTGAGTTGTAGAGAAATGTACAATAATTGTCCTTTCCCCCACATGTCTTCCTACGCGGTAAGCCTCCACTATCTCCCAACCGTGTAGTTCTATTTGTAGTTTTTCTGTCAATATTTGGGACACTTCCTGCCATGGCCAAATACCTCTTCTCTCTTTCACTCCTATAAATACTAAATTTAGTCTTCTTCTCCGCTCATCTGCTCTTTCCAATTTCACTTTCAGTTCATCTACTTCCCCTCTTATACCTTGGATTTCTTTTCCTACTTCTTCTTTTATTTCCTTAGCTATTTTCTCCAGACTGTTGCCTATTCTTTGCTCCATCCCATCCAGTTTATTTATTTTTTCCACCAGATTCTCCAGAATAGTTTGTATTTCCTCTGGTCCAGGGTTCTGTTCGACTCCTCCTATTATTAATAACATTAGAATTATACATCCCAGTATTATGCCGCTAACCTCCATAGATCTTCCTATTTCCTTTTTCTTGATTTTCCTTTGCCTAAACAGTCCTATCCTTGCTCTGTACACTGTAAGCTCATCTCCCATATTTGCTTCTTGTGCCACTCTTCTAGAGCTCACTGTAACACAACCTTCCTCTTCAACAGCTTGCTTAGCACTCCTAATATTCAATTAGATTTAGAACAAATAGTTACAAAATCTGAAACTTCCAAACCTGTACTAAAAGCACTAGCATTAGAAACTGTGAACAATAGATACCCACCCAAAGAATGGTTACATATCTACAAAGATGGATCTAACTTGGACAACAACTCAGGAGCAGGAATTAAGTGTGCACTGTTCTCATTCTATCAACCAGCTGGATACCACACAACAAATTTTGATGCAGAAGTAACGGCTATTCATATTTCACTCCAACACCTTCTATACAGAATAGATAAATTCAAAAATGCTGTCATACTTTCTGATTCTAAAGCAGCATTATGTGCAATAAGTTCATATAAAATGAGGTCAATCCAAATTAAAGAATTTCACAAAATGATCCAACAACTTCAAAAACTACAGAAAAGAATTATATTTCAGCTGATTTCCTTGCCAAAAAAGGTGCAAATTTAATTCAGAACAAAAGTAAAAACTTACCCTTTACATCCATAAAAAGATTAATCAAAAGCAAATATAAAAACAAACAAACCAATCAATATCTAACAAAGCCGAAGATAAAAAATGGAACATTTTAATTAAAACCCAGAAATTATTCCAGAAATCCCATGTAAAGCTGCGGTAGCAAATTTTAGATTACTTACGGAACATGATTATTTGGCCAAACACTTACACAGAATAGGAATTTATACAAGTCCAAATTGTCCTCTGTGCAACAAAGAAGAGGAAATGGCTGAAGAACATCTTTTAACCTGTGAAGTCCTACCTGCCGGACCCACTACACAGAAATATTGGAGAGCAAGACAACTAATGGCTTCATTGCCAAAGCCTAGAATTTGAAAACAACAACAACAACATATATGAATTAATATTGATGGTGAAAAATAAAGTACTCATTTGTAAATAGCCTATAATGTCCTTTAGTTTTATTAAATGTCATTTACCTATAAAAGATATACAAACATCTTTCACAGGAAATGTCTTGTTACTCTGCAGTTTATGTAAAAAAATAACCATTTTTATAGTATGAGAGAAGTGCCAGAAGTACCCAAACTTATGTATAGATTGCAGTTGTTATCTGAAAAAAAAAGTGATTATGGTAAAAAGCCCCAAACTTGTAAGACTTAAGTTTGAAATCTGATTTTTTTTTCTTTGTAATTTACGTCCTCCAACGTTAAGTCATATTGGATGATGAATGAAATGGGTGAAATGATGCTCAAATGAGTCCGGGGTCCATGGAACTTTGAGTTACCCCATATTCGTCTATCAGGATAAGGGAAAACCCTGGAAAAAACCTTATCCAGGTAACTCACTGTTTTTAAATTTGTTTTATTTTCAGATTTTGGTAATGCTAACAAGAACATAACACCTATTATTTAGTAATGATGGTGACAGCTGAAGATGTGTATAAGTATACATGAAATCGCGATCCTGAAGAATTTATAAGAATTATCATCATTTCTTATAAGTGAAGTTTTAAGTTACAAATTATTATATTTGTATATATTTGTTTGCTTCACTGTTAATAGCTTAATATTTTATGTATTAATTTAAAAAAAAAACTACTTGTAGTCGGTTTTTAACATTGTCACATTCTTATTTTTTGAAGGACTAATTTCAGAAGCTGTTGTTTCCATTTTTAACCTTGAAGGTTCGACTATCATCTATTGTCATCTACTCTCTTCTCTCTGGTGGTGAAACTATGAACTTCTTTATCAAATAATCCACTGGTGTGATTTCAAAGCTCATTACTCAGTCCCTATTTTTCCATATTAAGATGTTCTCCTACATTGTCAGTATTTTTTTGGTTTATCACAGCTTTTAATAATTTGGATTTGGTTCAACATTATGGTTTTCATTCCAAAAGTGAAATGCTATGCTGACTTATCTTCCTGTTTCAATATGATGTTTCTAAAATACTCTTTGACTCTGGCTTTTAGGTTTCTTTCTGTTTGCCTTATGTAGCATTTTTCACAATCCTTACAACTTATTTGCTATATTCCAGATCTATTGACTGGTGGGATTTCATATTTTGTTTTTGAATTTAACAATCTTAATACTGAATACCTATTTGTAGGTGCCAAGATGATAGTGTTCTTCAAAGATCTTTTTGAATTTATTACTTATTTCTGGGTGGTATGTAAATCCACTGAATATGCTGTTGCTCTATATAGCATAAAAAGTATTTCAGAAAGTGGAAAGCCATTGTTATTGAAGTTAGGCAATTACTCAGTGCTTAATTTTAATAATAAATTCATTTTCTTCTGCTATGTGAAGTATGGCTTTTTGTTTCCTGTAGTATTCTGTTTTATTCATGGGTATGTTGACTAGTCTGTGTACAAGATTGTTTATTATTGCATGTTTTTGTATAATCGGGTTATACCTGTGATTTTTTATGTTGTTTTCTAGCCTGCCTTGGTAGCGTAGATGGTAGCATGTCTGCCTCATGTTCAAGAGGTCCCAAGTTTGAATCTTGGTCACAGTGAGTTACGTAGATAAGGTTTTTCCAGGGTTTTCACTTATCCTAAAAGATGAATGTTGGGTAACTCTAAGCTCCGATATGACTATGTTGGAAGACAAAATTAAGAAAATGTAATTTTCTGATAGACCTATTGACCATATAGTGGATAGTTTAATTATCAATATTGGTGATAGTTGATAGATCAGTAAACATGAAAAATTCAATGCCATGGCCAGGATTTGAACCACGGATCTCCTGGTTTCCGTCCAGTCGCTCTAACCCATTGAGCTACTATGGCCAATTTGCCGTCATGACATTAAACTCTCCATTTGACTTGTATATTTCCCCGGTAGACCACTAGGGGCTCTCGCATTCGAGATACACCGTTTGTGGCGCCTTACTATTGTAAGTACTTGAGTCCCAGGTTTCATCATTTAACTCTTATTATTTTAGTTGATTGAGAGACGGCAAGCAGTCGAAACTAGAAACAGATAAAAACAAATACACAAGGAGTAAAAAAGAATTTAAAGTTATATTAAATCAGGCCAAATCCAAACACATCGAACAAAAACTTGGACTTTCTACTAACAAAACAAAAACAATGTGGGATATCAAAAATAAAGACTGTGGAAACATAAAATATGAAATGCACAGAAACTTGAGTATAGAGAACGGAAATACATCGAACAAAAACTTGAACTTTCTACTAACAAAACAAAAACAATGTGGCATATCAAAAATAAAGACTGTGGAAACATAAAATATGAAATGCACAGAAACTTGAGTATAGAGAACGGAAATACATCGAACAAAAACTTGAACTTTCTACTAACAAAACAAAAACAATGTGACATATCAAAAATAAAGACTGTGGAAACATAAAATATGAAATGCACAGAAACTTGAGTATTGAGAACGGAAATACAATAACAGATAACCCTGATGAGGTAAGTAATATATTCAATAATAAATTCCTAGAACAGGTTAAACAGCTAATTTCAGAAAATAAAAGTAGTTGCATGTATAAGTTTAGCACAAAATCTATAGCCAACACAATTTATATTGGTGAGGTATCACAAGAAAGGGTCTTAAAAACTATAAATAAGATGAAAAACAAAAATTCAGTCGGACTTGATGAAATCTCTTCAAAACTTTTAAAAAAATGTGCACCATACTTGCTAGAACTGCTAACTCATTTAATTAATTCAACCTTAAGAGAAGGCATATTCCCAACACCCCTAAAGAAAAAGTTGTAAAGCCCTTACACAAAAAAAGGAGATAAAGAAGTAGCTAGCAATTACCATCCAATAGCCCTGGTATTGACACTATCTAAACTGCTAGAGAAAATAATTGCAAATTAAATCATATCCTTTTTAGAAAAATACAAAATACTAAACAGTGCTCAGTATGGTTTCAGAAAAAATATGTCGACAAGTAAAGCTATAGCAGAAATAATAGACTATATAATAGATAATATGGATAAACCTGTACACAACTGCATTTTCTTAGACTTAACTAAAGCTTTTGACTGCGTAGATCACAAATTACTCCTAGATAAGTTACATCACTCGGAATCAGAGGAATTGCATTGAATTTAATAAAAACATATTTATATAATAGAACACAGCAAGTAAAAATAACTCATTTAACAAATCAATGTTTGAAAGACATTATTCAAAAAGTATAGCAGTAAAACAAAGAGTTCCACAGGATTCTGTTTTAGGACCACTCCTATTCATCATATACATAAATGATATACCTAATCCTCCAAAAAGTAGAATCATAATGTACACAGATGATATAACAATTAGAAATACAGGAAACACTATAGAGAACTTGGAAAATGTAACAAATCAGAACACTAACCAAATTATGCTGCACCTTAAACAAAACAGCCTTTTTATAAACACAGATAAAACTATACACGTTTCCAAACCATTCAAAATAGAAATTGTGCAAATTCCAAAATTATCATTGAGAACAAAGAAGTTAAAGAAGTAGACTCGAAAAAATTTCTAGGGTTAGTGGTAGACAAACATTTGAAATGGGACAAATTGTGTAATAAAATATGCTCAGGATTATTTATAATGAAAAGAATTTCAAATTTAAAAAATATAGAACTTCAAAAGACAATTTATTACAGTCAAATCTACCCACACAACTTATGGAATAATAGTATGGGGTCGCAGTACAAAGAAAAATACAGAACAAATATTTAGACTACAAAAACGAGCAATTAGATTAATTTTAGGTCTAAAATACAAGGAATCGTGCAAAGAAAGTTTTAAAGCATTAAATATACTCACGCTATACTCCCTGTACATATATGAAACAATAATATACCTAAAAATAAAAATTCCACCACAGAAACAAATCAGCAAATTCATGACCATAACGCACGAAGAAAAAATAATTACCATATACAGGCACATGCGTTACAACAATATAATATGAAACCTACAGCAGCGGCAACCAAGCTTTACAATAAATTACCTGAATATATTAAAAATATAAAAGAAATAAACCAATTTAAAAGGGAACTAAAAGAGTTCTGCATAACATCTTTCTATTCGCTTGAGGAATATCTAAATAGATGGTAATAATTATTGTTGTAGAATGGTGTGTAAACTAAAATGTTACTATGTAACTATCATATGTAATGTAACTCATAGAAATTTATTATCTTTATTATCACCATTATCATTATCATCATTATCATTATCATTATTATTATTATTAATGTGAAATGTTATATAATTGTCTAATATTATATATATACTTTTTTTAATATGTAATATAAATTTAACTGACGTATCCAACAAACATATATTGTGTTATAAAAGGGTGAAAATAAATACAAATACAAATCCCGGCCATGGCATTGAATTTTTCATGTTGACTCTATCAAAAACCTTAGCCTATATACGGCTAGTATGAAGAAATGATTAATTCCATCAATTAACTAAAATTGGTGATAGTTCCTTGGATGATTCCAGCTTTAATTCAGATATAGATGTGCAACCCTTGCTCAAGAGTAACAAGGATCAATGTGAGTTAGTATTGTTTCATTTTGGATAGTTAAGAGTCAAACTGAAAAATTAAATGCCATGGCCGGGATTTGAAGCACAGATCTCCTGGTTTCCATTCAATCGCTCTTAACCATTGAGCTACCATGGCCAATGTGCCGTCGTGACAGTAAATTCTCCAATTGACTCATTATACATTCCCGGTAAACCACAAGGGGCTCCCATATTCGAGATACACCGCTTGTGGCAACTTACTATTGTAATTACTTAAATACCAGGCTGTATCATTAAACTCTTATTGCATCATTAATCTCTAAATTAATTGATGGGAATTAATCCTTTAAATACACTAGCTGTGTATAGGTTTTGGTTTTGGATAGTTAGAATCAAACTGCAAAATACAATGCCACGACTGGGATTTGAACCACGGATCTCCTGGTTTCCATCCAGTCGCTCTTATCCATTGAGGGACTCATACCCATTTGTTTCATTTGTGATTTATAAACTAGTACAGTATTTTTTTATATTAACTTAGCCTTAAACACATTTTTGTGCACAGTTTTCATGATTACATGGGTCTGGGTATTGTAAAAATGCATTTCTTTGTTGATTTGCACAAGTTTAGCAGCTTGGGATAGTAACCATGAGGTAAATCATGAAGGGAGGTGCTTTTGAACCCATCCAATGACAACTTGCCTGGCTGAAGAATACAAATATGGTTTATTTACATCTAGTCCAGTCCTTAAGGTGGCCAGAAAATAGTAGTTTGGCAGCCATCAATAGTCAATGCTTTCAGTAAATTTGTAAACATGAAACAAATTGGCCACATTAAGTGATAGAAAACTTCTATTTGAAAGGTCTAGTCCAAAACGGATTTAGAAAAAACAGATCTACCATAACAGCCATGGACAGTTTAATAAATAAAATTCAAGAAGCTACTGATAAAAAATTAGTAGTTGTGGGTTTATTTTTAGACTTAATGAAAGCATACAATGTTTTAGATCATGAAATACTACTCAGGAAATTAAATAAATATGGTTTTAGGGGTATTATGAATTGGGTTAAATCCTATTTAAGCGATAGAAAACAGTTTGTAGAACTTCAGTTTGAAAATAAAGGAAAATTAAATACAGTTCAGTCCAAAGTGAGAGAAGTTAGGCAAGGAGTTCTACAAGGATCAGTCCTGGGCTCCTTGTTATTTTCGTTGTACATAAATGATTTGCCAACTGCCATTAATTCCACAGATGTTATTTTATTTGCAGATGACACTCACATCCTAATAAAAGGAAACAATCAAGAAAGTGTAGAGACCAAACTCAATGATACTTGATGTAAACTGCACACATGGTTTCAGACAAATGAACTAATTATAAATAAGGATAAGACTATTGCCATTTCATTTCATACTTGCCAAAATAGAAATGTGGTCAAACCTCCAATAGTATTTGATAAAGCAATCATTAGCTACAATAATGGAACAACATTTTTGGGATTACATATGAATGAGAACATGAAATGGACCACACATATTCAACATTTAATAAATAAACTGAGTTCCATTTGTTATTTGCTTCAACATTTGAAAAGCTTAATAAATTTAGCAGCATTGAGAAATATATATTATGGTTACTTTCACAGTCGGTTACAATATGGCATAGTGTTCTGGGTGGAAAAGGCAGATAGAGTCTTTAAACTTCATTAAAGAGTGATAAGGATACTAAGTGGGGTGGATAACAGAACATCTTGCAGGCCATTATTCGAAAAACATCAAATATTACCTCTAGCATGTATGTATATTTTGGAATTAGTGATCCATGTAAAACAAAATAAACTACAAATACAAAATTACAAAAATGCCAATATTCACAAATACAATACACGTCAGAAAGATGACTTTCACGTTCAAAATTGTAGAACCGAAATCTTCAGGTCTAGTGCTATCAATAAAGGTGTAAGATTATACAACAGGCTACCAGAAAATATTAAACAAATGAAGAGCTTTATACATTTTAAAAAGGGAGTAAAACTCTTTTTACTGCAACATTCATTTTATTCTGTAAATGAGTTTTTAAATGTTAATTAGTTTTAAGTGATTGTAAATAACGACAGTGGCCATTAATGTAATTTTTATACTATGACGTGTCTGATATCAATCAAAAGGACAAAATAAATTGAATTGAATTAAATTGAATTATATCATGAAGTAGAGTAAACTCCACATTTGTGAACAATTACTTTTATATATCATTTCTCTATGGTCTTTATATAGTTTATATTTATTTGCTTTTTCTATTTTAGACTTTTGTTGGATCCTGTATCTGTTACAGTTGTTAGTCTTATGTAACTTTTTATATTTATCTTTGTATCTTGAACTGACATGTCCTATAACATATGTATTATATTCCAAATTATGAAATAAATATATTGTATTTAGTAACTTATAGCCCATGACCTATTGTTGCAGCTTTTAGAATTATAGTAGATCATGAAAATATATTAACCAATATCAAAGTCACACTAGATTCTATGCTGGGAAAGTCTGCTCGTTTGTACCCAATGATAAAATATTAGGTGGCAGAGTTTAAACAAGGCCATATGAGCTGCAAAGACGAACATCACTGTGGTTGACCAAATGAGGTGACCATGTCAAAAATGGTGAAGATAAACCACAAAATGGTATTGGATGACTGTCGAAAGTGTGCAAGCTAGGCATTTCAAAAAGTGCTGCAACATCGTACAATGATTGAAAATTTGGATATAAAATAGCTATGTGGAAGATTGGTGTCAATGGAACAAAAACAGTGTTGCAAGGAAGTTTCAATCAAGTTTTGGCAAAGCTTCACAGCAATAAAGCTGTGATTTGCATGGATTCATAACCATGGATTAAACATGGATCCACCATTATTAATTTTTAGATGAGTCGTATTTATTACACATCTGCTTCACTTTTGTACCTATTTTGAGGACATGTTTCGCAAATCATTGTTTGCATCTTCGGCTCTTATGCGACTAAAGCTTGATCCAGTAGTGTGGGTAATTCTGGAGTTGTTGCTGCCATCTGTTGATTTAGTGATGAACTCCAGAATTACCCACACTACTGGATCAAGCTTTAGTCGCATAAGAGCCGAATATGCAAACGATGATTTGCGAAACATGTCCTCAAAATAGGTACGGAAGTGAAGCAGATGTGTAATAAATACGACTCATCTAAAAATTAATAATTATTTCGCTTCACTGTGGTGTTCAAATACAGTTAAATCTCGATGGATCCACCACTTCACACCTGAGACAAAGGAAGAGTCAAAACAAAGGACTGAAACAGATGAATCAACTCCAAAGGTAAAGGCAGTTCCATCTGCAGGTAAGGTCATGGTGTCAGATTTTTGGGATGCATGTAGGATAATTTTCATTATCTTCAAAAAGGAAAAACAATCAATGTAGCAAGTATTATGTGAACTTTTAGCAGCATTTGAGTGATGGGATCAAGAAAAAATGGCTACATTTGGCAAAAGATAAAATTTTATTTTATCAAGACAGTGTACCAGTTTACACATCCATGATTCTGATGGCCAAAATCAATTAATTAAGCTTTAAATTGGTTCCTCATTCACCCTTTTCACCAGATTTACTGCTCTTAGATTATTTTCTGTTTCCAAACTTGAAAAAATGGCTCTGGTAAAAGATTTGCCAACAATGAAGAGGTGGAGTCTATGGTTAATATCCACTTTGAAAAGCTTGACAGTTCTCACTACAAACAGGATATCAAAGTTATCAATGCAAAGTATCAAAGAACATTCCTGGGAAAAATGTATTGACCTAAAAGGACATATGTACAGAAATAAATATTTTTTCCCAACTTTTTTTTTCTTTGTTAGGTTGGATATTTATAAGACTAATCTCAGTTGACTATTTTCAAAATGTTACTTGCTCTTTGAAAAGTAAACAGTAAACCTTGGAATATTAACAGGTCATTCTTTTGTTATTGATAAGCTCACATAAACAGTATATAGTAAAAGGCTGCTTTCTGAACATCTAACTGGACATCTCAGGCTTCTCTCTGCCTCTGTATGCTCTTAACATGTGCAATGAAACTACTTCTAGCATGCATTTATCATGATTAGCTTAAATAAGATGCAACAATAAGCCTTAGTAAATTACTTATAAAACTCATATGAAAATAAACACCTAACAGAAAATTCTACAGCTATTTCATTTGAATTTTTCATTTCAGAGACAATAAGAATCTGTTACTTACCAAGTTCATAAGCACGTACAACACAGTACACAAATAAGAAATAAAAAACACTGAGAACCATTTGGACTTTGCATATGCTGGCATCATCACATCAGGAAAACTGTAAACAAACATTCCTCAAAGTTAGAATATCTCAAATCACAGGACAAAACCTACTCTTCGTTGAATGCTCATACATAAACTACACCTTAATCTAAGTTCGGAAAAAATCCAAAATGTGTTATATTGAAAATCTTAATTAAAAAATATAATATTTTCTTTACATAATATTGACACCAGTAACATCCTCCACTATTTACCTAATATCTATGTGCATTCAAATGCTCTGTATTGATATCATGATATTCATCCAAAATTGATTCATTCAGCAATAACTTAGTGCTATAAAAAGAATTCTCTAACAAATATTTGTCTCAGGAATTTTTAATTTAATTTAATTCTATTTCGCCCTTTTATAACACATATAAAGGATATGTTGCATTAGTACAAAAATAATGGTACAGAGAAAGATCCAATAATTTATGTAGAAGGATCACAACTAATAAATAATCAGAATGCAATATTCTAATAAGCTTGCTAAAGTAATGAAAATTGTAATTTTTGTTTAAATTGAGTCAGATTACTCTAATATATTAATCACTTATATTTAATTTTGGCTTAACAAGTTTCGAGAGCTTTTGCTCCCATCCTCAGTAATGGCTAACTAGCTCTTATTGGCATCCTGTTTTCATTGGTTGGTTGTGGCAAATCTAGTTGTAGGATGATTAACTTGCATATTAGAAAATTTATAAAGATGAGTTGGATTAGAAACACTAAACATTGCTAACTAAAAAAGTACCTGGATATGTGTTGAGGACAAAGGTCCTTATCATGAGCATATATCAAACTGATTCTTGCTGTTGACATTTTGGCTGGGGAATCTGAAGTGGCATAGTGGATTTGATGATGGCAACTCAAAATTCATTAAATTATGTTTATGTTTTATATTTAGAAGAGAACATTATGGGAGAAGGTTCTGATTGTAAAACAGGATGTTACTAAGAGCCAATCAATCAATCAATCAATCAATCAATCAATCAATCAATCAATCAATCAATCAATCAATCAATCAATCAATCAATCTTTAAGAGAACAAAATGTGATCTCACCACCAACAGATACTCTTAATAAAATTGTTAAATTCAAAAACAAAATATGAATTTGTATGGATTATGCCAAATAAAAGTTGTGAAAAGTTCTACATAGGTCAAACCAAATGAAACCTAAAAGCTAGAGACAAAGAACATTTTAAAAACATCAAATTGAAACATGAAAACAAGTCAGCATAGCACACTGCAGTGCTTCTGAAAACGGTACAGTTCATATGCTTAAGTTCTTAAAAATGTGCATTTTTTGTCCACAATTACATTATCTTAATTTTATTTCCTTTCTTTTTTGCAACCTAAAAAATGTTCATTCCTCCTTTGAACTAGTATTTCCCATAGTATTATTCAATATCTTATGTGGTTAAAATAACTACATATTTTGCTTAGAGAAATGTGTAACTCAGGCTGAGAATTCATTTATTTATTTATTTATTATTTATTTATATTTCTTAATCAGATAAAGATAAGTTTAGTAACTGTGATAACTTGACAATAAAGTTATGTTGCTCAACACATTTTGGTGCAAAGTCTATATTTTAGATCTTGGAGTCCTTGTTTTGAGCAACATTCACCTGGTTACCTGAATTACTGGTACATAGTGTTGGTACTTTATACTTATCTCTTTTTAACACTTACTTTGCAGTTGTAAGCAGTACAAACATGCTGACAAAGCTGTCATGTAATGTGGTAAAATGCTGGTCATTTGGATTATCGGAGAACAAGAAATAGCCAAGCAGAGAATAAATGGTGACAAAAAACAGAAGCAGTCCCATCATATCAAGGATTGGTGGAAGTGACTGAAATATCTGCCTTATGAATCTTCTCACTCCTCCACAATGTCTGGTATCAACCAAAAATATGGGACGAAGGGCTCTGGTCACCCTAAAATGTGATGACTGTCGAACCAATACTGTAACGGCTTCCATAAACATAATTCCAAGTGTTATACACTGCAAAAATAGAGAAGTTACACCTTTTTTAAAAAAATGACATATTATATTTTACATCTACACTTCAATTATGGATTAAACTGTAACAAGAAATTGCAGGCACACTACAAGAACATTGACATGTGTTATACTGTTTATGTTTAAGTCCTTAGTGACATTAAGGACTTCTGTTTGTTTTAAATTAAATAATCTACAATCCTACTCTAAATGATGTCCTTTACTAGTGAACAAGTCTAACAAATAACAGCCTGAAAAAAATATGAAAGAGCAATGTCAACATGAAAAAGTTAAGAATAAATAACTTATATGGTTACACTGTGAAAAAAGTTTTGAAAGCAGTGTCAGTTTTTAGTGATAAGTGAAGCCCAGAATTTTTGTGTGAAATACATGTTCTTATCATGTATTGCGTGAAAACTATATACTCTGCAAGTCATAGCTTCACTTATCATTTAACAGGCATTTGATGGGTAGATAAATGTGTAATTTCTTAGACAAAAATACATATTACTCTTAATTGTAGTATTAAATTATACATGTCTACTTTCCTGACTCAGTAAATTATATGAGGGCTGTTCAATAAAGAATGATCATAAATTTTTTACGGTCATAATTTTTTGCACAAAAATTCAATCTTATTATATTCTGTTAGCTTAATGTGAAACAAACACGCTGTAGTAGTTTCATTGTTGGTACTCCTGGTTCACGCCTGTGAGAACCAGGCAAGTTCAGACATGTTCAGTATCGCCTACCGCTGCAATGGAGGTAACACATGAGGAACAATATGCGGCTTTCAAATTCTGCTTTCGTCTCAACAAATCTTCAGTTGAGGCCTATACAATGTTACAGAAGGCCTATGGAGAGTCTGTTCTTCCCTATTGCACAGTTAATTCCCAAACAAAGGACATTTGCATGCAGGTCTGCATGCAGTTAAAGTTGATGTTAGAGGAAGATCCAGAGTTTCTTTCAAACGTAATCACTGCTGATGAAACTTGGTTACATCATTTTGATCCTGAGAGCAAACAGCAAAGCTCAGTGTGGAAATCTCCTTCATCACCAACCCCCAAAAAAGCAAAAGTGGTTGCTTCTGCTGGGAAAGTTATGGTCATCTCATTCTTTGATATTCATGGAATGGTTTATCAGCCTGTTGTACCTGCATACACATCAGTAACTGGACAATACTACAGGGATGTCCTGAAAACATTGCAAGTCCATTTCAGGCGCAAAAGACCACATTTCCGTGAAGCAGGCTAGATGCTGCACCACGATAATGTGCGGCCACATATTGTCAATGTTGTTGCTGAATATCTTGCAAAAATCAACGTGAAGTGCATCCTTCACCCTCCCTATAGTCCGGATTTAGTCCCATGTGACTTTTTTCTATTCCCTAACTTGAAGAAACGCTTTGTGGGAGGCATTATCCATCATCAGAAGCAGTGGTGAAGGCTGCAGATGTGATTTTGAAGGATCTCTCAAAAAAAATGGTTTCCAGCATGTCTCTGAAGACTGGCAGAAACGCTGGGACAAGTGCATCACATTCAGGGGAGACTATTTTGAGAAGGACGATCAAAATTATGAGGATGAGTAAAGGTACGTTGTCAAAAAAAAAATTGTGATCATTCTTTATTGAACAGCCCTCGTAATATGGTTGAAAAACTTGTCAATGACCTTTTAACTTTCTTGTGGCTAGGTGAGTTAAAGTACACAAAATGTATTATTATTCCTCAGAGGTGGTTCTCCATTGCCAGATACTGACACAGGTAGCCAAGATTAAGGCATGGACTACTGAATGGAAGATCTGCAGCTGAGATTTGTCCAGGCCTATCCTCCCCAATTGAAATTTTTCCCAGGTTTTCCTCAAATGCTGGGGAGGTATGTTAAACTTATGCCTGGAATGTTTTCTTCCCAAATTTCCTTTATAAATTATGATTTCATTTCATATATCACCAGTGTCCCTACTGTGGTACCAATTTAATAAGGTGAGAATTAAAACTATTCATTTCATAGCTAGATATAAAGGTATGGTTTTTCCTTCTTCCAATGTGAGGAAAAATTTAAACTACTTTCAATATTGCCTTATCTCCCAAGCCAGTTTAAAGACATTGAGGCTTATAGTTAGAGACTGACATAAATATTTAATATTCCAGGAAAGTGAAAGTAGTGTTGATGGTGATTTAGCCATTATTTCATCTGCTGAAGCATTTGTGGACCACTAGTGAGGTTTTCTGTTATCTGCTATCCAGCTCTAGATAAGCTCAACATATGCCAGAAGATACTAGTGAGAAGTAGGCAGTGATTAATTATAAAATTGGCCAGCAATCTTTGCTAAGAGGCTCTTTCCTCAGGATACTTTTAAGTTTAAATTGTAATGATGGGAATTAAAAGCTAACATGGTACCATGCAGAATGAAGAAAATGGTGTCTTACCTCTGCCCATGGAATATAAAGAAGGAAAGTACAAAAATAAGCTTTTTGCACAGCCTTTTTGCACATAAGCTTTTTGCTAAAGTGACTAGTCCAATGTGTGATGTAGTCAGTTCCGGGAGTAAGGAAGACATAATACTTATCTGTATGTTTACATATACTGTAGCAGGAATGCATAGTTTTAAAATGTTACTATAAGCTTTGTTATACCAATGCATACCTCTGAATCAGCAGCATTTAATTCATTGAATTTCATATATGCCACCTTAAAACTGTTGAATTTAAATAAATTCATCATAATGTCTCACTAATATTAGTTCCAATCCATAATTATACTAGTTAACAGCTGTTTTGTACCTGGCATGTGATAAATAAACCCTTATGTATATTTGGATGAAGAATCCAAAATGTGTTTAGCATTGCTGTATAATGTCAATTTTCTTTTTAACCTTTAAGGTTTCTTTTTTTTATATATAAATTTTCCTCCTTTAGATGAAATATATCATAGCTATGTTATTTTGACATGACATAATTACAAAAAGATATCCTGCAATTGCTACCAAGATATCATACTTGTTTTCTCTAACAGTATTAGCTGACAGTTGTCATTTAGCAAGTCTGTCAGGAGTTTAGTGCTCCAACCTATGTACATGTCAAAAAACATTGTTTAATATGTGTTCAACTAGGACTCGTTTATAAAAGGTAATGATATTTTTATATTTCATAGTGACAACAGCACCAAAATGTTAACTGGCAAAGCTCATGGCTGAGTGAATCATCCCAACTTCTGTTATATGTGTAAAGTTCACTTCAAACCATAAAGGAAACCTATAAGTAATTTAATTAAGAAGGCATATAAACCATATTTTGAATGTGTTCTTGAGGATTAGAACAAAAGCTGTGCACCCCATATTGTGTGTATTAGTTGCACAACTATTTCAACAGAATGGATAAAAGGAAAGCTCCAAGCCATGCCCTTTACTGTTCCTATGGTTTGGTTAGAGCCAAAATATTATACTTTGTCTCACAAATTATCCAGGGCATTCCAGTAAACAAAGTATAAAATAAAATATCCTGATGTGTCATCGGTACAAAACGTGTACCTCATGGGGATGGGTTGCCTATTCCTATCTGTCCACAATCTGCTGTATCGGAGCCATTAGAAGAGAGTGAACTTAAAGATGCAGAACTTAAAGGAGAGTTCAACCTCGAGTCTCCTGATCAAACTGAATTGTTGGGGGTCATAACTCCAGCAACAGAACCTTCTAGCCTCATGGACAAAGGTTTCATTCAGCTTTAAGTTCAAGGAGTAGAAGTTTTACTGCATATTTTGCAATGCAGAATTCAATGTGGTGTGCAGAGATGTGAAGAGTTTAATGATGCACTGAGTACCCATCGTAATTCATAGGAATGGCAACTATTTATTGATTCAAGTATAACCAACTTAAAAGCAGTTGTAACAAACTCTAATCAGTGTATGTGGCTTATGGTAAGCACATAAAACACATATATGAAACTTTGGCTTACATGTTGAAAGCAATGAAATATGAATAGGATGAATTGCAGATATATTAGGACTTAAAAGTTGTTGCAATACCTACCAGCTTACAAGTTGGGTTAAAAAAATAATGCTGATTTTTGCCTGAGGGGCAATTCAGACACCAAGAACCACTATAGAGTCAAAAATTGGTTCATGAGGATGTCATACATAAGTGAAAAACACAATATGAAGTACACCTCATTGAGACCAATAAAAGTAATTCTACCTCTGCTTCCTATTAAATTGGATTTAAAGGACATGTTGAAATCTCTTGACAGAGTCACGCCTTTTATCATTTGAAAGCAATGTTTCTGAAAGTCAGTGAAGCAAAACTAAAAGAAGGGATATTTGCTGGACCATAGATATGGAAATTGGGAAATATGCAAAGTTTGATAGCTTACAGATCTAGAGTAGCTACATGGTGCTTCAAAACAATTATGCATCGCTTCTTGGGCAAAAGAAAGAAGATAACGTGTTTCCATTGTGAGTGAGCTGTTGGAAAACTATAAGAAAAATGACTGCAGAATTTCACTCAAAATTCACTTTTTGCATTTGCACATTGACTTTTCCCCAAAAACTTTAGATGCAGTTAGTGATAAGAACGGTGAATGCTTTCACAATGACATCCTTACATTATCAACGTCACTGGAATCCATCAATAATCAGGGATTATTGCTGAATTTTCTTAGGAGGACTGGTGAAACACCAATAAAACAAAAGCATTATAAATTCATTTTACCAAACATAATGGATGACTTCATTGTGAAATATTTTTATGCTTATATTGCCTACATTCTCACACAAGCATTAAAAAATGAAATTGGAATGTTATGTTTGCATTTTAAATGGAAATTTTGTGAGGGAATGTTTTACTACTGTATTTGGAGTAGTGCTCTGATCTAAAAAATGTGACGTACTAGAGAAAAATTGATTACGCCACTGAATTTAGTACCCTCAAATTAGGTATATTCACTGATCTAGAAAACACAGCACAAAAAGTTTAACTGTGTTATGTACTGTTATTACGCAAAGTAAAGCATTAAAAAGTAATTTGTTATTACTTCCCAGAAATGGTAATTAATTTAACATTCCAGGAAATAATTAATTAATAATTTAATTTTCAACTAAAATAATCTGGATAAGACAACACCTCATTCTTATCATCAAAGAAATCAGCAGGTTTTAAATTATTAAGATAACTTATTTACTTAAATTGCACAGAAATATTTTCTTGTTGCCAAGTTGTAATCTTTATTCCTCTCTGAAAATACCATATTTATTGGTGTTCCTAAATAAAAAAAAATTAAAATTTTAATGTTGGCAATACCTTAATCATGGTTCGTTTGTGTTTCAGAATAGTCTTCCAACCAATCCATCGCAGCTTAAGGGCTAATTCCACTCCAATAATAGAAAGTGCTAGAATTTCAATACTGCCATGAACTCCAACTGGAAGCTGCAATATAAATAACAATGTTCTTAATATATCTCCATTAGTTAAAGGTTATTCTGGTAAAAATAGTCTTCAGGAAACCCAGTAATAGGTATGAATTTCACAATTAAAATGAAACCAACTGGGTATATTTTGATTACAAAGTAGTGATACTACAAAATTTGAGTTCCATTCAACCAGTTTCAATATTATTAATTTTGAGTAATAATTAATTGGTAATTTGATTAAATTGTTAAATGTGATGCAAACTAGCGTGGTGGTAGCAAGTCTGCCTCACGTTCAAGAGGTCCCGAGTTCGAATCTCGATCAGGGTGAGTTACCTGCATAAGGTTTTTTCCAGATTTTTTCCTGATCCTGAAAGACAAATGTCGAGTAACTCTAAGCTCTATGGATCCCGGGTTTATTTGAGCATCATTTCACCAGTTCCATTCATCGTCCAATATGACTTAACGTTGGAGGATGTAAATTACAAAAAATGTGATGCAAACTGTGTTGTAATGATTTGGAAAAACTTTTCTTTATACTATATAAAACTATGCTATGAATGAATATATCACATTTTTGTTTTGAAACAAATACTGTAGAAATAATTTAATTTTCATTGTGCATATTTTAATTCAACATAATTTTAAAAGTTAATATAATGAAAAGAATGAGATAGATATGCAGAAGTTGGTTCATTCAAAAAATAAATTGCAGTGTTACTGGTAGATTGTTTTATGCTGATATTTTTAACAATTTTCTATGTTAGTGAAGCTAAACCTCTGGTTGAAGCTAGAAAACATAGGAACCCAGTTTCACTATGGCGCTCACTGCAGCCTGACAGCCTATTTAGGCTCTTGTAACAAATGTTAATGTAATAAATGAAAACCAACTGCATAACATAACTTTTCTGACAAGACAAGACAAGTCAGTTAAAATATAATCATAAAATAATTTACCATTAAGACTGCATTTCTTTAATTTCTGTCTGCATAATTAACAAAACTTCATATAATATTTTGTTTCCTTATACAACAGGTAGTAAACATTCATCTTAAAATACTGTATCATTTCAAGAGATTTTAAACAAGAAAAATAGAAAAGAATCAGATAGAAAAATAATTTAAGATACAGTGCAGAAGTAAGAAAAAGGATATCAAATGCTTTACAACTGGGAAAAAAAAAAAAAAATAAAGATACACAAAACTGGCACTTTTAATTTCTTTCATTAATTTTCACTCCAGAGTTCTTTATCCAAGTCCACAAACTTACTTTAAAGAGTGGTAATGCTGGATCCTCTGCAAAAGCTAACATCAGTAAAATGAGTGATGTTGCCAGATCAAGCCCATAATACCATCTATTGTGAACCAATAAATAAGCTGGCAAAGCATCAGAATTATGTGGATGGGAGTCAAATTTCTCATTATTCTGACCTTCCTACACAAAAGAGAGAAAAACAGATTCAGTTAAATGTTCAGTCTCTATCCACACTGAACTACAGTCAAGGGCATATGTAGGAGGACTGGGGAGAGCACATAGGTACAACTGGCTTGTCAACTTGAGTTTTGCCTGCTCTGTGGTGAGGGGGTAGCATGTCTGCCTCACATTCAAGAGCTCCCAAGATCCAGTGAGGGTAAGTTATCTGGATAAGCTCTTTTTCCCCAGGGTTTTCTCTTATCTAGAAAGATGAACATCAGAAACTCTAAACCTCTAACAATCCTTGGGCTCATTTGAGCATCATTTCACCAATTTCATCCATTGTCTGATATGACTTAACCAGTTAAAGAATGTTATAACGTAACAAAAGAAAATTATTTTTTTAAAATAAACACTTTTCAAATCTGTTATCTCAAAAAGAACAATGATATTTTTAGAATCAATACCATTAACAAGATCAACAACTTGGATATTGGGAAATAAATAGTTTTGGGAGTCCCTTAACATTCAAACATTTGACTGAAATAAAATGTTAAAACTTATTTAAAAACACTTATTGCTCTCCTTACAAAATAGCTTTGATGAGAACTCTTAAATAACATTCACTGTATTCACTGTTACAAAGCTTCAAAAGTTATGTCATTCTGAAGAAAAGTTAACATTTTATTAACATGCACCACAGTTCAAACATTTCATTTTTTATCATCATGTTTATATTTGAATGAAACTTTGCATTCTAACAAAAACAAAGGTGTTTACTGCAGAGGTATTTAAGGACAGCATCAGCCATATGGTAAATGTTATCACCATAATGAGCCACAAGTAACATTTTTCAGTTAAATAGATAACTTATAAACAAACTGCTTCGGTGTTAAAATAAATTAGTTTTAAACATGCTTTCAAAAATGTGTTATCCTCCCCACAAAAATATTCAGAATGTCATTGACTATAGCTTTAATTTTCTTTTGCTTCATGCAATTAAAGCTAATGTGAAAGAACAAAAATTTAATTTTCTCCTATTTTAAATAGTTTTAAAACATCATTTTGGATAGCTTAACATCATTGGTACAGTTTAATATTACTTTCTTGATCCTATGACATGCTTCTTACAAAAGAAGTTTTTGATACATTTATGCCAAGTGTTAAAAAAAACCTACTAGAATGTTCTGGTACAAATTGAGTTAGATTTCTCTCCTAGCTTTTAAGTGCTACTTTGCATCTAGTATCCTGACCTCTGATTTTCAGTTAGCCCTCATCATTCTTCTTTTCTTTCCTGTTCTCTGATAGTTACTTTATTCATTATTTTCCTTTCTCTTAGTCTTGCTCCTTTTTATTTTATTTTTTACTCTCCTTAGCCATTTTTCCTTAATTTTCTTGTAAACTCATCCATATCCTCGATTCTTTTTTCGCCCTTAACTGTTAATATTTTAACATAACCAGTTTTTTGCTTTGGATCCCAAGAATCCTGTCTCCACTCTTTACATCTATCAAGTAGTGTATCATATTCTCTTTTTCTTCACACGACACATGCTCCTGATTAATTCCCTCTTAACCCTCCAAGGAACATTTCCTATTCTTGCCCATAATAAAACTTCACTTTTCTGTTTGCTAGTTAAGTCAACATAACCTTCTCTCCCCAATCTCCTTAATCATTCTATATAAACTTAAGGATTTTTTTTTTATTTTCAATATCACTACTCAATATCTCACTACTTTTCAAAATCTGTTATTTCCCTCTAGTTGCCAAATATCTCCATTTGTATCCTCTGCATCTCCCTTCCTACTGCTGCCTACCAGTTATTCTTATTTGGCATTATCTTCTATTGATTCACACAGAATTTTCAGTATATTCTATTTTAAGAAACCTATATCAATATTTCCAGATTCTTTCCATAATTATTCATTTCCTCCCTGTTCTTTCTAATTCTGCTAGTGCTATTTCCCTTGGTGCTACCAGCTTAATCCAAAAAGCTCTTTGCAAAATAAACTATATATTTGATTTATTTTTTTGCCAGTTTATTGAAACCTCCTATATTTCAACTTAATACAGTATTAATTAATAATGGACGTAGATAGTATATTGGAATCACATTAAAATAGAAAAAATGAGTCGATTAATAACATTACACAATACTCACTTTTAAACTTCTGGAACATACATTTTTCTCCATTATCAACCATACATCAACTGAAGTTAATTGGCGACACTGGTCCTTTTGTAGACTGCTTTGGCTGTGATTCTAAGAAGTTGTAAATGGGTTGCTCTGTGGGATATTAAAATTGAATACTCTGCTGTTGCTTTTACAGATGAAAATCTGTTCCCATGTAATCAATTCTTGGTGTTTTAATAGTTTAAAACCCTTATCAGGAAAATAGGAAATACGTAAAGAGCTCACCGCGTTAGTAAAACAGAGCACCCTCTAGCAGGAGACCTTTGTCCTTCAAGGGACACATTAGGCTGTCATTATTATTATTTACTGTTACTAATTGACTCATTTTTTTCTAATTTAATGCACATAGTATTTTTTATTCTACCAATGCTTTGTACATGCTTTCCAACCATTTGACAGACATTTCCAATTTGTAGCTATCTATTCTTAGTCCTATCATGGCAGCTCTGCTTTTTACCATCACCTTTCTAGCATATGCTTTTCACCTGCTATTATTACTTAATCTTAATCTAAGTTAATCAAATCATTTACTACCTATAGTTATCTATTCAAAAAACATCATTCATCTTTTCTTAGAGTTTTTTTTTTTTTTTTTTTAAACCATAACCAGATTAATTTCCATTTATTCAAATTATCCATTCTGTACAGCATTTACAAAGCCTCAAAAAAGTATTGGTCCTCTCAGCTGTATCATATTAATATGTATTTTATATATAGACCAAGACCAATTAACTGCCAATGTCTGTTTACAAAACATTATTGGCCGCCTTTTAACAATAAAGCTTAAGTCAAATATTGTCTTTAGTGTATGATAATGACAAAATGTTTTAACTCATTCCACTTGATCGTCAAACAAGTGTGTCTGGCTGACAAGACACCAACAAAACTATTCTATAAGATGATTCAGCCTCCTTCAGCTGGTGTGTGTTGTGGTCAGTATGTTGTTTGCCTTGTATCTGAGAGCATTTTAGCAGAAAACATGGGACAGAAACATGAGGAAACAACAGAGGAAGAAAGACAGATTGCAATACAATGCCTCTAAAATGGAAAAACTTTCAAAGAAATGGATGAAGTACTAAGCAGACTCATTATTACTGTTAAGAGCATCATATAGAGGTATAATCAAACAAAATCAAAACAAGAAAATGTCAGCCTTTAATTATAATTCAGGCTGAAGAATGTCAGATACAAAAAGGAAAATAGATACTAAATTGAGTGCTACAAAAATTACTAATGAAGTGGCAAAGGAAATAGGAAAGCATGTAAATCTGAAGACAGTAAGAAGCATTCATCATGTAGACTACAAGCAAACAGCCAGCAGAGAACCATAACAACTAAGATAATAGAAGCAAGAGACTGAACATGCCAAAAATCAAAAAGATTATAACTTCTGGAAAAAAAGTACTTTTTACCAAAATTTAATATTACATATGATTGGGAGAATTTAGTAACAGCGATATCAAAATTAATTGAAAAAACTAGTCAGTTTTTAACACTCCATCACTTACATAATAAACTGAATAGTAAGTGATAGAGTATTAAAAACTGACTACAAATAGTTTTTTCAATTAAATTTAACATATTTACATCCAAAGGAAGAGTAAAGATATGGCAACAGAAAAGTGTAAATTGCAAATGAAAAGTCTTATAGTCACCATTAAATATGGTGGAGGATCTGTACTTCTGTGGGAGAGTATCAATGCGAAGGTGCAGAACTGTACTTTATCTATAGCAACATGAACCACAGACTTTATATCAAAATACTGAAGTCACACTGTGTACACATGTGAATCTTACAGAACATCTTCACACAACAAATGAACCATAACACACAGCCCTGAGCACAAATCTCTGGTTGTTGTTCCATAATGTATGGAATCACCTCCTCAATCACCAGACATCAATCCAATTGAGAATATGTGGTACATTGTTGAAATGAAGCTACAAAAACACAAGATCTCAAACAAGAATGAACTTAAAGGGCAACTAATGGTGGAGTAAAAGAAAATTACTAGAGAAACAACAGAAAATTATGTGAGATCACCAAGAAAGTTGCACGAGATAATAATGAGGAAATGAGGGTCCATCAAGCATTAAGAATCTATACCCATAAGTCAAAACAATGGTTTATGTGCTGCAGATGAATATATTTTTTAAGTGAAAAGAGATAATTGTAATTTTGTTTTTCTTAATTTTGTTAAAACCAAAAACAGTGTTTTGTTAAATTAACTTTAAAGAGAGTTGATTAATGACACTAATTAAATTAAATTAATTGGGAGTCGATTAATAACACAAAACAACACTCACTTTTAAATTTTCCCGGAACCGGTTTCTGAGGCCTTCCCTCTATCTTCAGCCGGACATCGACTTGTTCTCATTGGTGTAGCTGGCAATAATTTAATTTATACAACAACACTGTTTTCAACACTTCCATGAAAGGATTTACACTAATTAAAGTTAATTTATCATAACACTGTTTTCAACACTTCCAAGAAAGGAAGTGTTTTGTTAATTGATAATGTAATTTTAGGATATAATAAACAAATACTCAAATCACACTTTAGTCTTTCATTTTCTACCTTTATTTGCTTTTAAACTTAAACTAGTTAAAGGAATACTTTTTGAGTAACTAT
Source organism: Mantis religiosa (assembly GCA_030765055.1). Classification (NCBI taxonomy): domain Eukaryota; kingdom Metazoa; phylum Arthropoda; class Insecta; order Mantodea; family Mantidae; genus Mantis; species Mantis religiosa. The sequence goes on along the minus strand of JAUKNK010000040.1, from coordinate 296,528 downwards.
GTGTACTTCATCAATTGCTCTTTGCAAGCCTATTACAGCTAAAGCTACGACCATGAAGTCATATGCAAATGGCAATCCTGGTATATATGGCAATCCTGGCATATATAGGGCAGTGCCCATTACATTCTCTAACTCTATCATATATAAATAAGTTAGACATGGTGGAACTTTGTTTACAGCCTCTTATTCAACCTAATTTTTGTTCAGCTATCACTGTAATTCTGTTTGGATCATATCTTTATTATGTCCTCATATTTTTCTCTTATTTCCTTAATAAAGATCTCACTTATGCCTTTTTTTTTTACATAATTCCCATGCCAGCCCTACTCTGTTAAGAATGTTGAATGCCTTTTCAAAATTGATTACAAAAAGTATATACACCCTTCCTCATTTCCTATTTAACCCTTGTTACTTAATTGCTTACATTAGTAATATAATATCTTTTGTACCATACACTTAGTAGGTAGAGAATATATTGCATTCCACCCGAAGTTCAATATTTTCAATAAGAACACGTTTTGAGGAAGGTTTGTGTATGCGCAAGAACAGCATGTCAAAAAATGAAAAGTCAAATAAATACTAAACTAGGTACTTAAGTTCAGTATCTTAAAGGTATAGGTATCACATGAAGATTTTCAAGAAAATATTTCAACCTCAAACTACCTTCTCCAAGGAATATTTTTCAAAATTTTTGATTTTTTCAGAAATTACTCAAATGATTTAATTTGCTTAAAATACCAAATAGCACAACTGAGGGGCACTCACCACTACTAGTACTTTTTTATTTTACATTATGCAATAAAAAATGAAAATTTGTAAACCACCACTAAAAGGTCAATAATAATGGAAATCACCATCACATGCCACCTGCCCTACGTATTGAAAATTTATCTTTTGAATGAGATATTAAAGTATCCCTCCATAATATATGGGACGTAAGTATATAAGAACAACTGTAAACCTTTCTTGAAGATTTTGATGATGATTTGGATTACCTAATAGTTCCAGGTAGCATGGAAGATTATTATAAACTTTTATAGCAAAACAGTAGTACTTTTTTTGAAACTGTTTTCAGCTATTTGCTGGTCTATTGGGTTTTAAATTACAGCCTGTAGGAATGATGGGGCACAACACCACAGCTTGTGAAGTCCTTTTCATTTGGAAGGAATTTTAAAGTAACTCGTCAATGTTAATCAATATACGAAAACATACTAGACAAAAAGTGCAGATCTCTTTAGAAGACACAATTTCAAATAAACTTATTGTGGCATAAGTAATTTCTTAGATATCCATTATTAATGGTTTTCAAATTATTTAATATTTGTCATTCTTTTAAGTCCTGTTGATATTCAGCTGTTTGTTGTGTAACTGCATGGATATAATATGGAATTTTAAGACCAGCATGTAACATCCAGTTCTTAAACTTGTGACTATTGTTATTTCCTTTGTATCTATAATGAAATGTGCCCTCTAACTATTTCTGAAAATGTTTATCTGGATTCATATTAAGCAGACAGCAAAAGAATAGTCTGTATACCCACCAACAAACATACAGCAGAGAAAGTCATGTAATGTAACACATTAAATATTCTTTTTAGTTGAATTAGCTACTGAGGCGCATCAGTTAACATTGCTTTGTCCGGTTGCTGGAATGCACAATACAATTCAAGAACCAATGCATATGTGTGAATCTGACAAAAATATACCTATAAATTTCAAGTTTAGTTCAAATTGATGGAAAACTAAGAGTAGTACATATGTAGACCTCTAAAACATGTACATGTATAGAGATCAAGTGTTATATATTAGTGTGAAGAGAACATATGTTTAAAAAACGATACAATGTTTACTATTCTTTCCCAAACATCCCTCAAGATTTCAGATGTTGCACATAAACTCTTGCAAATACAGCAGACATTTACGATATTTTCAGTATCTATCCATGCTCTCATAACTGATGCTACTTTTCAAAAATGCAATGGTGTGATTTATTTGTCGTTTTTCTCAGCAAAAAGCAAACATCAAACAATAAAGAAATACACAAAGAAAAGTATGATAGGTTTTACTAAGATGTGTTAATCAATCATTTGCTATTTAAAAATGTTCATAAAATTTCTGGGACATTTTAAAATCCGTGGCGCTGGAAATAACCTCAAGAAATATTGCAGCTTCATGATAATTCATCTCCCAATGTTGCTCTGCATCTATTTGCATATCATCGGGCCCACTGAGCTCCACTCCATTTTCAGAAGATCCATCGCGGTTTAAGCTTGATGTGCTACCTATCTCATTGGGAAAATCCGCTGCTTGGGAAGCATTATGCTCTGGAACAAGAAGGGGATTTAAATGTCAAAGTCAAGTCGTAATGGTTGACTGGTTCGATTTAGAAATATGACAAATAAAGTTTATATTTGAAACTCAATACATAAATGGAAAGCTATGTAAGATTTAATATCCTTACTAGTATTATTGGTTTGATAAGATCCTTCGATGTTTCCAATTTCATCGCTAAATCTTGTATATCCATCGGCTGCAGAATTAGCCCCTCTAGCAGAAGCCATTTGTAATGTCACTTCATTACCAACATTATAGCATTCACATTTCATTGATATTATTAAGGCGATATTTTCATAATAAATCCGCAAGTTCATACAACCAGCAAACATTATTTATGGTGTGAAAGTCATCAAACATACGCTTAATGAAGTATACAACTTATTATCATTTTTTTTTTTTGTATTGAAGCAAGAGGGAAATGTGCTTTGTTTACGTTTGCGGGGCTGAAAACCAATTTTCTCGATAGTGATTAGCAGCTGACTACAGTAGTGTTCCTTCTAAATGCAATTGTCATATATACTGATATTTTTCAGAAGATTTCTTGCGTTTTATCACATGCAAATCTACTGCTCTACTAATAAAACTCATGATACTCTCCCGTATTTTACATATTTCATATTTTCCATTTCTAAAACTTCGTTTTCCTTAATTTGCATAATTTACTTTTTTAGAAATTTTCTTGGGCAAGGCATTTCTGCACATGTATAAAGCGATCACTCTTACACACACTTACACGAAAGTTGTACACTATCTGAATTGCGTCATCGCAACAAACTTGCTGTAGAAATCCAAACCATCATATGTATGAAAGTATAGAGGAAAATGAGACACTTGATGATAAATAAACAGTAACAGTATTATAAATAAACTGCAAACACTTCACTTATCTGGTTGTCAGAATCCTCCAAGTGGAATGTTAGTAAGTGTTATAGTTTATTTATAATATTTGGATTGCTTTAGTGTCAGTAGCTTAATTTTTTGTTTACTAATCATCGCAAGTTATCCCTCAAGCCTATCTTCCTCACAGTAATTTTGTGGTGTGCAGATAATTTGGTTAGGATATTTTCACGTTATCAATTATATTTCTCACTTTTGTGCATACTAGTAGTAGATCACGGTTATTTATGTGCCTTCTCGCACATTACTTTAAATAAAGATTTATCCCATAAAAACCTATCGCTAACGTAATTAGTTTCTTCCCCTCCTTTTCCCTCCTAGGTAACAGAAGCAAATAGTTTATCTAAGGTTCAAGATATTAAATAATCATAGTATGCAAACATAAAGCTCTAAAATGTATTTTCAGTTACGTTGCAGTTGAAGCTTAAGAACGACCAGAAAAATTTACTGTATGTGGAAATTAATTATTCCTTCACACCAGCCGTATGTAGGCCAAAGTTGGTAAGGTACAGTTAGACTAAAAAATTCAATACCATACCGGGATTTGAAACATGGATCTCCCGGCTTGCGCCCGATATCTCTTAAACATTGAGCAGCCATGGTCAATATACCAGCATGACATTAAATTCTCCAATTGACCTGCATTTACCTAGGTAAACCACTAGTAGTTCCCATATACACATGAGACACCTATCTTAATGACGATTTACAACGCGTAAATACTGTAAGTCCCGGGTGAGCCACTATTTGGTGTTCTGTAATTTATGTCAGTCAGTTAAATTCTTACATATACACTGACTTAAAAGTGTGAAGTTGTGAGCACGTTTCAGATTTAGACTGCTACTGAAACTGAATCCATATCTGGAATCAGATTTCAATTCAGTTTATAATTTGTAAACAGGATCGTCTGTTCATGTTGTAATTAAAGTCCTCCAACGTTAAGTCATATCGGACGATGAATTACATTTGTAAAATGGTTCTCAAATGAGCTCAGGTTCCATAGAGCTTATAGTTTCCTCGACATTTATAATTTTAGGATAGGAGAAAACTCCGGAAGAAAACCTTATCCAGCTAACTCACACTAGTCGAGATTTGAGCTCGGAGCCTCTCGAGCATTGTGGCCGGTAATAATGGTGAAAAAGACGCTGGTGAGCTTTTGGCTGGGGATCAAAAGGGCCGCCATGGGCACTAACAGAGGGAATTGAAAGAGTTTCGGCCAAATCAAAATTAGAACAAATAGTGAACGAGAAAGCATGAGAACATTTCATGGAGAAGTTAAGGAAACCGTAAATGCATCCTACGATAGGATTCCTTGTGGCGCTCCGAGAGCGTACCATTAAACAGTAATTAAAATCATAAGGAAGGATTTTGAGGCAGGAAACAAATAAATTTAAGACCTACTCGTCGAAAATGACACTAGAAAGAATGAGAACACAAAATTGATGAATAAAAACCACAAACGTTCAGGAGAGGCAGCGGAATGGCCGGTGGTTGTGATAAAAACACATTGATCAGCGGTCAAAGGAAAACATCGGTCTCAAAATGGAGGATCTACAGCGATACCGGAATTTGAACTACGGTTATGCAATAGGTTCGATGCACTGAAGGTTAACTTAGAGGAAAACTTAAAATAACGTTGAATGCATAAAACACGAAGAATACATGTCGAGCAGAAGATAGCCTTTATAATAGGAATCCCGATGGCACGTCATACCAGTGTATACGTTGACGGACAAGTCCCTATGTATTGTTACTCAGGAGTCAGGATAGAAAATTTAGAATGGCAGCCTCAAGAAAATCAGGATGATCCTGAAACTGTCTTCATTCATGCGGATACAAAAAAAGCTGTGCTCTGCAAGTATACCAGTAGATGATGACGATGGTATATATAATAGTGCTCAACTACTGGGGTCATCAGCACCCATTTCAAAACTAAATCATGGCAAAGTCCAGAAATAAACGAAACGATAAATCAAAGTAGAATGGCTTATCAGATAAACATGCACAATTAGGAAACGAGCTATGAAAACTATAAATAACTAGTAAATTGCCAAAGGCATAAACAATCAAATATAAAATTTTAAAAGAATTTTAAATTCATCGCCCTTCAAATATTGTAGCTGTAAATAACAAACGCAAAATTATAAATGCACGTTATATAAATTTGCACAAGACCCAAGCATAATAACAACTCTATATACTGTATATAAAAATTAAAAAGCCGGAGGGTATACAGACACTTTTCTCCTTTACAAAAACCTATAATTTAACTCAGAAAATAAAGTTAAAAGCACCAAAAGGCATAAAAACGGTTTTCTTTGTTGAATTTTTAACTAACTGCATTTTTTCCCTAAAATGCCAAATCTTGGCAATATCCATAATAAAGTGAACTATAAATGACAAAAAATTAAAAGATTAAAAGAAAATTACAAATCAAATAAACATGCGCAATTACTAAAAAGATCAATGAAAAACTATAAATAACTATTAGTAAAATGCCAAAGGCATAAACATGATTCTAGAATTGTAGAACAATTTTTAGAGCTACCTGCCCTGCGGTCAATTTATTTCTTTTCTTGGGCAATGGGCTAACACCCTTTTCAGCATGTTAACCCTGCCTCTTTTTCATTGCGATTCTGGTAGTGAGGGCAGTATCTTCTTGCTCCATCTCCTCTATGGAGGAGGACCGCTTTCCACCATAAAATTTCTCTTCGAGGGGCTCGAAATCATCGGAATCTGTGATCGACGCTGATGATTGTCACTCTGTGTCCTCTCCAGATAAGTCCTCAGAAGACCTATGAGAAGATGGTCGCGGACTTTTTCGCTCACTAGCTGGCTTCTTACTGCTCTTACTGTTGTCCTTAAGGAAGTCGGTTCTTTCGTATGTGGTCTTGAAGTTTCTGGGCGATGCGGTATCTATTACTGGTTCAAATGTTTTGGAGGTTGATGCTTTCGGCGGTGAGTTGTCTGAAACTTTCTTTTCAGTACTGAACTTGGTGAACATGCTTACTGTTGTGCGAGCTGGTGTCTGCTGCTGTGGCTGTGATCTAGGTGTGATGGTTCTTTCCGCAATTATGCCCCTTTAAGTCGCTAGTTTGTGTTGTGATTTCGCGTCTAGATACCGGCTTAGTTGCAACTACACTATAAGTAACGGTCCTAGGGACAGAAGGCTGACGAATACGCAAAAGCTTCCGGGCTTCCAAGAAGGACACTTTCTCTCTAACCCGGATCTCTTGGATAGCCTTTTCCTCAATAAAACAGGGACATTCTCTGGAGCTTGATGAATGACTATCTCTGCAGGTGATACATGCTGGAGGTGAGGTGCATGCATCATCATGTTTGGCTTCTCCACAGTCAACGATGGTAGCAATGCCAGTACAAGGAGAATGCGTGTGGTCAAAGCGCCGGTATTTGTAACACCTCAATGGATTAGAGATATACTGCCTCACTTCGATAGCTTCGTACCCTGCCTTAATCCTTTGCGGGAGATCTACCCAATCAAAGGTAACAAACAGGGTACGAGTGGGCACTAGTTCACCTCGTTCTTTGCGGTGGACTCGATATACATTAGTTACACCCTGCTCCACCAAGTTTTTCTGAATCTCCTCCTTGGACATACATTCCAATGCGCTGGTGTTTACAACACCACGCGAGGAGTTCAGAGTCCTATGTAATTCTACGCGTACCGGATCATTCGCAAGCATATTGGCCTTCAAAATTTTCGTAGCCTGTGTCAATGAAACAGCTTCGAGCAGGAGCGTTCCATTGCGAGTTCGAATACACGATTTTACAGGACCAGCAATATTATCTATACACTTCTGGATAATAAAAGGGTTCACTGTTGTGAATGTTCGACCTACCTCATTTATAATAATAATAATCAAATAGCCAGGGCCACACGACTCAGCTACTTCTTTTCCTAGTTTTTATTAAGATGTGTCATAAAAAATAAAATGTGTTTCATTCCCCAGTGCTCCCCACCCACCCCATCCCACTGGGATGACAGTGCTACACAGGGGATATAGCGGTTTCTCCCTCCCACTCACCCTGGAGTTCGGTGCAATACCTAGTCCTGGCCGATTGATTAGGGGCGGATTAGTCCCTAACCTCCCGTTTAGGTGAAGCAGAAACCAAAATGGTGTATTGAAAATGCCCACCCTCCCCGAATTCAGAAACACATTGGAACGAGCTCAGATGCGCATCCCCCAACCACCAGGACAAACCTTTCCACCAACACGGGTCTCCACGCACGGCTTACACGTGGGTGGGCGTTTTGTCTGACCCCTCACCACTAAGAGATACCCACATCGAGGGTGTCAGGTGGGCTCGGGCACCCGGGATAGCCAATTCCCGTACCTACCATAGTAGGCCCCTGGGGGAGACCAGCAGAGCTAATGTAAGAAATGACGCAATGGTTAAACCTGGGAAGGACCTTTATCCATGAGTCAGGATTTGTGTATAGGCTGTCCTACGCCACAAAGCCGAAGACGGTCATTACATAGGTACTACAAACTCAGTATGAAGTGGATCTGCAGAGAACATTACTTATTTTTGTAGATGGAAATGCCTGGTATAGTAACTATGATTTAGGAGAGATGGATTACATTTGAACGGAAGGAGTATTAGCAAATTGGGTAGGCTATTAATGGAGTACTAAGTCGTCTCATTTAAAAACGAACGTCAGTAGAGAGCGGTGTTGAAGAAAATGTGCACGAAGCTGCAGACGTGGGAACATTGCTGATGCAGTACCCTCAAGCAATAGGGAGAACAGGAGAAGGAACAAGAGAATGGAATGATGGATGCTGTCCTGCTGAAAACTGGTAATGTTTATGAGTATTATTTATTTAATCTAACGCATTTAAATGTTCAATGTGTCAGAAGCAAGATACACGTATTCCAAATAATTTTGTCATTCACTCTCAAAGATATGAAACTAATTTTTCCAACAGAGCATTAGCTCAGTAGGAACGAAGGTTCTTTATATATTATTTCAGGGTTTGTCTTTACAAATATATATTGTCGTTCGAATAAAAGGAATGCATGTGTTGGATTTCTTGTTGAAAATAACACACACTTTAAATACAGAGCACATATAGCACATTTAAATGTTGCAGCAAATTTTGAACACGCTATCACCGAAGTAAATGTAGGAAATAAAACATTTCTCCTAGTTTGCATATATCTGTCACCCAGTAGGTAATTTACTATTTTTGTGCAGAAACTTGACATGCTACGGTACGCTCTCTCACGTGATAAGAAATAAATATTGGTATATATGGAGATTTTAATGTCGATTTTCTTACTGATCCTGTAGATAAAGGTAGCCTAATTAATTTGCTTTATACTTATAGTTTGACACCACTTATGAACTCTGAAACTAAGATCACAAGCTTCAGAAAAGCGTGTGTAAATCAGATATGTTTTAATACTAATGCTGCAGCTTCTTCAACCAATAATATAGGAATTGGTATTTCAGATCATAATGCTATCTTGCTTAACTTGTAGGTATCCAAAAGAGAAATCAATTGACGGCCATGTCTAAATGAAACCTTCTTGAAACGGCGTCTCTCTGTCCAGAGTATAGATTATTTCAACTTCTTACTTAGTAAAGAATCCTGAGAGGAGGTGCTGAATGAGCAAGGTCTTCCTGAACTGTATAACATGCTATTTTAACACTACGTTCCGCTGTCAGATACATAGCGTGTCCCGCAAACAACCAAATTCTAGGAATTTGATAACAGCAGGGATTATTAAATCGTGCAAGAGAACATTTTTCTTCATGAACATAATAAAA